>JAZAYU010000560.1:0-252244 GCA_038501625.1 Corbicula japonica | reverse complement strand
TTGCAATGGCTAAAAGTCGTTTGAAATACAGAAAAGTATATGTCTTTAAAATTTTTACTATTTAATTTTTTAAGTAATTTCATACTATTTAATATATTATTAATTAATATTTCATAATCTTTGTTAGGAATCGAACCTTTGACCCCCAGATCCGCTAGCTTGCTAACTTGCGGTCTAACCGACTGAGCTATTGCGGGTCCCTACTTCATATCCATTATTAACCCAATATAGCCTAGATGAATTACCTAAATTATTTAAATTAAGTCCCTTTAATCGAAAAAGAAAACAGAATCTGCAGCACTTGAGGTAAATTAACACCATCATCATATCGTTTCTACTTTTTTCACATCAATTAATTTATTTGGAAATTATGTATGTCGATTACGAAGAAGAAATAAGATAATTGAAATCAAACCAATTGAAATGTCTTAAGAGTTGGATATAAGATAGCATTGTAACTTGGTTGTGGTACTTCAGTGAGAGGAACTACTGAAGGCCCACAGGTTATGGGGGTTAAGGTGGTCGTGCCTTATATTGTTCCTCATGTTTTGAACCACCCCCCCCCCCCTGTTGCGGGGTGGGGTGGGGTGGGGTGGGTGGGGAGGGGAGAATGAAGAGTGTGTGTAGGGGGAAGGGGTGGAGGGGGAAGATGATGAGGAGGTGAGCGAGGATGGGGAGGGGAGGGGAGAAAGAAGAGGGTGGGGTAGAGAAATAGGGTGGGGGATTATGAAAGGGAAGAGGATGGGGAAGGGGTAGAGGATGGGTAGAGTAGAAGGAAGGGGGTGGGGGAGGAGGAAGAAGATGGGGGAGGAGGGTACAGGTTGTGTGAGGGAAGAGAGGTGAGGTGGGAAGAAGGGAGAGGAGAGGGAGGATGGTGGGGTGGGGAGAGGGAAGGGGAGAGGAGGGTGGTGGGGATGGGATGTCAGACTAAAAAAATAACACTGGTTGGCCCTAGAGGGAACATTGAACTGGATATTGTAATTAATTATTTTTAGTTTTTTGAGTGGAAAATGCTTTATTTTGACACCCGGATTAGACAACATAGCAGGTACCACATTTTATTACTTTTCTAACAAACTGCATTTTTTTAAACTTTTGTCTCCTGTTATTTTCAATATATATCTGTTTAGAACAATATACGAGGGCTGTCCGGAAAGTTCATATACTACTTTATTTTTTATTTACACTCAAGAAATACATACATAAAACAAATTTGGCCAGCAAATACATACATATCTAACAAACAAATTTACAAAAAACTGTCAGGCTGTGATGAACATTAACATAAAAACAGTCCTAACATCCAACATATATACATAATCACGGAGCACTTTTAAACGTCATCAACGTCAAATGAACGTCATGTAATCACTCCTTCTCAAAAAATATCTCCCACACGATTTTACTAATTTCTGATGCCGGCTGACCCATTGCTGGTATACCCCTTTGTACCATTCTCGACCAAAACCAGATATCGCCGATCTATCACCGATGCGAAGTTCTTCCAAATCTTCAAATCTTTTCCCTCGCAATTCCGACTGTTCTAACGCGTTCTACGTAATTCGGCTCTGCTACTTTCGGTCGCACGCTTCGTTTCTTATCTAACACATTTTCATCCCCGCTTCTAAATCTGCTGTGCCACTTAAACACAAGTTGCCTTGAACATTTACCGGTCGTATCTGCTTTCGAAATAAACTTCCACGTCTCAGTTGGTGTCATATTAGCATGAACACAAAACTTGATAAAACTCCGTTGCTCCGTCCGTGAAATTGACGTCATTTTTTCGAAACAAATGTTAAGCGCCCCCAATGCGTCTAGCGGTCGTTTACAACTTGTTTATTAACGTATGACGTCATAATTTTTACCAAATGTCATGCAATGATATCAAATAACTTCGCGTAAGTTAAAACGCGTTAGGCATAAAACTTTAATTTTTATTCACTTTTATTTTGAGTAGCTACCGTCATGGAATCACAGTGCTCCGTGAACCGTCGGTCATGTTACCATGGCGATGGGCGTTTCGCAAATATTATTGTTATCATGTTTATAAATTTAGAAATATGTAGCCAATACATACTTTAGCAAAATAACAAAACAGCTTATTGATATGACTGCTTATAATTATTCTGTAGCCTAGTCTACGAACTTTCCGGACAGCCCTCGTAATAACAGTTTGTTTAGAAATTCTTAAACAAAATGATAATTTTATTTTCACAGCTAATCAACAGTAAAACTTTATTATGAGCAAGTATGAATTATCTTAATACTACAAAGAGCTCCAATGGCTTCCAATGGCTTCTAAGTGTAATTTAAAACACAGTTTTAACACATACAGGAAAGTTATTAGAGAATCTATTCGACCATGTGAAACCTTTTTTCTGCCACTTCGCACCATTTCTTGAATGTTTTCTTTAACTTTTTACTTCGCAAAATTATTACACATTATTACGCGATTTTTTATTTGTGAACTGCCTAAAACGACATAAATTTATTGAACATAAATTGTTTGGCTGTGAAGAGCCTAGCAGTGATAATATTTAATTTCTCGTGGGCAATTGTGTCAACACGGGGGCAATAATTACTAAAATTTACTGCCGAGCACTAATAAATTATTCTTTAACTAATTGTGAGTTACCATATTAGTCTAGACGTAAAGACCTATTAGTACAATACACTCATTAAGCAGTTCAAGCACAATCCAGGTTGTAGATTATAAAACTGATATTTGAAATTCAGACAGAAAATCCGCTTATGGGACACGCAGGCAGATGGCTTTTCAATGACTTCTGGCACCTGAAGCTGCGCCGGCAACGGCCGTATCGGCTTCCCTTTCCGCCGGACTGCCAGCAACACCGAGAGGGGGATCCTGGCACTGAGCGCTACAGGATCTCCACACAACTTCTCCAGGCCTACACCTGGAGAGGTCAAACGCTCGGATGCAGACTGTATTGTCTCTAGAGACAGAAGGATGCCAACAATGCCAACAACAACATTGAAACCATAATTGATTTGTGGAAAATGAACATTGAAATTTTTAAAAAAAAGTGATTTTTGGAAAATATAGGGTTTGAGTAGTAAGAAGTAAGCCACAGAAATTTTCAGCGTTTAAAAGTAGCAAGTAGTATTTTTACAGTTGGTAAACAAAGTTCCACAGAGACTGGACTGATACAATTTCGAAAAAAAATGCCGAAACAAGTATCTGTCATGCTTTAATAGAAGTGAGATTTTAATATTTCAATGTGTCTCTAATTTGGTTCTTTTGAGAAATGTAAGATTTTAATGAGCGCTACAGAGATATATCTACCGTGCCTTCTGTATGTGAATGATGAATAATTGCAAAAAAGATATTATAATATTATTCAGACTATTTGCTATCTAACGTTATAAAATGATCTCAGATGATTATTTAACAACGAAAAAAGTTTTGCGTTAACACATTAAGCTCCATTAAGTTTTGCGGCCAAGTCAAGTTAAATATTTAATATTTTTGATAACTAATCAGAGATAATTCTCATTTTTTGTGTGTAATCGTAACATGCAAGTTATATTTGTAATTGGCTTCCAATCGTAGATCTTAAATATTAGATCATTTTCACTCTACTAAATAAGACAGTATTCTTAATATATTTTCATATAAAAATGAACAGTACAAAAACAGGTGAAAAAAGTTAACAATGTCTAATGATTTCGAATGTGTACCTTAACGAAACAGCTCTTTGTTAACGAATGATACTGTTAAAAATAGACAATAGTCATTTTTAAACAAGTCTTTTTTTTTTTTTTAACCATTTCTTACATTATCGGCAAAATACATTTATAAAATTCTTTGAAGAATAAAATTAAAAAGAAGAATATGAGAAAAATACTAGAATCATCATCTTCAATTTTTCAGTCATAGTGATCAGAGCAAGAAGACAACCCCATCGTTATCATCTTTATCTTCATCATTTGTGATTAGTCATGGCCATTATTAACAACAGCAACAAGACATTAAAACAACAACAGCATCATCATCATCGTCGTCTTCATCATTGACATAATAAGACAAAATCTCCGGATTTTTAATGAAGAAGTTTTGGCAGGCCTGCTTAAGGTTAACAATTATATAGATATCGTACACTAGTGTAATATGCGAACAAACGTGTTTGTTTTGTCACGTGTTAAGGCTTACATGTCTTCTTTGAGTGACTGATTGATTCTTCTCTGTTTAGCGGACATTGCTCATACTTCATGCAGCTTCTTACTTTCGCCTAACTGACGAATATCTAGTTTTCATAAATTTTATTAAATTGATAATTTACTATAAAACCAATCATATTGTAGTAGAATAGATTAGAAAGGTTGTGAAAGTGAAAGTCAAATGTAATCAGTGAGGAAAGAGAGGTAACATAAATATCTGATAGTTCGGAGTTCAAAGAGCACTGAAATTACTGTGAGTATCAAAGGCGATCTATGTATATCTATGTTTATCAAACAATTTCACATTCAGAAATATGGCATATTCGCCATTTGCCATTTAGGGTCAAAGCAGATTCTAGAGTACACAAGCCTCAAGCTTACCTAGCCGATTCATTGTCAGATTACATGATACTAGCGTTGTATAATTGAAAAAAGAACGTATAAAAAGTGAAATATGCATATCAGACATGACAACATCTAGAAGACACAGCCTCCACACAGGAAAAATGTAGAGAGGAAATTAGAGCATGTGTTATACAATGATAACTTTCAAAGTATACACCATAAACATAAATTTACGAAAATGAGAACCTGAGGGGTTATCTCCTTAAAACGGCCAGATGCAAAACAATTCCAATGAGGGTTGAAACCAGGTTAGGGTGCGCCAATCACACACTTGCCCCAACATGTTTTCGTATGAAAAAACAAGTTGTATTGGTAAATAAGCTTAAACCTAACCATCAACTTTACAATTCTGCATGCAAAAGCACACACACACACACACACAGAAAATATGAAAAACCAAAAGCATTGTCAAACCAAAAGAAGAGTGAGTATTCAATGATATTACTGAGACCAGAGACTCTAAAGTCAAATCAGCAAGAACAGGATGACAGGGATAAAAGAAAAAGATTGAGTTTTTAGATTCTTTTACAAGGATTCCCTATAAATATCAACTGTACAGACATGCAGGGCGTTGTAGAATATCATGTTAGTAATCATGCATGTTAAAAACACTGTGGCACGCCTGGTGAAAGTTAGTAATTAGATACTGCTTTGTAATCGTTATATTGATCAACATTGACATGCAAGCTTTACTATTTTTTTTATTTTTCAACGATTTTGATATAAATTTGGGTAATAATAATAAATAATCAATAAAAATGGTTTAAAATCTTAAAAACAAGAAATACTTCTTTCCCGATTTTTTTCATACACATGTGATATTGTTCAACGTCAAAACATGGATGAAGCTTGTCATGCTTGAATTCTCTGTGAAATTTTAATTCATAGCAATTAAGAGTAAAAAGCATTGCTAAAAGTCGTTTAAATACAGATTAATCAGTTTTTTCTTAAGACAAATTGATACAATCTGCGACATTAATCTCCTCAGTGGTGGGCTTCATGCAAAAGTTGAGTTGACATTCAAATTTTGTAATTTTACCCTACTTTTTATACACAATTGAGCCTTATTTTTATCATTTTGGGGACATTAATTATTGTTGTTTGTTAAAGAAAACAAGGGTTTGTTCTTTTGGAAAATTTTATCGCGATATAATGATGGAGAATTAAATGCAAAAGCAATTACCCATTTTGGGTCATTTAAATCTCCCAAATGTCTTAATGAGCCATTCATTTCTGAATCAATGCATGAATTGTTATAATCTTGGCACATTCTCCAACTTTCTTATTGGTGTTGAAACCCGACCTAACCGTATACGTCTATCGCATAGCAAATTAATATCCTTATGAAAATTGCCCATTACATGGCCATAATAGCTTAGGACGGATCTGAAAAGCAACATAAAATATTAAAACAAAATGTTGAGATCGGATGTTTACTAAATTATTTGTGATGTTATATCATTTAATTTTGCGAGACAAACTTTCGCACGGAAGCCACAGATGAAACTTTCTCGTGCATAAATTCGCGCGTTTGTTTTATCTATAGGTTCTTAATTTGCATTCTCTTCGTTTTCCGGTGCAAAATTTGCGAAAATTAAACTCTCCCGAGGTGTAATGATATCATAATACAGTTAATTTACACTCAAAATTGTTGTCCAAAAGGAATTCGCCGGAGAACAACAATGAGTAGGTTAGAACAACAACTGATAGAGGCTGCGAGAAGGTGTGACAGTGTCACTATGACAAGGCTTGTTACAGAAGGGAAAGTCAACATAAATGCCAAAGATAAGGTACATTTAAACGTTCTTTTAAAATTCACAGGTCGTCACCTTAGCGCAAAAACGTTGTAAGTACTATTGAAATATGATGGAGATATATCGTTATTGCAATAAGACGACGAGGTATTAAAAAGCACACATATGACGCGCTGTTATATCCATATAATATATATCTGTAATTTACTGAAAAAATATGGAAGGATCGTTTTCACATGCCATTTAAACGATAGTATACTTCTTTTTAACTGTCTAGGTAATTGTTAGAAAAGAAAAATGTTGTCAATGAAAAGAAAAGATGTTTTTTCCTTCTTTGTCATAACTATATTTAAATTTTAGGGTGGGTGTACAGCTGTTCATTTGTGCTGCAAGGCGGCTGATCTTTGCTCGCTAGCTCTGTTACTGGAACATGGAGCCAGAACTGACGTATTCGATAATGTACGCTCTTTGAGTTTTGTAGTCATTCACGATATCAAGAAACTTAGATAGTTAACTCTGTCTCAGTTACTTAGAAATGATGTTATTAAAATAAATATCACATTGTCTTGATATTTAATTTCATTATTATCGAACTCATCTCCGAGCAATTATTTTATTGGACACTCCGGACTAGGAAGTTTGAAAAAGCTTGTGCTTTTGCTGTAGAAAGTTAAGAAGTAGGTACAGGCATTACGTACATTAACCAACAATTACGTATGGGAATGACTAAACGATAACAAATAAACAACTTAAATAACTCCAACTGCTGATATATTTTATCCACCAGAACGGAATGGCACCTATTCACCATGCTGCCGTCAAGGATTACACAGAGACCATGGCAGTTCTTGTATCATACGGTGCTGATATAAACATCAAAGATCAGGTATGTGCACACAATTTTTGACGTCTACCTTATCAAAATTCAAACACCCATTACTATAGAATCTTTAATTTTCGTTCTAATATTTTGGAGTAAGGGAGAAATGTATATTATAAAACATTAAAAAGGCTGTATAAGTTGTTTTATGGGAAGTCGCCATACTACTATAAACAGAAATTCACTTCTTTTTTCGTTGTTTTTGAATCGAAGAAAAGGTCCGACGGCTCTTGTAAGAAATTCTGGTAGAAAACTTCTTTTAACAAAAAAAGAAAAAAATGTAATCATTCAACACTATAAAAACGTATTGTTTGAATAAGGGATATCTTTATTGTTCTTTTTTTTTCAGAAAACATCAAAGACGCCGTTCTGTATTGCTTACGAAAACAGGAAGTCCAGATCAACAAAGTTCTTACTGTTTTGTGGAGCGAACATTGATTATGAAAAGGCAAGACGTTATATAGCTAAATTATTTCTAAAGTTAAGCCTCGCATAGGGGAAGGGTCTGGACTTTTATGGTACTGTTTGCTGTCAATAAATTATAAATTGGTGGTCATCTATATCAACACATTAAAAGAAAGAAATAATGATAATATAATTTTGTTTATACAAGAACGAAATGTAATATTTTGGAAGAGGTATTAATACTATTGAAAGACAAGCAAAAAATGAATAGATAATTATTAGTTGGAATAACTTGGGATAATAAAATGTGTCTAAATTATTAAAAGTAGCAGAAATTAAAAGAAAGAAGATAAATGCAATTGGGGACAGTGAAACCATCTGGTGATTGTCAGCCGTGCCTGTCATTGGCAGGCAGGAGAACCGTTTTGTACAGAAATTCGTTTATAACTAGTTATTATGACTTCCGGGAAATGCTTCAGTTTATCTTGAATTTTTGCATATTTCATAATGAAGTGTGACTGTTCATCATGGGTGGGTTTATCAGACCAGCAGCTTCACAACCACCGGCGTCTCAGCGATCTCTGCAAGAACAAGTATATCAAATTCATCTCATTCAAACTCTATTCGATGGGCTTGCTTAAATTTTATATTAATTTAAATTTATAATTATGGATATTTTGTTGATCACTGTATATCATTATCATACTGAACAATCAACTTGTTTATTCTAGAATTATATCGTTGATTGTTATAAGAAAACAAGAAAGGTGAATCACGAGAAAGACTGACATTGTATGAGCAGTTATATAAAAGTTTATTTAATTTCCCAAAGTATTGCTTTTTCAGAATTATAGACGTCTTTGGGAAGATGCTATATAGTTCAGACAGCTTTACATTTAATCCATCCGGTTTAAGGATTGCAAATACCAGCCTTGCATCAAGACAGTTTCTGTTTTTCTGTCGCAAATTGCCATTAGCGCATATAGACCTTCATCTTGTCACACGATGTGGAATTACACAACTGATCAAGGATGATACTGTTGAAGTGATAAGTGATGTGTATGAGTATCTGGTGAACCAGACGGTAGATGAAGTCACCGTGACAGTTCCGGCTTATACTGCCTGCTCAGACTTTGATACGGTCTTCATAATGGACAGTATGGGCAGCAAATACAAGTGTAAAACTATGGAAGAAATAAACCAGGTTATACATTTGTAGCATATTCATTTGGTAAATTTCAACATTATTTTATTCTGGGAAGACTAACCTTTAAGTTGTCAGAACTTGTTGCCCGATCCGTTTGCTATTTGTTTTGTTTTCGAAATTATAATAACAAATAATACAAAATAGATTGTATTTGATATGCAATAAAATATGTTTAAATCAGATAAATTTTATATGATGAACATACACGCACACAACGCACGCATAAACACACTTAACATTTTTAGAAAGTTAATAAATTAAATTTTAGTAAACTGTTATGTATTTTTAATTAAGTTCCAAAGATCTTTTGTAAATATTTATACCGATTTTATTTTGTTGGAATTTTTTGTAAAATCAGTATTTTTTTAATTTTTATTAACAGGTTATATATTATTCGGCTTCAATAAGTCTGAAAGCGTATGAAGACACCGTATATTCCTTTGTTGTTGCATTAGAGACAAAGACTGATGTTTTCCTTGCGACTGGCTTCTCTCAAACCATATCGTCGACCGTTGAAGACAAATTCAGCGTTCATCTTCCCAATACATGTCTGCCAAAGAATACAACATTATCACTAAAGGTACACAGGGAGATTACAACACTCTCACTCTCGGCATTCAATGATAGCGTTTATGTCATCTTTGTTGAGCTACTCGTTGAATAGAAAGCAGTCGAACATTTACATATTTTACAGTAGATTTCTGATCTCCTTTGTTGACATGATGATTTGGATTTAATGAAAATACCACTTAGCAAGCCGGAATCGAATTTAGACGGATTAACTGCGGTTAGATACCTGTTCGATAGTTAGCTCGCATTATTCCCCTCCCCCAACATATACGGGATGTGTTAATCATCGTTTTACCCTAGATTCAGATTATACGATCGTGGTATTGCCGATTCATGTTCCATTATGAGATCTGAAATGTATGTAACATAAATTAATTTAAACGTATGTAAGCTGTTCGAAATAAATTCCCCTTAATTAAGTCATTATAATTTATACATGTTTTATGTATGTTTCAGGTAATACCTACTTCATACTACCATCTCAACATTGACAAAAGCCTTGTGAAGTCGACCACACACTTCTGCCAGTTGAGTATTAGTAAAAGAGCTAGATGTCCGTTCAGGATATTTTTACCTCTTCCCATAAAAGACCTAAATAATGACGATGAATCAAGAGTTGTTGTTTTCCATACAGATGAGACAACACAGACACCTTCAGAGTGGACAGAAGTAGAAACTGTTAACACTGAAGATGGAAATAATGTGAGAGTCGTTGATAGTTGTGTATCATCTGGCACGTACGTTATCTTCTATCCCTTTTTATTAATTATTTTTATAGTAATTAAAATATGGCTGAATTGCTTACGAAATACATTTAAACGTTTTATCAGCCTTACACTCTTCAGAATTAATTGCTACAGACAGATAATTTTAGTTATGGTGTGTGACTGTACCAAACAATGTTAATCAAGCATATCAATCATGACAATTCATTATACACATTTTTCATTTTTGTAATTTTGCCTCTTGGTTCTTTAGGTGCATTGTCACGAAACTCCCAAGACAAAATTCCGATGGATTTTTATCCAAGGTAAAGGCAGCTATCAAATGGCTTTATGAAACAGCCATACGACGTAAGGCTGTGGTAGAAGTGTTCGCGATGACAAAGCTTTGCTCCGGTGGACATTTCAGGCTTCTTGTAGGATTAAGTGATCAGAAACATATCGAAAATGATCTGAAGGTATGGCAAAAGGAAAATTTTGTCGGAGAAAAGTCACAAAGAACATCTGGACAGTTGGTTACGTCACCGTCTAAATTTCAAATATGCTTGAAAAGTGATGCACCAGAAATAAATGGTTGCGCTCAAGCTATACTTGTGTATCAAAGACAAAAACATTCTTTTACAGACTTTGTTGTTAGAGGAAATGAGCACGATTTTCTCCAAGTAAATGTGTTTAAATCCCCAACAGTACAAGTGAATGAAGGCAACGTATTACTAGCAGTAATCAATGTTGAACTTTTAACACTTCATTCGGCAACGTCGATTCTTGATGTACAGCTCACTGAATTTACTGGTAAGTTCCGAAACATACAATTGTTAACTCAATATTGTCTTTAATAATGTCTTGTAGCTTTGTGGCTCCGGTCGGTGCCCTCAAATGACATGCGTTTACCTCTCTGGGGTCTGATGCTTAATATGTTTTAACGTTTTTTTATTCGTTACGGAAGTTTAGTGGTTTAACCCTAAAACCGAGGTAATCCTAGGACTTGCGTGTGGACTCTTCAAAATCTAGTCAAAATGTGGTTGTTGGCCAGAAGGTTATTCGTTAAAAACATGTAGAATAATTTTTAAAGTTCATATTATCACAAATCATCACACGTCTGATATTAGGTTACTGCCATCATACTGTTAGAGTTGCATTACCGTTTTTAAGTAACTGTCTCATAAAAGCATCTGTACTTCCCATTAATTTTTCAGATTATCCGGACAGAGCATTAATTTCGTGGATGTCACAGGAAATAGGCAATGAATGGTTAATGTTAGGAATATTTCTTGGATTAAAATTTAGCTATTTGGAAGGTCTTGAGAAAGTTCAACCGCCTACTAGAGCGAATCTTATGGCAAGTATAACAAATGTGATAATCATTATAATAATATTAGTAGACAAATATGTAATCCAACAACCAACTTCAAACTCAATGTTATTCTATTTAAAAGAAATCGCGGTTATGACGGTTCAAATGTCAAAATAAAATAAATGCGTATTTACTGGGATTCTTGGTAGGTCGGAAGCTCGGACATAACTCGACGTCTTTTATTTCTGTGATGCATTAATCGTTCACTTTTCTTTTAACTATCCAATTTTTGTAAGAAAGAAGTTAACATATTTTTGTTACAGTAGGCACTCATCGTTCGTTGAATATCTATTCCAGATGTTAATTAGTTGGAGAACATCAGAAAACAATAAAGAAGATTTAGGACTTTCAGTGTTAATAAAAAGTCTAATAACGATACATAGAAATGACATAGTTTCCAAAATCAACAAAGACATCCGCCGTTTGTGAGTATATTATCATATACATTCATTTACATTAATATTGTTTTTTTTTTGTTTTGCTATTTCTAATTTGATTATTGGATTTGCAGACCCAAATAAAGTCAATGAACCATGCAAATAGAACAAAACACGTTTTAACTGAGATGTGCTCGCGGATTTAAGATAATATGTAATTATTCAGATTTTCACTCCTTTTGAATAGTAATTTTTATATAATAATTGCCATCAACACGGTTGCTGGTAATGCAGTATTTGAAACTTTTTCAGCAAAATATTCTTGAGTAGGCCGAATAGTGATTATATATTGAGACCCTTTGTACCTTATACGCTTTTCTTGAATTACCGATCGTGAGGGATATGCGTAGTGGCCATGTGCGCTGATTTCCAAGAAACTGCTCAATTCAACCAAGAATCATCGCGTTCAGTTGTCCCCTTACTTTCAATCAATACTGGTATTTTCATTCCTCAGAAATTGAATATTCCATGTTCACCGCAACATGCATACCATCGTTTGGGATGGATCGAAATTGTACTGGGTACTGGTGTAAATATTGCAGTTATGTGCATTTCCGTTATTTCCCGTTAACAGGCTCAATCAAACCGAGCCTGCAATATTTTCTTGTACGGTGGCTTTCAAAGTTTATTTTTATCTATTTTCATTTACTCTTTGGATGTGGCTGTTAGAGGAGGCTGCTGTTTCTGATATGCCTATTTCACTCACAATTCTCTACATATTTTAGATAGCCTGTAATTGGCTGTTGCAATCAGAGTAAACCCATTTTGTTTATTTGTAGACTGTCTATTAATCCTGCGAAACCTGTATGTCGATGGGTAACAAAGTTATCTTCTATGCACAATATGAGCGCTACTGATGATTTCCATATAAATCAGGCTGACGCTCTAGATGATGTTGACGGACCTGCGCCGGACGAGCCTGCAGTTTGTCTATCCTGTCTCCTTCAGACTGACCAAGGTCTTGCTTTATACTTTTATCTATACCTAATTTCATTGCAATTAAATAAGTTTTAATTGAAGTGCTCAAATTATTTTAGATGTTGATGATGAAACAAAAATGAAAGTTATTAGATTATGAGCTTGCGACCTTTTAGTAAAAACATATAAGATTATGCACGTAAGACTGTTTATTTTCGTATGAAATAGATGAAAAAGGAACTTTGAATGCCACCGAACATGACAAATATTAAAATATTGCAGGCTGGGTTTGATTGAGCCTGCTTATGGGCAGTAATAGAAATCGTAATTATACCCATGCCGCCTAGCCCGGAAAAGATAATCCCTAATTCTTAATAATCATTGTGTTTAAAATAAGATTTTATTTACAGAAAATTTATGCAAATCAAATTTACGAAAGGGTATAAATAGCAGCACAGATTATTTGTGCTGTTATCCCTATTGTGGCAAATAACAAAATTTGTATAAATTTACGACATACTCTGTTACTATATTAAGCTATTGCGCCCCTCGCTATTGCTTTGCCATAGACAAAAAGGAAAATATAAAAATCTCTCAAACGGCACAATGCACTTCCATCAAACGTTGCACAAATAAATGCTATAAGTGAATATTTATTTTGCATATGTTAAGAAAAGTTAGAACAGTAGAGAAAAATAGTAAGACCTAACAAATACTTAAAATTCTATTTGCAATTTATCACAAAAAACAAGCAATACAAAAAAAAAACAATTCAAATGTCAACATGCGTGAAATGATACTGGCAACATTATCTAAGGTCTTTGAAAAGATATTTCAATTGTCAAGAGAGAAATCAACATTTTTATTTTTATGTCATCCATTTGCGCGACCAAGAAAATTGAAGGTCAAACACACTTTTTCACATAACTCACATTGTATAGGCCTACATTGTTAGGACAAAAGACCTTAGGTATCATTGTCAGGCACTCATTATTCATCAAGACATTTAAATTGTTGTTTAGTGTTGCTTCGTTTTTGTGATAAATTGCAAATAGAATTTTAGGTTTTTTTTGTTCTAACTATTTTTCTTTACTGTTCTAACTTTTCTTAGCATAGGTAAATTAAACATATATTAATAACATTGGTTTGTGCAAAGTTTGATGGGACTGCATTGTGCCGTTTGAGAGATGTTTTATATTTTGCTTTTTGTCTATTGCAAAGCAGTGGCGAGGGGCGCAATACCTTAATATAAATATATCAGACAATTGTCCCGATTATTCCTTTTTAATTATTTTGTAACGAGCGACCTCAAAATTATTTTCTCATTGAAGACGAGGTTTAATATGAAAGTGCGTCTTTTACATTGTCAAAAGTAAAAGTACTTTTTAACCATTTTAGTGGTATCGCCATTTTCGGAGCAGTTTTTAGCGCACTTGGTGACCCACATTGGTTCTAATCTACATCTTATTATCCAACTCGGCTTATCTCAGTCAGTTTTACAAGAAATCAGACAAACAGTTACGGATCCACTGTCAACTATGCTTAAGGTAACTTTTTAAACGTTAGCTAAGTTTAATACGGATTGTACTTGTCTAGAATATCCTTGCAATAACCTTTTTATAGTGCATATTAAGCCATTTTGTGTAGGATAAACAGATAAGCTTGATTAAGCGTTTTAAACATTGTAACTGTCAGGTCTGATATTAGTGAAATGATTATGGCCAATTATGAACACTTTGTATCTATAGTATTGTAACGTTATTGTTTTTTCTTTGTTTTCCTTCTTGTCTGTGAGGAAGGTCGAATTTACCATCAAATTGTACTATTTAATTGGATAACCTGTCGTGGCAATTGTGACACAATTTTTGTACCATACAACCGGATTTTAACCCATAGGCAAAGTGCTTTGCCACTTATAGCCTATTTGGTTATTCTTTTAATAGTTTGTTATGTTTTCTTGGTGTAAACCATATTGTAAACGCGTCTAATCATTTCCTGTTTATTTTATAGCTGTGAGGGGCGATTGTGTTTTCTGAATATGGATATTCCGGAAATGCAAAATAATTGTTTTTCCAAATGTGTTTTCAGTGTCTACTCATTGTTAGGAGACGGTTTGACGACCATCTTAAGTTTTACAGATGTTTTCTCGAAGCTCTCCGGCTCCAACAAAATCTGGAAGCTGTGCAGTGGATACGAAACGAAATAAAGAAATGGTGTGTGTAACTTTGACTTTCTGTTTTGAGTTGAGGTGAATTGGTTCAGTGCCGTTATCAGTTACGCCTCTGAACTCCGTTGAGCACCATATTTATATTAGTGAACATATTAAGTTGCGCTCGACCAGGGGTTTGGAGGCTCGGAAAGTTATATGCATTTCCATTACTGTTCATTAACAGGCTCAGTCAAACGGAGCCTGCAATATTTGCACATATGTCGTATTTGGTGGCTTTCAAAGTTCCACAGTACCGTTGTTTGTGCCGTGTGGCACCTATTGAAAGAAATTGTCGTATATTTCGTCCTAATCTTTGATGAAATTTTATTATTACAAGATCTAAAGGCTGAATAATTGTGAGCCTTAAATCGAATTTTGGGTTGTTGAAGATGTCGAAAATATATATGTTTCCCTTGATAGCTTACGTTTCTGTGAAAACTGCTTATAAGACATTCACCTGTTATTTGTGCTAAATGTTTTGAAATAATTAACATATGGTTATTGCCAAAATCAAACATCACGTCAATATACATAAAATAGATGTTTGACATAAAAGTGTTCAATGTGTTCAACTGTTCAATATTTTATTGAACTTAGGTTAAAATCACAACAACACAGCGAAAATAAAGAAATGGAGGGATTATCAATATTGGTCGAGACATCTGAAGATGAAGAATGCATTATGAATTCAGCACAAACAGTTAAGAATGACAACGATTAAGGCAAGACAAGAACATGTAAAGAAGTCTGACCTCACCTCGGACGAAGGCTCATATCAGGTTTCGTCTGGCTTAGAACATTTGACCGTTCGCCTTCCGTTGTCAATTTTCGTTCGTTAACACGCTATTGCACATACTCGTATTGTTTCAATTATCATCAAACTTGCTCAGAATATGCAAAATATGTGCCCTCACTATTTCTCAAAGGGTTAAAATCTATGCCATCTAGTGTGAATCTCGGTTTGGGATGGATCGAAATTGTACTGATTACTGGTGTAAATATTGAGTTGAGCTTAACCCGGCGCTAGACGGCGTGGGTAGTATGCATTTCTTTTATTTATTAGTCGCGTAAAAGATGACAAAATTTCTGATTTCTCTCTTCATTACAGTATTTTTTGCCGTTAGAGATTTTTTAAACATTTTATCGATGACAGTGCAATTGCAAAAGATGCAGTACCTTAAAGCGAGATGGAATTCGATTTATTAGTTTAAAACAGTTGTTATCAATTTTGTTTTATTCTCTTACATAAATCTTAGTTAAAATCAAGAATACGTCGTGTTGTTGTTATTGTTATACCAAGGCCAGTTCAGGCTGTCCCCACACAATACTTTAATAAAAATTTGTGACTCGTCTAAAACGGGTACTCCATACTGACTGTATTCCCAATGTGACTTTGAGACAACAGTGACATTTTCTCCGAACATGTGTGGAAGTTTAAAATCAGCACGAAATGCACCGGGGCATGGTCTGTAGGAACCATGCGTTTTACAGAAAGTTGTACATAATCTTCCGCATGAATCATATGCAGAGATTAAAAATTCAGACGGGGTTCTATCCGGCGATCTCACAGCTATATAAGTCATTACTGACGAAACCATGAGGTCTTTCTGTATATGGACGATGTCTTTAAACATACCTCGGTAACTGAGCCCATTTGATTCTATGTATACATTAACTGGAAGTTGATTTTCTCTGTTGCATTTGGGGTAAACTGCTGCGTGCTGCTTCGTTATACCGTTGCCAGATTCCGTTGTCTGTTTGACAACAACATTCACAGGTAAATAGGACCACAGTTTGGGATTGGTAACACCATCGATGTTAAAATTATTTACATAGTGATGGTTAATATTTTCGGGTTGGCACTTCACCTCCAAGTATTCACTAAGATGACTATCATTATGACTGTACGCAGCTCTTAGCAAAACATCCCTTTTCTTCCTTAAAGGGACAAAATTATCTACATTGAATATCTGATCCGGCGGAGTATCGAATATAGATGCTGCTACACATTTCGGTCTTGTGCCAGACGTGTTGCAATGTATGTACGGAGAATCGCAGGTTGGGCGTTCCGTGGTACAGGTGGGCGGAAGTTGGTATGTGTACATTTCTGTGGTGAAAATATCGCTTAATGAATCTCTGTTGAGAAGGTTGCCGAATCCGGATGGATCGTTAAACTCATGTCCAGGCGGTCCAGTGTTATTGCTTGGATAATCGGTGGTCGGATCGATACCTCGCCGGCGCTGTATCCTTCGAAACAGTTCCCAGATCAGATCGATAAAAGAGTGATGCAGGAGAAATATAGGATCATATCCCGCCAACGCCTGCGGAGACATATGCCCTCCGACCCATAGATGGGGCTCACCATGATGGTCCTCGATATTAGCTTTCGGATGAGCTTGTGGGTGTGTAATCTCAGCCAGATGATTCCTGCTAAAGGTGTCCCGAATACTGGTCCAGTTCATCATTGTGCCGCCATCTCCAAAGTTCCGCATTAGCGGTCCGTACGGCGTGCTCCATCCGGTAAATGGACCTGTTCGGATCCTTCCATTGCCGTTACCCATAAACTCTGGTGTCCATATTATTGAAGCCCGAGGGTCAACCAGTTGTGAATCTAACGTAGAGTCCCAGTAAGGTATAGTTATTGTTGGAACTTTCTCCCGAAGTGCATTTTCACATCTTTAATAGAACAGAAACATGAAACAAGATTTTTCCGGTATTCTATAAACAGCAAATGGTCCAACATAAAATCATTAATTTGAACTAATTATATTCTCACGGTGTCGAGGGTATACGCATCATTTTTCCGCATACCGCCGTTATTTCATCCTGGTCATTATCACTGTATCATTTTAGACAAAACAAAATGAGAAAAAGTCATTCCATGTGAAAAACATCAAAAAGGCTAATCTTTGAAGTAAGTGTATTAACAAAAGTATGTCTACGGAATAAAATGATCATTGAAGGTTAGGTTTTTACCTAGTTTTTATCCCGGACTTCCAGGAATTCTTTGTTTTAGTGAAAAAAAAATCAGCTAGAGGGGGTTTGGAGAAAAAGAGCATTTGGAATACATTTGAATTGAATTTTCTGTTTTCAATCAAAATATTTATTTGATATTGCTATGAGCATCAAAAATATGAATGCAATGAATAGTGCACCTAAACATATGCTGTTTTATTCTTTTATTATATCACAAAAGCATGAAAACCGACAAAATTCTTCGTACCATATCATGTGTACGCACACAAATTCGTTGCACCGTATACATTTGCGTCAGACGCCCATCATTTTCCAATGATTAACCTAATGCTGCATTAACTGTATTTGCATTTATTTATCGTCGCCCATCAGTGCTTAGCATCCAGAAGTATGTGAGTTAGTAGAGTGCATGATATGGAAGGTGTCTTAGTTCCAGGATCTTACCTTGTTCTTTCGGATATCCGGCGTAAAGCACTAACACACGGGACCTAGTCTTATTAAAAAAAATAAATACAAAGGACGAGTTAATAATCGATCATATGACCCATAGACTGAGATTTTATTGGCTATAAAGGAACTGCAGTGCATATTTGAGCGATGCCATGGTTCTGCATGATGCGGTACGACGTATATCAAAGTTTTCTTGATTTTACAACGTTATTAAAATGTTAATGTAATAAAGTAATGCCAGTGCTTCCTGTGATCATTTGACCTATGTTACTTATTTGGATAACGTTTTTTTTTCGAAAATTAAAAAAAAAAATTTCGCATCTTGAACACGAATGTGACACATGTATAAAAATGTTTTCATTAGTTTCAAGCCAAAAATTGTTGCAAAATGTGTTGCGCACAGAGAGGAAACATTCAAACTTCTGTGATGTAGGCAAAACTCTCTAAATTATCAAATTAATTGAAAAATAAATCGCATTTCAGAACTAATCGCTTGCCTTTTTCGAAAGATTGTGTAAGGACGATACGGATATGAGTACAGAATTATAAAATATCGGCGGTATGCGGAAAAAAAATGCGTAAACCCTTGACATCGTGATTCTTGGTTCCTGTTAACATGGTCAAATACTGCACAATAATAAACATGACGTACAATAAAATATCTACAACATTTAAGAGAAATTCAATTCAAAAGTTCAAAACTGCTTACAAGATGAGAAAGAGTCTGTGCCAGCCAAGGAAGTTAGGGCCGTCATGCGCTCGTTCTCCCAGGAGCTCATGTAACCGCCCTAGAGCGTCAAACCGATTCGGGGGAATTGTCTGTAATAAAACAAGCTTTTTCAGTATCAACCATGTTTCTTTTCTGGAAACATGGCGAATCAGTAGTAAACAGCCTGCCAGTACTTTATGCACAGCTAGATGATGTACCTATTTTCGTAAGGAATAATGTGTATCTTATAGGCATAGAAATTACCATTGTAATTTGTTACTGTTTTTGTAAATTGATATGTGATATACAAATCTAACAGTATACGTGTATTTGTAGTTAGAAAAGAGGAAATGATAACAAGAGTTTGAAAAATCAACTAGACTGGTTCATTTCATCATTTTTAGCGATTGTGGAAACAAAAGTATACCCTATCCGCCTTCAGCATGTTTATTGCCCGATGAAACAGATGCCTTTCTGTGTCGCTAATGACTCTGTATTCCCGACGTATCCTCAGTCGAAGAACTTGTCGATGTGAATGTCGGAGAGCTTGCCGGCGTACACGTTTCCTGTGGTCAGCCTCTCTGCTTACAAACATACACAAAAACATACACAAAAAGTTCGATAATTTTAAGAGAGAGAGAGACAGAGACAGAGACAGAGACAGAGACAGTAACAGAGACAGAGTTCAAAACAGCCATGCCAAATAGCCATACTAAGATAAATTTCTCATTGATTGGAGAATTAAAACTTAGCTGCATTCGTTTTATCCGATGGTCTGGCAAATCAGTCAATTAAATTTAAAAAGCAGATCATCTTGAAACATCGCTATTGGTCGACCAAGATAATTTGGCCATGTTAACTGTTTATAGTAGAATGTAAACACAGGTAAAGGCGAATTAACGCATTTAAAGTATGATTTTGCCATTACTAACATATCATTGTCGAATAATAAATGCTCAAAAATATATGAATTAATATTGATTTTGAAAGTTTTGGTAGTACAATTGTCCTAAAGCCCCGGTCACATCCCAGGGTACATGCAAGTGCGTGCTGTCTACTTGCAAAAACGTAGTCAAAATTTAGGTATCCGTACGTAGAGAATATCGCCTACGTTTGGGAGCACGCAGACACGCCGTAGCATGTTTAGTGCATGCTAAACTTTCTCTGCGTTCGAACTGCGGGCGGGCTACGGATTCAGACCACAGTACGGGTGACGCGCGTGCCCTGTACGTCTACGAGCGCATAAGGCAGGTATTCCATAGTTTCGTGATGCGTGATCCGTGAGTGTCCGCGTCCGTGTCCGCGGTTTTTCACTCACCAGAGATATCGTTGGGTATGTTCCATACCTCCGTGTCCGTTGCACGGACACGGACGCGGAACGGACACGGAGGTATGGAATATACCCAACAATATCTTTGGTGAGTGAAAAACAGCGGACACGGACGCGGACACGGACACGGATCACGCATCACGGAACCATGGAATAGCGGCCTAAGAACACATATGTTAGCAGCGCATGTAAGTACTACCTCCGTACGTTAACATGGCAATCGCACGGAGATCTTACGTTATCAGCACGTTGTCAGCATGTATAACTCACTTACCACCTTCGCAACGTACGATGCATGCAACCACTTACCCCTAGCCACGTATTCATACCTTGCGCAACCGTGAGTGTAACGTGCTTTCTCTCTGCTCTTACCACGTCCTACCCAAAAAACGCCAAGAACGTGACCTCCGAATTACAAGTACGGAGAACAAAGACGCACGGCGAATTGTGACCGGGGCTTAAGTGTTATATATTTCATAATAAAAGTGCCATGCAATTTATAAACACCACACGGCAGCTTTATTAGATAAAACAATAAACAGTACCTGAAGCTAGTATATACAAGATCAGCGAACCACTTTACAGCCGATTTGGGCATGGTAGCATTTCCATTTGCGCCTACGCGCGTCCACAGAGAACCATGTACACAATGCCATACCAACTTCTCTCCAATGTGTGTTGTTAAATTTCCTGAGACAGAATACTGCATTTGAACAATGGTACTGTTCTGTTGCATTGCTGTTGTTCAATTGGATGATGATGATGATGATGATGATGATGATGATGATGATGATGATGATGATGATGATGATGATGATAACGATTAATAATAATAATAATAATAATAATAATAATAATAATAATTTTTTTTTTAATTTCGCAAATCGTTGCATTATGAAAAAGTCAAGACACAAACATTATTTTAATACATATTTTGCTACAATTTTCCAAATATTTACGCTTAAAAAGCTATTGAAAGGTAGGTCCATTTACATTAATTCAGCGGCTAAAACGTTTAGGAATGGATAGGCCAGCACTTATGGACCTCATAGTTAAATTACGTTTTAAATAAATTTTATTACGGTGTATTATTAACTACTAGTTAATTGTATCCAGTCATTTAAATGTGATATAGAACATCAGTAGGCTGATCTTTAGGAGTAAGTTCTGACCAGCTAATGCCAATCCAAGATAAAGGAAGTGACAAACCTTTCTGATATTGTCTATCAAAGCAGCTCTGTATATCTGATGGTAGAGGGATTTCTTCAATGCTTGCCCTCACTGTATAACTTAGCATCGCAATAGGTATCAAAATCCATGTCGCTCTGTAGGCAACATACACATCTATTTTAAATTTGAGTATTAGTTTTATTCATTCCATTTTCACAGACAGAATCTTGATTTCATTTTCACAGACAGAAATGACGTATCGTTACATAAAATGGACGTGGTTATAAAAGGTTTTACAATTGATGAAGAGCATTTAAGAGGAGACAGACTTGCACATTGGATGAGGTAATGCTCAAAATTTGAAGTAGGTTTTCTTTGAAAATTGGGTTATTTTTTAAAATAGAAATTATACCATATTTTGAAAAGGACTTTACTGAAAATTGTGTTGCATACGTCGAAAATAGCTAAATATAAACACAAGTGAATTATAAAGGTAAAGACATTTTCCTCCATACACAATACTGGAAAAGTAACATGTGCAAAAGCTGACCCTTCTTCGTCATCTATGGACTAGTTAATAACTGATTTAGTCGCTCTATTTCTTAATAGATAATATTTGTGTTATATTTGGTGCCTATATTTATAAACAAGCACAAGTAACGAACATCCTTATGTGCACCTCTTTCGCTGCTCTGTATATAACACTTCTATGTGATAGACGTTTTATTATCTGATTCATCCTAGCAGCAAGATGTCATTATAAAGCCTCCAGCAACACCTCCCGGTATCTTTCCGTTTTCTAATGTTGATTTTTAACGTAGCTGATATTTCTGATCTTGTTCTTTTGATAGTGTGTGCTACAATATTTTACATTTCATTAAAGCAATCTGCATAACTAGTAAACTTTTGAAACAAGGGTAACGCAACCGGAAATTAAAAAAACAACAAAACAAAAACGTTTAGCCGATATCCAGATTTACTCCTAAAACTCAATTGCACTTTAAAATCTAGACTTCAAAAAGGCATTTCTTGACCAATGGTTTATGGAGATTTGATTTATAAATTAAAGAAAATAAAGACAACATAAATTATGTTAACTAAATTTGTAAAAACCATCTGTAAATTAATAGATATAGGCTACCAGTATGGTATTCTAAAGCCCTCTTGAGAGGGTTTAAGAGCTTACAAGAAAATCTTGGAAAGGATTGTAGAAGCTCGACAGTAGAAGCCCGACCTGTTACATAACTTCTTACTTAATTCCGAAATCCTGTTCTTGCTGATTTTACTCTATGTGCTCTGCTTTCGATAAGACCGATACCTCATTATTACACATTAAAAAATGCTATAAGCTTCAGATCTTTATAATGTTTGCGTGTTTTTGCGTACATCGTGCAATATTGTCGAATAGGAATGTGGGCTTGAGTATTCACCAACGCAACATTTACTTGTTGTTCATATGAGAACCTGAAAGGGCAATTGTGATGTGAGCTCGTTCTAGAAGATCCTAGCTTAAACATTCATTGTTGGTAAAATGTTTTACCACTGGCCGTTTCAAGTTGTAAACCTTTCATGTTCCCTTTTTGTTCATTGTTTGCGGTGTTGTTGTTTTTTAAGTTGGTAAAAGTATAAATCCCTGTTCTCTATCCATCATTACTTTTGGCTGTGAGGAAGCTGTGTTTGTTAAGTGTTCCTTTTTTCTGATATGCATAATTCATTCCATGCAAAAGCTCTGAGAAATTCAAATGAATATGACGTTCTATTTTTTTTAAATAAATGTTGACCTATTTTAATTGATAAGCTGTTTTAATAAGCTACCTTATTAGTCATTTTAACAAGTCCTTTTGTTGCTTTCGTCTATGTGCTTAATGACTAGGTTGTACATGTTGTGCTTTGAATAAATCTTTTTTGGCTGATAAGAAAATACCGTTTTACTACTTTTTAATTACTAAATATCTTTACAGAGGTTTAAAATTAATTATTTCGTTTTCCACGGTGATATGTTGCCCAAGAAACTATTGAATGTTTAAGCCTTTTTATTTCCAGACATAACAATAAGTCCTTTACAATTATTCTTTTATTATTCTTTCATTCCATACCTTCACAGCTGCTGGACCCATATGTTCCACGTTTTGTATTAATCTTTTTGTTTTCTCTAACATAAGTTGAGATGTTAAGGAATTGTTTTAAGATCTTATTATTTGCTTTTTATATTTAGTTTTACTTGTAATAAATAATTGTCTATTTATATGTTAAGGCTCGAGCCCTCTTACCGACGGAAGTGTTTGGGAGGAGGATGTGTAAACTGTTGTACACCGCAATAAAACAATAAATCAACAACTTGCGAAAGATGTTTCCTCGCATTTCGTCTTTGACTTGTCGTAATAAAACTTGGGTTCAAGAACATCAACTTTCCATACTTATACATTTGCCGTCTTTGTCCGTGTGTCGTTGTTATTTGAAAATTAAGTTTCAATTTTACAACTGCAACTTATTATCAGATATTGCATTAATCTTGAAATCTGTCATTCGTGGAATCTGTTTCGAGAGCATTATTGTTCAAATTGTTCACGTCTAATGGATGAGCCTTGTTGTACTCCTTCATTGATGTGTATTAAATCAAATACACTCTATAATTAGTTACTATAAAGTTTCTAACATAATTCATGTTTTTATTTTGGTATACACTCATAAGAATAGATCTATCATCGATTTATTTCGGTGAGACCACTTAAGACTCTCATAAAATTAATAGATAAGAATCCTTAAAACATTAGAACAACATGCAGTTCATGGACATTGCAACGCTGTATTTCTTTCTTTTCAAAATAGTATTTGTCTAAAAAGTTTAATTCATCTCGCATTTGAATTGTTATTATTTCTTTCTTTTCTTTGCGTAGTTAGTTCTCTAAAATTCTAATTTATCTAAAATAATTAAATTCATCTCTGCTAAGTAATGTTAGAAAGAAAAGAACTTAACAAGCATAAGAATATGTATTTTTACAAAGAATTTAATGGAAAAAAAATCTTCTAACCTGAATTCTGTTGTTTTCATAATTAAAATTGTTCCATTGACTTTGAAATATCCAATAAAATCAGAGCAAATCAACATGAAACTGAATCAGAAGCTAACAACATTGCTACTGTCATGAGTTTATCAAAATGTTGCCTGTCTATCATTGTTTCTTTGGTCAAAGGTCAAAAATAACAAGATAAATAAAGCATATTTTGTCACAAAGCAATTATAATAGCAGATCGTTATGACATATGCACAGATAAATTGATTACGGACGGCCGATCGCGACGAGTTACAGACTAATATGGTTTCTACGTGCCTGTTTTCATGTTCACTCTACATAACCTTTTAGTAAGGCGTAGCATGAGATCGGATTAATGCAATTTATAAATTTAATCCATCATGAATGTTTACCCCCCTCCTCCCCACCCCCCCTCCCCACCCCCCCACCCCCCCCCCCCCCCCAAAAAAAAAATAAATAAAAAATAACAATCTCAAATAGTAGATGGGGTAATGTTTCAACTATTTGAACAATATCTTTGTAAAGTTATTTCAAACCTCGTACTAAATATAAATCGAAGTAGCTTTAGGAATAATGTAAAAAACAACAAGAGTATAATATCAACTCACTTTAGTTTTTTGGGAAAAGAACTTGCGTAAGGAACGTTCAAACCTGCTGATTTCTAACATTCGGTCCGGAACGCGAAAATTCGAAATTTAAGGTTGTTTAACGAGGAAGTGTCAAGTGAAAACAAGACTCAATATTCATTAAGTTTATTGGCAGATTATTAACTTCGTTGCCATAATACCAATTGCAGTAAAAAAGTTTAATATTGCTTATGAAAGCGATAATACCATGATATAATTTAAATGCCGTTTTTACAACAATGTAACAATAATAACAGTATTGAAAGAATAAAAACACCATCATGCGAAAAAGGTCTTTTGCAAAAAGTCGGCAAATGAACACCCACATACTCTTTAAACACCCCTTCCAGGCACAGTCAAGATATCTTAGGCTGTAAAACGCATAAAACTTGCAGACATGCCATGCGAAAAAGAACAACTTTAAGAAATTCTTTTGCTCGTGCGTCGTATCAAAATTCAAGATTAAAGAACATTGTTTTTCTTTTTTAAAATTGCCCATTCAATTTCTGTCCCAATTTCCTTTCTTCCATGCTCCGCATGTTTGCTTACCCTTGTATTAAAGACCATAAAAGCTATTGTATTTTTCATTTGGCTAGGTCAGAAAACAAAACACAAATGGAAGAAATCGGCCACCATACTCCTTCAATTCGTAATCACGTACAATTTTATAAATTACAACATTTGTAGCATTTTTAAATTCTTTCCCGTCAGCAAAATAAACGTTATTTGTTGTCTGCAGTACATCACTCATTTATTTTAAGAAAAAATGCGAACAAACTGCTTTGATGTCGGGGAATGATATGAAGTAAATGTTTTGCAGCTGATTTATATTTCACAGAAATTTCACTTGTTTCATTTCAAATGGGATCCAAAATGACTTAATTAAGCCGGGAACTGAAGACAACAAGACTGATTATAAGAGTTCGTATCTATCTCTCAGCAGAAAATACATGACAATAGAAAAAATCTTAAAACCACGTTGAAAATAATGATTTCTTATCGAAAATCCGAGTTTTGTTGTTTGCATCAATAACCCATGTTATGTAAAGATGTAGTAATAAATGGAAAATATTTTATCCTTTGAAATTTATTTCCATGTCTTGGGATTTACCCACAAGTTATTCACATTGTTGGGACAAAATCCTGGTATACAAGTTCCATCATCAGGATCAAATATTGTTTTAGGTGGGCATCTAAATAAATTGTGAACTCCATTTTGACAGGAAGTGTACATTGAGCATGCGCCGATACACGGATACTTGGCTCCGTTCACACACTTGTGGCACCCCGATGTAATAACACAACCACTTCCAATATTGCAAGCTGAAAAGGATAATTATTTATCGAACAAAATTTATATATAAAATTATTCAGCTGAATTTTTTTTTATTTAAATACATGTATTTTATAAGAGGAATTTGTTTGTGTATAATGTAAATAAAATTACGTTTAACAAACGTGTGCAATTTCATTTTATCATATTATGATGTATACATGTACTTACCGGTGTTTGCTCCAGATCCTCCGGGAATCTCTGGTTCTTCTAACTCATCTACAACAGGTTGGCTGTGTAAATTTCCGGTTTGTGGTGGTTGCATCCCGAATGGCCAAGATTCCCGGAAGTTACAATGGAACTGAATGTATATGTTATCATCCTGCATGGTTGGACACACATCGGTCTTGCTAAATTGCCATAAGTGCGTCACAGCATCTCCATAGTTAGTCCCGTACATCTTCGGCATTCCAGATGTTACCCGGAATGCACCAGAACATCGCTGAAAACCACCTGCACCGGCCATTTTACAAAATGGCTGACAAATTCTTCCGCACGAATCGTAAGCATTCAGAAAAACCTGTGAAGCTCCAAACTCCGGAGACTTTACTGCGACATAAGCTGTCGCGATAGAAATAGCTAATCTGTGGTCCACAATAGCATACTCTTTATAGGTACCCATGTAATTCAAGCCTTGTGATGAAATATACACTTTTCCAGCTCCACTTTCTTGTTCCATGCAATTGTGGTATGATGCTGGCTTTCCCATCGGCATAACTTGTCTCATAGATGCGAAGGCATTAGGAGAATAAATGTCTTCGGCCTCAACTTCTCCGTTAACAATAGGATAGGATGTGTAACTTGTATAAGTAGGTGGTCTCTGGTATATGACCTTCACCGGGATATAAACCCACTGCGTTATATCACTCCTACCGTTGATATTGAAGGTATTTTGATAACCCTGGGTCATAGGTATGGCAGGACACATGTCTGGCATATTTGGAGGCAGGAATGTTCCGGTACTCGCATTCTGAACTGTACTTGGCATGTTCTTATGCATTTCCGGTAGCAAGGCGGGTATCTGGAGATTTGAATTTATGTTCAGGTTATTCTTCATAAATGCACTGCCTCTTGGATCATGCTGAAGCGCCGGTCGGGCCTGACGAGAAAGGTGATCAAAATACTGCCGTTCCCGCAATTTGACGGTACGTCTTTGTATGTGGTGTGAAGGGCGCTCTTTAAAATATCGCCGCCGTCTCCGCTGCATATGTGATGGCAGTTCGGACGCATCGTCCAGACCCATGCCTTCCTGCTCGCCTTGTGGTACGCTGATGCGGTTTGGCATCGCCATAGGATTAACCATCCTCATCTGTGCTTGCTGGAGAAAACCGGGACCCATCAAGCTCCCACCTGCCATGATTTGCATTTGCTGGGTCTGTATTGCTGCATTAATGAACTGCTGTTGTGCGAAGTTCGATACCCTCGCAGAACCGGTCCTGTTCATAAAAATGTTAACTTGTATATTCAGCTTATGTATCAGTTGTTTAATTTTTAAAACTGTTAATGGGATGCGAGAACACTCTTTAATCTGAATTTAACTTGTCTCAATGAAATGAGAAGTACTATTTTGTTCATATTATTTAAAAATCGAATGATTTGATTCACGTAGCTGTCAGCACGTCTCTCAACATGTTAAATTTAATTTACTTTGATATTTTAATTACATGTTGAGACTTTCGATGGTCGCATATAGGAAATGATAAATATACCGAGCAAAAATAAAAACTTACCGGTTTTTAAATTCAAAATTGTGTTAAGTGAGGCTATATATTATTTTTTATTCAGTTTTGGGTCTTTGCACATATCTGGACATTTGATAAAGACGGAAGATGATGTTATTTTTTTCACAGCGGTCAAGATTAGCTCATATTTCCTATATAATGACGAGACAGATTATGTTTAACATGGAAGTCTCGGACAGATTTTTTGACTGTCAATTTTAGAAGTTTACGGCATGTAAAGAAGGAAAACACAATCTCTAAAGCATATTGATGCACAGAAATAAGATGCAATTACTTAAATATCCGTTACTTCCTTTTTAGTTAAAGAAAGAACAAAATCTAACGCTTAATTTTCTACAACCACATTACCTTTTTATAATTTTCCTTTTTTTAAACCGAAAGATACTGAACCGACAACTTCCAATATAAACATATTGATGATCAAATTTCTTCAGATGTTTCCATTCACTGGCATCATTAACGTAACAGGAGTTTTCCAGGTTATTTTTTGTCAATTTTTCATTTTGGCGCAGTATAGTTTCTATTTATAAAATACTTACCAATCGATGGAGACACATCTTGGTTGGAAGCCTACCATGACGCATCTAAGATAAGGTGAGCCACAGTCCGGGAACCTTAGGGAACAGGTTGGAGAAGGCTCGTACTGGTATATCATAGTTGTAAAGCTGTCGCTCAGGCCATCAATGTTCCTGAGACCGGCCAGACCCAGCGGCCACATTGCCATGTGCATTGTGTTGTTGACAAAGGTAGGATAATCAGTCTGGGGATCGATCCCAAATCTCCGCTGATTTTGACGGAAAAGCTCCCAGACATAATCAACGTAGGAATGGTGTAGCCAGAATATCGGGTCATGAGCTGCTGTCTCAAGATTTCCCATCTGACCGTCAATCCAAAGATGTACCTGGTTGTGCAGGAACTCCAGGCTCGAGTTGACAGGTGCCATAGGTTCAGTGATTATCGCAAGTCTTAGACTAGAAACAGTCCTTGCCATATCGTTGATGTTAAATAGCTGACCGGACTGGCCTGTGTTGCGAATAAGAGGACCGGAAAGGGTTGTCCAGCCAGCAAATGGGCCAGAGTTAACCATGCCAAACCCGTTACCCATGAAACGGTCGGTAAATATAATTGACTGGGTCGGATTGATCAGCGGTTCGTCTAGTGTAGAGTCCCAGTACGGTACTGTAACCGAAGGGATCTTCGCACGAAGGGCATTTTCATACCTGACAAGGAAAAAATACAATGAAACATCAGTCAACATTTCCATTTGACGTTCAGGCACACACATGGCATGTGAAAGAGCGGGCTAAACATCCACATAAAACTTTTATCATAACATGGGTCGTGGCAATATAATCATATTACATGTATTGTACTGATTGACTGCTGATGACAGTTACCTGGTTCAATTTTTATTGCAGGAAAAATGCTCTTATCGAAGCGGCTTTGACCTTAACTTATTCCGTACTAACTTCATGCAAGTTCTTGAAGATCATATGTGCGTAAAAACTTTTATTGCCAACAGTGAGTAACTTACAGAAGCAGGTAAACTCTATGGAAGCCAAGAAAGTTGGGACCGCCGTGGGCGGATGTTGTCACCATTCCTTGGTGGATGGCCGATAAAGCATCATACATGCTGGGCGGTACGGACTGAAAACAAGGAAATGCTGCATTTAATTTTACATTATTCTTGGTTCAAACAGAATTTATTGCAATGTGCAACACTTTATTACAAGTGGCGTTTGTATGTCTAGTCGTATCAAACAAAAATAAAGGTCAAAATGCTTCCCTTAAGAGACGAAGGCCGTGTGACTGAAACGACAAAAACATTAAGATATTGCTAAATGTCTACGCCTGGTAAAGAGCAATGCACATCTTTTCCTGGTTTGACATGTTTGCGGCAGGGTGTAAAATACAACACACATTAAGACAAACATTTAAACCAGAATACTAAATAATTGAACATAACCGACTGAAACGAGTTATAAATCTGGCCTGAAGGTTATAAAGCTGAGCATGGAAACCAGTCTCAAATCTCAAGCATCTGATTGGCTGAAATGGCGACCAGTCGCCATTTCAGCCAATCAGATGCTTGAGATTTGAGACTGGTTTCCTTGCTCAGCTTTATAACCTTGTGCACTGTTTAAAAACACTTTAACCGCTCTACGAATTCACTGTATAAGAATTTGATCAGGTATCTTACTCTGTCTGCTTTGAGCATCTGTACTGCGATATGGAAATTGTTGCGTTCCATTTCTGTAAGTCGCCTGTACTCTTTACGGATCCGGATTTCCGGGTTCTGACGTTTGTGTCGCAACTGTGTAGGTTTGAGAAGACTCTGTACCCAACTGTATGCCTGTCATTAAAATAGCATTAAGAAAACGATGCGCTTCCTTAACATAACGTTAAAACAAGTTACGCTTCCTTAAAATGCTTGTTAAAATACCTTATGCTTCCTTTATATGACGCAACGGGCAAAAGTTAAAATTTCATTATTGAAAGTTAGGACAAGTACTCATAGCCGACCAGAACTGAGTGGGCATAGAATAAATTATATGTGGCTGCATTTACATTTGCACGTTTCAAGACTAAATCTAATTAGTTTGTTCTGGGTAAACATGGTATTATTTCGTCTCAAATGAGCTGTAAGATATGCGGCAAAATGTTTCTCCTATGACGCCAAAGATAACAAGGTTATTCTTAGTGTAATGGTCGCATTTAGCCTTCTTTTACTCTGAGTTGGTCACAGTGGTGATCACCGAAACGGAATCACAGAAACGGAATCTTGTGGCATTGTTGGACGAGTCGCATGCTTGTGTTTGATGTCAAATTACTATCAATAGCATTTATTATGAAGCTGGAATCCATGGTACATGAAGGACAACAATGATAATTTGATAAAAAATCCGTAACAAAGGAAGATGAATAGAAATTCGCCCACGCATATTACTTCATTTTCTCTTTAAATGATTCTCACAATAATAAAATACCTCTGGTAATTTTAGTGTTTACTTTCAAAGTTAACTGTTCCGTGATTGTAGGTTTTTTCTCAATAAGTAGTGAAGCCAACAACTTTCTGTACAATACAAACACAGTTTATGTAGGTCTCGAAGAGTTACGTGTTCTACACAGCTGAGCGACATGTAAACCTTGTAGCGGGAAATGTTATGGGCGGCATGTGCAACAATTAGATCACGACCAGCGAATTCGACATATAAAATATCAACGTCTTCTTATTTACGACTTTACCATCAAGGTTATAAAAAATTTACTGTAATTTATCTAGGTCAAACGTATTGTTCGCCTCAATATGATCTGGACGTTAGACTATAAACAATTCTCAAATCTCTAGTTTTCAATCAAGATTTTTCATACATACATTCATACAATCATTATATTAGGTTACTGGACAACATACAGACATAGCCTTTTTAGTAAACCTTTTGCTCAATGCTCAGATATCTCTGAAACCTATTTATGGTTAGGGACCAGTCGAATTCGTGCACCAAATTTCTGGCTTCCAAGGTGTCGGAACCAAGTGCGTCCCAATGTCGGTAAACACGCTATAAGGACATTGTGTAAAGATTTTAACATTTTCAGAACAAAGTTGTACCCTATTGCATTTTTACTGTTTCAATATAGTGTGAATGCTTTTCAAGTAAAAATGTGATTTATTTAATGAGATCTTCGATACAAGCAATTTCGATTTTTTTGCATGTCAAATTACCCAAGTCACTACTATTTTCAAAATAGAAAAAATATGTTTATTCAGGGGTCGAACACCAACAACCCCCTCCGGCAGACATCGCAAACACAAACCACACAGCCTCTCTCTTGTAGCGACGTCGTTGTTTCAACTAATTCTACGCGAATCCGCGTTACGCTTTTTCCTGACGCTACATCATTTCCACCTATGTAGATAATTATGGTGGAGAAATTTTTCTAAGTCATATTCCATCAAACGCCTAGCCACTTCATCTAATTTTTAGCTCCTGGCATGGTCTTTATTTTTACGTCTGTCGCTAGCCCTCGCTTTTGTATACCTCGCAAGAGGGAGTCACCGATAATTAATGTTTTTTCTTTACCAAATGGTCGTTTCAATAATGTTCGATCTGTGTCGCGTTCCCTTTGATCCATGATTTTATTTCTAGACAGGCCTTCTGTCTTTAGATTTTCCTGAGGGGTACTCTGGGGCTTCTTCTCGGGTGATGGTTTCAAAATAGGATGCGACTGTTCTTTCTTCTGAGAGAATTCGCCATGCTTCGGAATCTTTGTAGAGATCTGAACTTTGATAGTATCCGTCACAGATTGTAACTTTCGCAGTACGCTTTCATTTACAGAATTCAGCTGATGTTGTATTTCGTGAGTACTTTCCTTTACTTCTTCCACAGAAGTTGTCACATTACGAGAGTATAATTGATAGTGTTTCTTCAGACACTGTTATTGCGCATGACAAAGTGCACGTTCAAATCTCGTTTATACACTAATTAAAAAAAAACAACGAAGCAGATATTGCGTTAATGGGACAAAAGAAAACGAGAATTAATTCGCTACTGGATAGGTTAAATACAGCCACCGAAAGGAAGAAACACATTATGTAGTGAATAGAAATATCTAGCTTAAAAATCGAACAAAATAAACCGGTTTACCTCACGAGAAATATTAAACCCTGGAAGTCCCAGTTCTTTGGAGGCATGCCACATGTACTGGCCGAAGCAAAACGAAGCTATGGATTCCCCGACGGTGTCTACGACGTTGGTTTTCTCCGAGTACCTGGCAAAACAGTCTGCCATGCCGCCGGGCATGGGAATATGTTCAATAATTCCCGAGCAGCCCAAAACGGTCACAAGAAAAACGACCGTGATGTATTCCATTGTCTTCATCTCTGAAACAATAACAAACATGGAGGAATAATATTTGTGGATAATAGTCACCACATTTAATTAGATGCTGTATTTTTTTCAAGCTTTTGTATAATTGCTATAAATCAGTTGAGACTAAGAAATCCACATTTTACCGAATTTCCCTATTCAATGTTAAGAAATCCAAGAGAATTAACAATCGTGCCACATTTACGTCTGCAACAGCGCCATTTTGGTTCCGGAGAACGTGCACTATGTCATGCGCAATAACAGTGTCAACTACAATGTTGCTGATGTTGCCATAATTCACACCATAACAGTAGAGGTTTGTTCATGATCTGTGTTCCTTGAAATGGAAAGTTGTGACGGCATTTTTCAAACATTGGAAGTCCTTCATATATATTTTAAACAATATTATGCAATCAAATATTTGACTGACAAACGCCACAGTCCTTTTAGAAAAAAAAACAAGAACAGTTTATCATACATATATGTTATACATGGTTGACATTTGATTGAAATGAGGAAATTTATCTTATTTATCACATTTTTTGAATCTTACAAACGCTAATAACAAGAAAATATCTTAAACAGATATACATATTCTTATAGATCTTATTTAATAAAAAAAATCTTCGGTCCAGAATAAAATAAATATGACTTCATACTGGAACACCTATATTTGTTGCGGTGTTTGATGCGGTGCTTCCTAATTCATTAGTGCATCCAAGTTATCTTTTTTCTGTATTTGGCGTAAAAGCACCCGCGAAAGTATCATCGCATTTTTAATGTGTGACGTATATGCCTGAAAGCGGGATAGGTGTTCTTTCATAGGTGTGTTTCCACCAATTGCAGGCTTATACGATATATCTTCAGAAACGAACACTAATGTTTTGCGAATACATAAGCCTATATAGATTGATTTTAATGAATTTCTGTGAGAAAAATGTAAATATTGGAAAATACATATATATTTTTTAGTTTGCTAAAATACATCATATATATTTTTATAAATAGCCAATAGATCAGATAACAGATGACTGGCATGGTTGGTATTCTTCTTTCTGTAAACAGGTCAATAAAGACCGGAGAGCATATTAGTTCATTTTCCATTTCTGAAAAAAAAATGCTAGAGGGACGTTGTAAAAATGTCTTACATACCTTTGCAATAACTCAAACATTGTGCGTCTATTGCATCTTGTTGCGCGATTTGTTTACTTGCACTAAATGCTACAAATCATGATCCCGATTTACCTTAAGTAGTAGTTTTTGCCTTTGTTAACTCATACTGCGGAAGAGATATCCTTCTGTGTTAATGTTTAACAACAACAACAACAACAACAGCAACAACAAACTTTTATTGCAACTCATCATTTACATGACTTTGGCAACGAACTAAAGAAAATGCACTTAACTATTATATGTGACGCATGCAAGAATGAAAGTTTGACATAAATCTCAAGTAGTTCTTTCAATAATGTTACCAGCATTTCTTAGCAGAATAACATCTTTCAAAAATTTACAAAGATTCTCTAAAGTACATTTAATGTACAAAACAGATCTTGCGAACTGTACTATACCTCCTGGTCATTTACATGTTCAGTTTCCATTTCTGTAGTGTTAACACTTGAGGAAAGATCATTAAAAAGGTGAAAACACGCTTTGAACAAATCTTGAACAAGACATAATATAGAACAAGAACTACTAATAAAACAACAGCCGGGCCATAAAAGTTCTTACTCATTAGGTTTACTAGTCATTATAGTTCAGTTATACTTTAATATGCAATGAGATCAAAAAGAGTTCTTGGCGACACGGAACGGACAATAAAATGCATGGGAAAATAACGTATACTTCCTTTATCTCATGAGAATCTTAACTATATTAGTAAAAATATAATTATTCGAATTGAAACATAAATAAATAAATAAATAAATAAATAAATAAATAAATAAATAACAAGGGTCAATATCTGTTATATCCATACATTGTTTGACATTGTTGATGTCAGGTTTCACTGGAATCTCTAATCATGATTTTCCTTTAGAAACAATCATAGACAGAAATTAGAGTGGTCGCCTACTTAAAGCTTTGTCCTTTTAAATATCCGCTTTCTTTCTTTCTTTCTTTCTTTCTTTCTTTCTTTCTTTCTTTCTTTCTTTCTTTCTTTCTTTCTTTCTTTCTTTCTTTTCTTTCTTTCCATACTATCTAGCCAAGCCTGCGTTTTCATTGCGAAACTTCCTTCGAAAGTGTTTGATATGTGTCATGGCATGGTATTTCCCATATGAAATTTAAAACAAAATAATATGTCCATCTTTATTACATTATTAATGAAACTGTTGGATTCATCATCCATTAAGACCTTAGAAAGCCGCAGCCATCAATCATAGTTCAGTGTAAATGGATGGATGCGATTTCTAAGTCCTACCTGTCAATATAGATTGATGCTAACTGTCCAGCCCGAAGCACGTTCGTGTTGTTTCGTCCATTCCGAAGCACGTTCGTTTTGTTGCGTCCAGCCCGAAGCACGTTCGTTTTGTTTCGTCCATTCTTAGCATTTCAGTGAAACAAGCGAACAGATCGCGATCACCGTGCTGAATATCCCGAGGGGTCATCAGCGTGTTCCACATTCCAGAATGCGTAATAGGGCAAAGCGATTCATCCTCAATTTCAATTTATTAGTTGCATTCAGTCTTCAGAAAAGTATCATTTATATTTTGTGGATATATCCGTGAGGGTGCACTCTGAGCTTACATGTAATGGACTTAAATTAATATTGTTTTGTGTAGTGCCGTCATATGCCCGTTTTTTAAACTTATTTACAATGATATATTACATTCTGGGAATGGAATAAAACAACACGCTTCTGTATTTAAATAATTAGAACAAAACGGCAGTTAGGAACGTTAATTATTTTAACAAAAGAAAACATCGCATAAAAAGTATAAGTACAGCGCTATCTATATGTTTATTGCAGATTTCAAGGCAGCAAGATGGGTTTCCGCGACCACCTGGGCGCCATTGGCAGGATCGGCCAGTGTTTCCTGATCGTTGTCAACATCTGGTTTGCTGTAAGTTGTAAAAACATCAATTTTCTATGCCCCAAGATTATAAAACTGAGAATGAAAAACCGTCTCAAATCTAAAGGATCTGATAGGCTGAATTGGCGACTCGAGATTTGAGACTGGTTTCTAATCTCAGTTTTCTAATCTTCAGCACTTTGAGTTTTATCTTATTTTTCTGTGTGTTTTATTTGCGTGTCTTCTGTATATATTACTTTGCGTCATTTGTAAATGTATTTGTATATATTTTATTTGTTCCATTTTTTTTACTTCTCTTCTCTTGGAGGAATAAAGAATATCTATTTTGTTAAAGATAATCTCACAATTAGAATTATCATGTAAAATCGTGCATTTTTAATGTATCACGTCAGCCACAACGCTTGATGCTGTTTCGAAGTTCACCATTCGGACGGTTTTATTTTTTACATGCTCATCGACATCAAACATTTCGTTGTAGAGTTGTTGTTGTTTTTAAGCAAGCCATCTACTCTTTGTAAATATGGAGCGTTTGATGTCTGAAGACCGTCATTGTGCTGTCGAAATGCTCGAAACTGGTCAAACTTTACGTAGGTTATAAGTTGAAGCTGATGTTATTAGAACATGCTAACGATATACTCATTTTTATATGTAGAAAGAAATTCACTGTTTTATTTTTCTAAATTGATTACATTCTAACCTTGCAAGTTTGCGTAATTCTGTTACGTTTTTGAATTTTTACGTGAAAGAGCGTGAAATAGAAATTGAAAAAAACAACAACATTCGTTTGCGAAGTGGCTATCTCTCATTAATCTAGAACAAAAACTAACATGAATTCCTTAAAATTCTAGTAACCAAAGAATCATGTTCAATTAGTCAGATTACTTTAATGTTTTTCCGATTTACTGTCTGTTTTATCGAAATGAATACATTTTCTACTGGAAATGATGTTACAGATGATCACAAGGCATTGGAACTTACCAAAGAACAATCATTGGCAAAAATGATGTGTATACAGGATATTTTCAATGATGAAATCAATGCGCAAGATCATAAAACTAAATCTGTATACCAGTCTCAAATCTCAAGCATCTGATTGGCTGGCGACTGGTCGCCATTTCAGCCAAGCAGATGTTTGAGATCTGAGACTGTTCTCCAATCTAAGTTAACAGGCCCCGTGATTATAAAACTTTGTTCATGTTCGGCTCAATTTGAGCATGACAATTTGATGGCTTCATTTCTGTTCATTATATAACATTAACTTTTTAAACTGAATATATGACAAAATTGCTCTCAACAACAACTGTTGAACAGATAGTTATTCCTTATTTATGAAGACTTTTAATGTTTTAGACTTTTTAAGTTTGAGCACAGAATTGAGTTGAGCATGAAAAAACTTGTATAATCACGGGGCCAGATCGTGGGCCCTATTTTACAAGTATCGGAAATAAAAATGCTGTAACAATAACAGTTTTTCTTGCTGTTTAGTTATTAGGTATTGGGATGATTGTTATTGGAGCGTATGTCCGGCTGAACCGAGGGTTAGGAGACAGTCGAGTTATCCAGATGCTCCGCCAGGCGGAGCTAGGAGGCCTCAATCTGGGTGACGTCATCGTGGCTGTGTCTGCACTAATCATTGTCGTCGGCGTTTTCACACTGCTGGTGTCTGCCGACGGAGGATTTGGTGCTTGCTTTAGAAAGAAGGGACTACTTGTCTTGGTAAGACCGAAAGAATCCTTCATGGAGTCTTGTTATTTAAAGCCGTTAATATTTGCTTTATTTATCCATTTCCTCCATAAATACGCCCTTAAGGATTTGGCGAAAAGAATAGATCTAGATGAGCCGGCACATTCATGCCGTCTGATCAGGATCTGCACTGTTCTCTTATTGGTTTATTTGCATATATCTAAGTTAAACCAAAAAGCGAACCTTGTAGATTCTGATCAGATTGCATTTATGTTTTAATTAGATGACATATTTAATTGTCAAAATATTTTGTGCATTGGCCAACAAAATTCGAATTCTTGATTTTACGTAGATCTTGTAAATTGCAAACGAACATCTTTTGAAATAGCATGATCCATTGTAAAGTCATCTTTTAGAAATGTAATCAGTATCCTCAGGACATTTTGATTGACAAAAGAAACGATTTCGATCAGAACTTTTTGAGTTACATCACCAGACTTCATGAATTATTTTATGTTACTTAAAAATGACTAACATTTTAAAATTGTTGTCGAAAAACATCTAACATTGTTCCGGTGTATGTTGTTTTTCTGGAATGCCAAGGTAGCGGTTGTCTGCATTAGTATAATTCAATATTACCGTTAACTGGCGCAGCTCTAAAGACAGCTGAGCTCATCTGCCAAAAGAAATCAGAGCTTTGATTTATTTGATGAATTGTTTTACATATTTTAAATATTTCCTTTCAGTACGTGGTCATTTTGGTGCTGATCATGGTGATAGAGCTTGCAGCGTTTATCTTATGGTGCAAACTAGCATACGGGGTAAGCGATTAGAAATTTATGTCTTTAAAAATAATATCGAGGTAATGTGCCTTCTCCTTACATTCATGATAGAATACATTATACGTTCTTTGATATTTAACAGGACTTTTCTATGAAAAAAGCAATTCTCAATATTAAATTCCTGATCACTAATTAAAATGTCTAAATGTATATATACTTTTACACTTTACAGGACATTTTTATGAAAAAATGCATATTTATAGTATTAAATTGCGGATCCTTGATTAAAATGTCTAAATGTGTACATATTTGGCTCGAAGCAATATGTAATTGATTATCAATATAGTAATTAGCAAAAAAACAGTCATAACTATTTACCTAACCATGTAAACAAGTACGTGCCTAACAAATTCAGTCATTACGTGCCCGACACGTTCGACAAATGTTTAACTGGTGATTTACGTAATTTTACAAAAAATAATGTTGTAAAGCTATGTTCACATGAGGATGAAAAACAACATGAAGATCTGTAAATAGATTGCTTTCTACAACATTACAATTGATTGTTACCATGATCATGATTTAAACATGTCTTGGCGTATGAAGAATATAAATCATTTATTTACAGTGAAACAAATATTTTAACGACTGGTCAAATTTCATGTCATGAATGGGCAATTTTATGTTATGAAAAATTGATGACTCATTAAATTCATTTCTAACGACTGGCCGAATTTCATGACATGAATCGACAATTTTATGTTACGAAAAATTGATGACTCACTAGAAGGCATTTGCTGCCATTGCTAATACATGTACATTATACACAATTCTTAATAAGTTTATTGTATCATCCATTCTTGTTTGCAACCAAAAGTTAAATATCCATTTTGAAATGCTACGAACAATTGACAAAACAAAACCGCATATATTTGTCACAAGGAAATATAGTCAACAAAAAAAGTTAAAGAATTTCAGATATCACAATATGTACACAGAAGCAACAACAAACACATTATTATTAAATTTAGTTGATACATTTCATTGCTTTAAAAACATTTCAAAAATAATTCTAGCACTGTATTATTTAATCCAACAAAAATCTTTGTGTATATTAAAACATAATTATGTTTATATACAAACATCCGTTTTATAGCGTGTTTGTCCCACGTTAGCGGCGATAAGAACCTCGCACCGACGTCGCCTACTTCGGATTATTCTTGCAATTTGTTCTTTGTGGGATTTGTCTTCCCTCTTGCAAGATTAATCGAAGTATCCGACGGCGGTGCGAGGCCCTTACCGCCGCTAACAAGGGAAACACACGTTATTAGACGGATTTAAGATAATTCCTTAACCTTTTTGGTTGACTATATATTTTCCCTTAATTAGGTTAGAACGTTCAGATCAGATATTTTACGGATGGCTTCGGTTTAACCCTAATCCAAAAAAGGGCAAAGATTCAGTTGCAAAGAGTGTCATTTAAGACCGTCTGTTTATAAATGTGATTCGTTTTTAGACAAACACGTGGCTGAAGCAGCAGTTTGACAACTTGTTCCGGTTTTACAACGGTATACAAGGAGCCGACGACGTGTACTCTGAGGGCTGGAACCTCATGTTCGTAACGGTATGTCGGCCTTTTACGGAATTTGTAATCTATATGTCACCATGAGGTGTTTTTTCTAAACAGCTGAGTGTATCTATTTAATAAGTATTAATACTCCTCAAAACGAAACAAGGGTTTGAACCAAGCGATCGGATTCAGCGATAAATTAGGATAATGATTTGAACCTGCGTGCCTTGCATTAGCAGACAATTACTGTTTCACGTGTGCTGTTGACGCTGTTGTATGTAACTTCCAACCAAGTATCCACATTCGCTCATTTGTTAGACGAAATGTGCCAGGCGAGCAAACTGGAGACCAAAAATAGCTTTCCCAAACCCCAAAACTTCTAGACTCAACGAAAACTTCAATCATTTAATGTTTTCTTTGCACAAAAATGGCATTGATGATTTTATTGATTTTGTAGCTGGACTGTTGTGGGTCCAATCCAATCTCGAGTTTCCAGAACGACTTTGTGACTCTTCAGACGTACTGGCTGACTAACCCGATGCGCCAACAGGATCAGATCCCATACAGCTGCTGCAAAGAAGCCACGATAGATAACTACAAGTACAACAGAAATATCCTCTGTACTCAGTTCGGTCAAGATCTGCTTTACAGGCATAGGGTAGTTATATTTCTATTCGATTAAAAAATTGCAGTTACATCCAATGTTTCGTCATGACCGTCTTGTCATAAGCTATACAATTTAAACGTTTGATGAAGAAATATTAAGAACTGACAAAGTTACAGCCGATGTAAAGCTTTCGTGACAAAATCCAAGTACAAAAAGGAGCAAAGCTCCATCAAGTGACCTTGACCTAAAAGACTTTGGCATTATCATGACCGTGTTGTCATAGGCATTGTAATTTGAACGGACGCAAAAAGCGTTGTAATTTGAACGGACGCAAAAAGCGATCCCTATGTATCGCCGTTTTTTCGAAAGGGCGAGACAAAAATACCATGATAAAAATATGAACGTTTAACATGGCAATCTACGACGTTAAAAAGATTTTATTTTCTTTAAATTTTTATTTTGACTTACTTAAGATTTTAAGAAAACCTATTACAACAAATTTGTGATTTTTGCTGTTGTTACCACATTTTATTATTCCGTAACAAAACTTTACGTGTGTGTTAATTGTTTGCTTGTAGGGTTGTTTTGATGCGTTCCGCCAGATTCTAACAGACGTGTCGTCCGGAGCGATAGCTCTCATCGTTCTGTTGATCGTTACAGAGGTATCTTCTTTTATTCTCTATTTTCTTTCTAAACAATTTATTTGGAACGGTTTTCATTCTTTTATATGTTGGGTTAAATGTTGAAAACGTCAAAAAACGTTTGAGTAAAACATTGTTGAAGTTGGAACATTTTCTGTGTCTTGATAGTATGCTACCGACTGAGTGCTCCTGGGCCCAATATCATAAAACTAAGTTTTGAGATCAGTCTCAAATCTCAAGGATCTGATTGGCTGAAATGGCGACTGGTCGCCATTTCAGCCAATCAGATGCTTGAGATTTAAGACTGATCTCCAGATTTAGTTTTATGATCTTTGGCACTGGTTTGTTATATTATCTTTACCTTTGTCACTTGACATTCATTTTCATTTTAGTATGATGTTAATCGGAGTTTTAGTATTATACAATTATTTACTTATAAGCTGGGAAATATGCTGTGATATTGACCTAAAAAATCGTTATTGACCGAGGCGATAGCCGAGGTCAATAACGATTTTTGCGGTGAATATCAACAGCATATTTCCCAGCTAATAAGTAAATAACTGTTTTATTACATGAACTATAAATAGTTATATATATATGTAATAAACTATAAATAATATAAAAGATGGAAACTTTCGGATTCTATTTATAGACAGGTCAATATCAGCAAAAGCGGGTCAATATCTAGATTTATTGACTCGGTTATTTTGGGGGTGTGACCAATCGCGTTGCGTCTATTTATAGTTCATGTAATAATCTTCTTTAATCGCGCCGGGAATCCTAACACGCTTAAGGTTCTCTGGGACTATTTTAATTTGAAAAACACTTCCGATCTGTATGCATATTGTCAACTTTCATTATGTCAAGTACAATAGCCAGCCAGAACGGTTAAGTATCATCAGAGTTATAGAAACTGAATTGTGAAAATTAACAAAATACACACTTTCCAGACACGATCAAGAACAACAGATAATTACCAATTTTTGCGAAACATGGAATACGTGTAAAGGCCAATCTTTGTGAAACTTGGAGTATGTTTATATGGCCAATCTTTGTATAATTTGAAATACCTGAATGGGAATAATATACCGCCAATCTGAAACTTGGAATATGTATATATGACCAGTCATTGTGGAGCTTGAAAAATGTGTGTATATACTATATGGTTTGTCTGTGTGGAACTTTGAATATGTGCATTTGTGCAAAGCATCGATTTTAATTTCGGTAACCAGTTTAACAAGTTCAAACAAAAACCCTCATATGATAATATAAAACTTGAAAAATCCAAATCTTTAGTAAACATTTAAATATCGTGTCCGAAACAACATGGTCATTTTATTAAAAGCCACCGTCATGTCAGTTTATTAACACCAGAATGTTCTTCCTGGAATAAGCGTTGACAGGTCCCAAATAAAAAGAAAAAGTATCCATTTTGGAGTGTGTATAAGGGTAAGTCAAAACCAGACAGGAAAAATAACACAAGGTTTAGAGGTATAACAACACGAATGCCAATTTATATGGTCTGGATAATTAGTTAAACAACTAGATATAAACTTTATGTGATACTTGAAAATAAATTACAGACATAAATTCGAAAACAATGACAGTTTTGACTAAAAACGCCCTTGAATTATGAAAATCTGAAAAAAAAATCAACCCAGTAGAATTGTTGGACTCGTACAGCACTTAACCTATTGTGAACACGATGTCAAGCTCGTTAAGCAACCATTGTATATATATTAAACCAGTAACACCGTAAGGGCCCTTTATATGTAAATACATTTCTAAATAAATGATATACACTTATCAATGCAGGACGCCATGAAAATAATGTAATATTATTTAAGTATGAATAAAATGTTATTTACTCTGGTGCACATTTCAATTACCATTATACATTCCAAATTGGAGCATCACATAATTTCACAATAATTGTTTTAAATGTTTTCAGATCCTGGCAGTTATAGCAGCCATTTTAATGATTCGTGGCATTGATCGAGAAAAAACCGGATCTTTGGATACCGGAAAAGTGTACAGAACAGGTGTGCACGAGATTGCCATGCCGGACTCGAAACCTCGATAAATTATGTATGCAAAAACTTTTAGCAGAATCACCGTGGTGGATTGAAAATCTGGTTGGGTTTGTGTGGTCGACGGTAACGTCAATGCACAGAAAGAATATGCTGTTGAAGTTTTTAATATTTTGTTTGTTATTTTCCAAAGCTTTTATTCACTAAATAGCTAACAATACATATAATAATATGGAAAGTTCTTGTGCAATGTCATCAATTTAAAACTAATTATGAAGACTTACAGTGAACCTTAAATCTACATCTAGGACAGGACAAAGTTGGTCTAGGTAGTGGGGTTGCCTTCATTCCGGCATAGAAAATAATGCAAAACTGTTAAAAGGGACATTCAAATATTGGTTTTATTACTGGGGTGGTCTTAATTTCGGGGTGGACATTACGAGGGTTTTACTGTACTTGAATTTGACCAAATATTATAAACAGATTGGATACCGGTTTGAAAACTCATTATACTGATTGGTCAGTTTGGATGCTAGGCTTGGGCACATGAGACTGAGAATTGAATTGAAACCAGTCTTAATTCTCAAACATCTGCTTGAAATGGATACTTGTTTGTTTCCAGTTCAGTCAATCAAGTGCTCGAGATTTGAGACTGGTCTCAAATCCCAGTTTTATAATCTTCAGCCTCGATTCCCACATATCAGCAAAGATAAGAGGCTGGTTGTATGCCATTTGTATAAAGCATTTAAAAGCTAACTTCTGCTAATTTTTTTTGGCCCTTATATGCTGACTTTGTTTAAAGGGCTCCACTTAATTTAAAAAAAAAGTGCAAGTGGACTTTTTTATATTTTTGTACATAAGCATATGCTATTTTGTGATTTGATTTAAATGTATGACAAACAAGGAAGGTTAAGTTTGTAAGCTAATGGAAGCCTTGTTTATTAATTTGTATCGCTAATGTACATAATTCATAAATTGTATTCTTTTTTTTTTCAAGAAAGCAATAAAATATATAAATTCAGTGTTAACTGATTCAATTTCTATTATTCCCACCAAAAACTAACAGAAAAACTGACAGATAATGATTTGACAAAATGCCAGAACTTTGGTGGGATATACAACATTTCACCACTCCTCAACACACACTCCCAGTAATCTGCTACTCGGAACAGCGGAAACCTCTCCAAGTCCGGATTTTCAAGATCTACCTGACTTGTATTTTTCAACATTGTTGTATGATGAGGATACAGATTTTCAGACTGAGAAAAGGGATAGATTCTGATGTATTTTTCTCCTAGCACCTGAGCTAGAAAGTTATGTTTTGGATCATAATGAAGTGGGGATACTGTTCCCTTTGGACCAAACCAAGCATTTATGTCAATGTCGTCACTGTCGCCAAGGTAACAGTAATCAGGTATAAGGATGTCCTTTTGTAGCTCTGGAATTTGGTTGAACAGTTGATGCTGAGCCAGGTACCCTACCTCTGTCTCCGCTGATCTCATTTCTATATACTGCTCAATGAACTCTTTGACAGTCATCAGTTTCTGTGACCAAGAATCATCAGTGTATTTTGATCCTAGTTCTATTGGAACTGTCCTATAGCCAGCTAATTGTTTGATATAATCCAGGCTCCATTTTCTGCTGGTAAGAGCTGGCCATCCTTCCATAGCATCAGCAATAATAACAGGCTTCTGTATGTTGTAATAATCTCTACTGAAAGTTTCAAGAGAAATGCACGAAACTCTTGGCACCAGTTTTTCTGTTGTCATGGTTTCGGTTAGAACTTCAGTGCTAAGTTTTACTTGCTTTCTGGAACAGCAATCACCTTCTGCAACTACAAAATTTCCTTCTATCTCAGACAGTGCTCTCTTTGACCCTTCAGTACTTCTGGTATTTTCTGTCTCTCCTTTCACCCTCTCAGGAAAACCTTTACTATTCCTGTCACTTACAAGAGCTGAGCAAAGTTTAGAGAGAATATTTTCTTCTGTTGAGGTCCCTGTAGGAGCTCCCATCAGTAACCCCATGTCACATGTCTTCATTACAGTGTCAAATGAAACACTTCTATCCCCTTTAATCAAGAGAGCATATTCACTTAATGCCTTGATATAAGACACCACAAAGTAAACATGTCTCCAGTCCATTTGAACATCTTTCCAGTGACCCTGGTTTAACTGCTCCCAAACAAAATCAAGAATCATTGTGCAGATGTTAAGACAATTATCAAAGTTCCTCTCATCAAACTGGTGAAAAACTTTCTGGAGAAGACTGTGTAAGGCTTTACCAATGACATCCTCATGAACATGACTGTCAATGTCGGATATAATGGTTTCCAATTTATAGAACACTTGCATGCCATCTGGCAGTCCACTGGAAGCCATAGCTTGCTAAAATATCTTCATCTGCATAGAAAAGAAAACAGAAATTTATACGATGAAACAATAAGATGTTGTTAAAAGCAAACTCATAATTAACAAAGGATTATCTGTATCCTACAAAAGTTTTAACAAAAAACAAGCTCAATTCATGGGATATGGCTATTATCCCACAAGCAAAAGTTCATACTCAGATCACCCCCACCCAAGCTGCTATACATTTGCTTTCTCTTAAGAAATATAAAAAAGTCAGTGCTTTTCTTGAACTTACAAAATATACGAGTACCTACTTTGGTACATAATTAAAACTTGAGAATAGATTATTTTAAAATCTTATTCTTGACAATATTTTATTTGATAATGTTCCCATGATTTTACATAGGAAACAGGTTATAAAGCTTAATGATCAATAATTTACTGGCTTTTTCTAGCGCCATTTTTAACCCTTTTATTCCATATACGTATGCATTTTATCGCATATGTGACCAGTATAGATCTAGATCAGCCTGCACATCCCTGCCATCTGATCAGAATCTGCATAATTCATTTTTTGGTCAGAAATAACCAAAAAATAAAATCACAAGCAGTGCAGATCCTGATCAGATGACACAGATGTGCCTCCTGATCTGGATCAATCTACACTGTTCTCCCATGCCAAGCATATAATAATTATGGAGGAAAGGGTTAATAAAAGTGACAACAATTTCTGTTTCCCATTTTTCAAGTAGAATCACAATTTCTTAGTAGAACTCAAATTCAAATGTTCTGAAAAAAATTAAAGTCAAACATAAGGCAAGACTATGTCACAATTGTTTCCTTTTAAAGTAGACTAGGACACTGTATTATCCATGTCCTTGTTAAAATTTACAATGATTCTTCCGCAGTTCAGTATTAGTTCATTACTTCTGTATTTTGGTGAAAATAACTAATAAATCAACGTTATATTTACCAAGAAATGACAGAGATTGGAATATCAAGATCAAAGCTATCAAATAATGAAACGCATGACTACATAACTTATTACGTCGGTAATAGAGATGCGCTGATAATAAAAGAGTTCCAGTATTTCCATTACAGTTATTCAGGCAGTAGCGGATTTGGGGGTATAGCGGATATCCCGTTTCTTTACTTGGGCATTTTCTTTATTTATACATTTAGAATAATGAACCTTTATACCGACAGAAAGACTGAATTCTCCGCTTCACTTTCATGTATTTTGTTTTGATTTCCAATTTTCAATGAGAGTTTATCTTATTTACAATAGAACGAGACAATCGGAAGTCGATACCTACATCGTGATTTTACTAATGAAAAGAACAATAAACATGAAGTTTTATATCAAAAGTCTGTAAACTTTCAAAGAATATGGTTTGGTTTGGTGTATAAACACTCATAAGAAACATGTGCTTATAAACCTGCAAATTGTCACCAGGGTCTATTTAATTAAGTAGTATTGATTAAATAGACCCTGTTGTCACCGAATAATATTGAATGAAAGTAGTAATGGAAATACTGGAACTGAGTTATAGCCTATAGGTATTAGTATGACGGAAATCATGTATTAAATATTTTGCCAGACTCTGGTTTATAGATCTATAGTTGAGTAATTAAATACTTACATCAAATAAAGATTACTGCAAGGTGCAAACACATTGAACTTGTTTCGGAAAACAACTCTGTAAGTGGTGTATGCAAAAGTAAGGGAGATAAATTGAATGAAGCATATCAAGGTGGGGCTAAAAGCTAACAGATCGGTATCATATCTTGCCGCTGTGAAATCCGATACATCTGTGTTATTAAATCATGGACTAAGAAGACATTCAAATGTGGGAAAGACTTAGAGGTCTGCATTAAAGTATTTACGGAAATGCAAAGATAACATTAAATTAAATATAAGACTTTGGGTATATATACTAGCAAATTTATTTTCAAAGATTTTAAAGTTAACACGTTAATTAATCGTGTTATTTTAGTTCTTCTCTTTTATAGTAGATACACACACAATAACTTCACTCTGTCCTTCATCACCATTTGTTCCACCCCCTATAAGGGTCCCATGCAGCCTTTCTTTTGATGGTTACTTCAGAGGGCGTCACCTGGATCACTCTTTTTCTTGTCTTAGCACTACTATTCCCGTCCTCAATATCGTCGTACACGTTCTCATTCCTCTCCCTACCACCGACATCCCCGAAATCTGAAGTTGTCGAATTCTTGTTGACATTTCCTCGTAATTTGTTTGCTGTTTTTTCGCTATTTCCAGTCTGGAGATTTTTCACTCTGCTAGCAAGCGAGTCGTGTTGACTTTTAACGTAGAGACTGAAGCATGAGGCTACAACAGCTAGTAGCAGGGCCAGTAAGGCACCCGCTGTCAACCCATAGTGCCAGTATGCATCGTCATCATTATTACCTGTATGTAAATATTAAAGAAACATACAATTTTCAACAGAGAAAAAATTCAACAGACATTTTCCCTCTCCATTATTGTTTGTGTAAGCACTGGGTGCCTTAAAACAAATTACATGTATATCCGTAGGAATCTGTTTTGCGACGGGATGACGTAAGTACAGACAATAATTAAATTTATTGAAAGTTTTAATAATGTTTCCCCTGTATTTCTTCACAACAATTTTACTGTAGTTCAAACTGTTTTTTCTTCTAGAGAAATAATTACCGATTTATAATAATAGTGAGATTTAGAGTAAGAATGTACATGGGCCCAAGATCAGAAAACACGAGATTGGAGACCAGTCACCATCTGGACTAATTGTCCATTTCAGCCAATCAGATACTTGAGATTTGCGAATGTCTCCATTTTTAGTTTCATGATCTTGAGCAAAGGAACCTCAACCAACTACTGAAATAGAGAGTTCGCATATGTTGTTTTTTTTAATGAAACTATTTAAAACACGGACTGATGTTAATTAATTTGGAAAAGACTACATTACACATACACTGAATAGACAATAGTACAGAAGGACAGACACGTGACATTAAATTTTAAGTTACATTTCAACTTATACTTACTCTCCACCTAAAAAGCAGAAAAATAAATTGACATTTTTGAAAAACTTTAAACTGGGCGTATTACTTTCATAAGAAAGCCACTCATGCCTCAGGTAAAGAAAGGTCAACGATACTTCAAACTTGGATATTTTGTTCATGAATACAATGGCACAATCGAGTTAGAAACATACGAAACACTTGTTAAGAAAAACTAAATATGTAAAGAAAAAATTGTCAAAATTAATGAAGTACTATCTGTTATAATTCTTTCGCGATCTTGAAATGGTTAAAAAACCAGAACCGGCTTTGGTAACTTGCCAGCGCGAAAGCTCAACTGGACAATTAGTCCGGAATTTTATTTTCAAAATGACTTCTAAATCTTGATTGACATACTGTTAATGGTCACTGAATAATCATAAGGGCTTGAATAAAGTCAGACTCACCGGTCAAAAAAATCAGTTAAAATCTCAAGAACGCAATGCTCTGCGGTCCTCAAACTCGCTAGACAAGTAGACCAGCGTCATTTAATCTTGAAGTAATTAAAACTATGTTTAAGCAAAACTGAACTGCCTCTTCTTACCATATAGTTGATAATGAATCTTTACAAAATAGTGTTATCGTTATCGCTCAAAAACAACTGTTATAAATGAGTATGGATAAGAAGACAGTCACGTGATACTCTGAGAACATAACCAGGCATGTTCTTATGACGTAAATGGAGAATTTAATTATTTTTGGCGATCAATACTCATTAGAACTTTGCGATTTAAAATTGTAAAACTTTTTGCTGATAAACAACATTCAAATAAACTTAAACAAATAACTGTAAAGCTATCAATAACGTTCATAAACGTTTCTCGTGATTACCGTGGTAGAACAGGACGTGAGGGACAGGAGAGCGGTGGTCAGGTTATAGTTCCGTAGCTTGCTCGGGGAAGTACACGTCAAATTAGTCATGGTGAAGCCTGAAATTTAAAAAAAAATCCACTGTGTTCGTTAATCATTTTACCGTCGTGAATATAATACATATAATACATTTTAGTCAGGCTCGGAATATTCATGATAAAAATACGGGTAATACTGTCAGTACAATTTTTGGAATTTAACACATACGAATAAAACACGATTTTTTTCGAGTCAGAACGTGAATTACACCCTACATTTCTTGTGCTGTCAGATTATATACTCGTTGATTTAAGAATTTAATTTCACAAAAAACGATCAACGGCCATTTTGGATGGAAAATAACCAATACACTATGAAATCAACTGTGGTACAATATAGAACAAAATATGTTCAACTGCAGTACAGGCTTAAGTTTCATGGAGTAAATAATCATCTTACACTTTGATACATTAAAGCGGCATTACTTCACTTTAACCCGCTCTTGTATGAAATATTACATGTATTTGGAACTATAGGCACAAATTTGCAGCATTAGTTCGGGCTTATAAAATTATAAAATTTTAATTTACTAAAATAAATTTGGTTCGCGCGACTAAAAGCGAAAGTAGGATTTCCGAAACGTCACAGAAATCGAGATCGCGCATGAAGTGGTCGCTTCGTCAAAAATAGGTGCTAAATATAGCTCCATTATATTTAGCTTCTTAAAAGTTCGTTAACGATTATTTAAAATTATCATTTAAAATCCCGTCTATCAGAAAGAGTTCAACAGGACCTTTTGTGTTCTGTTAGAGAGTATATATATTTTGGAGTCTATATGGACAAATATGATTTTTCAATAGTATATTCTTACTTAAGTTTAGGGCTGGGGCTTTAACACTCTAGTAATATATGTAGAGTAAAGTGACAAAATTAAATAACTGCTAGCTCCTCTTTTGTTCCATTTATCTAATTCTTATTCATCTTAAAGATGTGTGTACTGAATCGAGTTTAGTTTTTCGAATGACACAAACTGAACGAAAGCTACTGAAGTATGGCTGTTTTAGTGTCAAAGCCACAAGAAGGTGATATCGCATAGTGCTTTTGCGGAACAGGTTTATGATAATCAGTTCGCAAAGATTTTTATTTTCCAGCTTTCATGGATTGTTAATAACTTGCCCGTTTGGAAGAGGTAGGTTCCAAGCCACTTAAGGTCACAGTCACACACCCAGTTGTTTTCTGTTATATCCAGTGTTGTTAGGCTGAGTAACGGATAGAACAGGTTACTTGGTAATGTAGTCAAACCGGTTTGTATCAGCTGGAGCGACTGCAGGTTCGACAAGTCATCAAAGAGTCCGCTAGGCAAACTGAAGTCAACACAATGTCAACTTACAAGCATTATTCAAAGTCCATCAAGAAAACCAGTGAAATAAGCACATATGTTATAGCCACATTCTGAACACAATGCATTTGTAAAACCTAGATGTTCTACTGGTAGAAGTGAAAGAGCTCAATTCTGATTGTTAAAAGTCATGATAATAAAATAATAATAATTAAACATGGTTTTTCCTTACTCGGTGATTGGAATTGTTTTATATTTTATTTAACTTTACTCTACAGTTTGCACTTATGATTTATTGCACTTACGTTTTATAACATCATTATTTACGTGACCACTAAAGTTAGACATACATTGAAACATTTGTTCTCTACTGTCAAAATGGATTGAATAAATTATAATGCTCAATATCTAAACTGAAGTTTGACTCAAACATTGCAGATATGAAAATTGAACTTGACTGACAAAGGGTTAAGTAAGACTGGTTCTATAGTAAGCCAAGTCTCAGAAATTAAACGTTTTGGATTTAAGAATCACTGGTCTTGAAAAAAACGAGCAAGAACCAAGCCAAAAATATCGTGGTGGAAATTAACAGGAATATTCCAGACAATGTTATGAATTCTGCGTTCGCACTGTTTGCATAGCTTCGCATAGTTGACGCGTTTTGTTGTCACGTAGTTTTGTTTCAGGCAAATGAAAATGTCATAAAACAGTTGGCAAGGAAGAGGCTTCCTTTGATAACTAATCAACTTATGTCGATCTCGAGCCAACGACCGAGTCTATTCCTTCAAACAGTGCGCGCGTATAATTTATATATTGTGAAATCGGAAAATACTGCAAACGATTTTAACAAACTGGTCGGTTTATTTATGTAATGCACACCTGTTTAGAGTTGTCCGGGACATATCAATATCAACAAGCGCTGTCAGACCATCAAACAAGCCAGAGGGGACACCATCAGGAAACTCAGCGTAGAGATACAATGTGTTGAGGCTTGTCATACCACTGAGTGCTTTGCCGGAAATGCTTGTGAAGTTTCCCCCAATCACTGTCAGAATTGTCATACCGGTTAACACCGAGAAAGCCCCAGACTGCCAATTCATATTGTAACAATCTGCAAAACAGACGTGTAATAGGAGTCTTAATTGTATCATATTTCTAACATTAGAGTAAACGATTAGGCACTGGTGCTCTGAACGTAATGTCGAAGTCTCTCTTGAAAAAAGTAAGGTTTTCTCAGAAATCGAAATCATTTATTCCCTAATGTACTGTCCGATTGCAATCGACATGAAGACTTTTAGTGAAACGGCATGAAAACCCAAAACGCAATTAAATTGTTGGGCAACCTCTGAAAACCATGAACGTTTGTTCTATGTTTTCACCGGGAGGGATCGAATTTCGCAATCGAATTTGTTGTTGACAATGGGGATTTATATTTAATTAAAAACAGTTTCAACATACCGGTGATAAGCATGCTTTCAACCCAGGTAAGATTGGATGATAAGCTATCACTGAGTAGAGTCATAGTGCTGTAGGTTTGATACCCACAGTCCAGGCTTATTTGGGGCGACCCAGTACACAAGCCACATGCCAGACCGCTGAATGCCTGAAAAGAGAAGGGCCTAATCAGTCAATCAATAACCTCATTGCAAGGATGCTTTTTGAATGTAAATATTGGTTTTCAAACTGCCGACAGTACAACCTCCAACAAAAAACGGAACCAAACATATGGCAGACGACAGGACAATGGACACTAAAGCATGGTGTACTTATGACAACCTGACGGGGATAGTAAAACCTTGAATCTTGTGCAAACCGATAGAGGCCTTGACCGTTGCAAGGCGAAATCCACTCAGATTCTCTTGTTTCAAATTGTTTATTATTTGTGGTGTTTTATTTATGGAAAATATGTCCTGTCTATCTGTCCTCTAAATGACTATGTGGTATTACTGTGATTTTTGTGTGTGGATTGTCCTGATGATTTTTCCCAAGACTGTGTTGTTGGTGCCCTGTTAGACCGTATGTCACAAAACGTATATGTCACAGGTGTGTTATATTCGGTCGAATACGTGACACGTGTGATATATATCCGATCGAATACGTCACACGGACATATAATTTGACATATTCGGTTGGAATTAGTTTTTCCACGCTCATCAAAACGTATTTGTCACTGATGTCAAAGAAATGAAAACGGTGTATATAAATAGAAGTACAATTATTTAAAATATTAAAGAACATCAATCTAGTGCTGGAATTGTTAATATCATCGGTAAACTGTTATATAATTTGAGTATCACAGTCGTTAGAATATACGTCCAATGGTGTGATGCTCTTTTAAATAACTAAAAGTTATGTCATCATCGTGTTTATTAAATTTAAAAAAAAGAGATTTTACGTGTAATGATGTGATGTTTATGTAAATAACTGTTGAACTTATGATGTTTTTTTTAATAACTGTTAAATTTATGTCAGTTTCTTGTTTACTAAAGTTATGAAAAAGATCCTAATGTTGTTAATTTGACTAAAAAACTTGATGTCAGTTTCTCGTCTATTAAAACTATTTGTGTTAAAGTTCTCGTGGTCCCTTACTGTACATTGCATATATGCAGGTCGAAAACGTAACAACAAAAAATCACTCGTGATGATGGTGATGTTTCGTTGACGTTAATGAGAGCAAGATGCTGCTGCTGTGGACAAAGATAATGGCAACGATGTTTAGAATTGGTTCATTGTATGAAATGTGTGATATATACAGTCAGACATTTATCGCTAATTTGCACAAACGTATATGTCACATGAAAACAGGTGTGATTAATTCGACCGAATATGTCACACACGTGTGACATATACGTTTTGTGATATATACGGTCTAACAGTGCCCTGTGCATTTAATTAATACAACTGAGTATATTTTAAACCAATTTATATATATATAGAAGAAATCGTTTACAGTGACTTGTGCAAGTTTTCAACTCAAAGTCAAGAAGACAAGGCTAAATGGCATCAATCAGCCACCATAGGCGCATTACCTGTAATGAAAATAACTCGAAAAATTCTGAAATACTGATCTACTCTAAATCCTGGGAATTTTGATAAAATCATGTTCTTAAACTCCTAAGAATTTTACAAGTTTGACGTGTTCAGTCGAAGCATTTGATTAAGCAGAGATAGAAACGAAAGGTTGTACTCACTCCGCTGGGGATCACGCCATTGATGTCGTTAACTATTAGGGTGTTGACAGCAGACGAAAATTGGCTGTCCATCAGAGGGGTACTCCATGTTGAAAAGCTACACGCATACCCAGAGCCCGAGACGGTACACCCGGTAGGGGCTGTCATTCTCGCTGATAGTCAAGTAATCCAAAGAACTTAGTTCCTTAAAATCCGCCACTATATCTGTTAATTTATTTACAAGTGAATTCGTATCTATATTAGTTGGTATAAAAAGCATAACATCATTTGAAAACAAATAATAGTCAATGCAACAAAGATTTACTTAACAAGTGACGAAATTTTAAGACTTTATGAAAATATTATGTATTGATTGTGAAATGGTGTGGAGACCAAAATATTTGTCAAAATATTGTTACGTATTCCTTTCGAAAGATTTTACTTATTACTAAAACGGTTAGTTTTATGAACTTCAATCATAGGTCAAATGAAATAAATTATGTTTGATTTGGTCATTTTTGTTCGTTTTGTAATGTGTAATTTGTTATCTCTCTCTTGTGAGATTATCCTGTAGCTAAATAAAACATTCATTACTGCGGTGTCGATGACAGATTTTTAAGAAATAAAGCAAACCATCGATAAATACTCCTTCACTTTTAAAACGTAACATTTGCGTACGTACTTGTATTAAAGTTCCCTAATTTTTCGCTTTCTAGACTGCTACCTGAACGTCGCAAAAGAGAAAAGTAAACAAGTTTATTAACTCGAAGTAATTACCCAATATTTTGACATTTCATTTCATTAAACGTATAAATAAATGCAATTACACCGAGGTCAAAGTCAATGGCAAATATTACGAATCATTTAAAACCATTTGCCGTATCAAAAACTTTCGGTTATTAAAACAGGGCATATTATTCATGTATGCCTTTTTTTTTACGACGGAGTGGCTAATAACGAGTATTTTGCTAAATGCCAGCGCCAGTCAGCGGGCAAGCTAGCGCATGAAAAATCGAATCTCTTGGATACGATAGGCCTGACACTATGATAGATGGTTCTATTAAAAAACTTTTAATAATAACTTTTTTTTTCATTTCTTAGTTTTTTTTATTCTGACTTCTGTCGAACCATCTATGTTATGATAGCTAAGTGACGGTAAAAAAGTCACTGTTGGAGTTAATGTATTTGGTATAATTCTAGGATACCATAGGAAATTGACTTTTTATCTGTGCAAATGACTTTTTATCTTTGCAAAGATTGAGATAAATTAAAATTTTGTTTCAGACTACTTTATACAGGTCCGACAAGCGCACTTTGTGGAAAGGAACACGAGGATATGTGCTTTCCTTCCCGCTGTTTCGACAATTTTGCTTATTACTTTCTTATTTCTTAAGTAAGCTTGAAGTCCTTTAGGCGTCTCAAACGTTAAACAACTCGAATGGTATCTATACCCAAATGAACACCATCAAATATCGATTCAGTCTTTAAATATGTGCTGAAAGATCTTTGTTTCCGATAATTCGTGGAGTTTCTTTTTAACAGGAATAACAGTAAATACGTCCATACATCGACGGCAAATTATCCAAATGCAAGGAAATCGCTTGAGAGTATAATAATTTTGGTATTTCGTCGGTTCTGATATGCAAGTACGGTTTTGGTTAAAAAACATTCAATCCTACATATTGGGACTTCCATCTCGGCACCCTCGCCGCAAACGGCAATAGTGCAGCAGTGTATGTGGTCAGTGAGAGACTAGACCTGTCACGAAACTCCGCCATATTATTTGTCTAAGTTTCAAGAAAGGGCGTATTTTTTTGTCAAAAAACACCTTCAGAACAGCCTATTCTACGGTTGGAACAAGGATTAGGTTTAATCTGGCGTTAAAAGGAGCGTTGGAAAAGAGAAACACTAAAGTAAGATAAAGTAGGAGATGTTAATATTTTTAAGACTCACATTAACAAATATTGAAAGCATGAAAGGGTCATCAGCAACAGAACAAAGAAGGATGATGACCCCTTCTGGCTTTTTTTCAATAAACGATTTATAAATATCTATGCCAGACTAGCACAACTATTTGTGCGCAACAATGGGCTTTTCTATATATGCGATGATTGCCCTTCGTAAAGGACAGACATTTATAAAAAGTCAGTATGATAATGGGTCTGTGCTTGCCGTCGAATTATTGAGACTAATGGCAATGCTAATTCGCTCTGAAATTAAATGTAACGTGCTCAGACCCACTCACTACATATTTGTTCTGCTCAAAATGCCATGTTATTTAAATCTAATACATCAAACTATACAAATAGAACGATAAACCATATTTTCCGGAATGGAAACGATTTTGTATTAGGAGATTCTATATTATAACCCTGATAGGGACTTGAGGTGCGATCTCAGTACTCCGGGAGGTGCGAGCCCGGGGCTGGTATGTTCAGTATAATATGAAAGAATTAAATAAAATATTGTAATTTCGAAAGAACAAGCTAGAAAGATATAAGACATTCTAAGGAATGAAACATGCATATAATGAATTGCCACATTCAAGTCTCAGCTTCCCCACACAGCCAAGAAAAAAAAAGAAAGAAGAAGCATAGTTAATAAAATGATCAATTTCAAATCAAGGTTCCTTTCAATCTCTCATACAAGACAACATGAGGATAACACGTATCCCAGATAGCAGACATAAGTTGGCCCAACGTTGGCCAAACGAAGATGTTTCGTTGGCCCAACGAAGTTTGCCAACGTTGGCCTAACGCCTTTTTGCTAATTGTGGCAACGATGGCCCAACGGTTAGCTCGACGTTGGCCCAACGCCTGAATTTTCATATGTGTACGTTGGCCCAACGTTGGCCCATCATATGGTTTTCCCCGCATAAAGTTGGCCCAACGTTGGCCCAACACATGTTTCCAAGCATTTGGTGGGATAATAAATGAAAGGAAATAAAATCAAAATACATTAACAAATTTTAATTCCACATCAATGAGTGAATACACAGTATATCAACACAATATCATATTCCCTCTCATTATGATTGCTACTTCGCTCTTGACCACTTCCTTCTTTTTCTTTTATTTTTATTCTCCTTTACGTTATTTCATATCTCACACAGTAATTCTTCGTCATCTCAATATCTGAAATGAAAAACGTAGAGCTATAGGCAAATGTAATTAATACCCAGATTTAACTAAATTTCATTTATTTAGAAATACATACAGGTTTAAAAGCTTATTTATACAAGTAAATAATGTTAAATATATAGTTAACATAATATCTTAACATTTTTTAAAATATAAGTTATTAGAATTTGTTAAAACAAAAATGCAGAAGCAATCACATAATCTATAACAGATTTATCCCTAAAAGTAATCACTCCTTTATTATGATCTGAGAATAGTCTTCCATTAAAAATAAAAATATTGTTGTTTTTACAAATATCTATCAGTCGGAACCATGAGTATTTGACCGATGGTCCGTAGACGCTCTATTAAGTGGAATACGTTGATTTTGAAGAACTATATGTTTATCAAGTTGAGCCTGCAGATCTAGATCTATATCAAGAATCTCATTCAGGTGCGAATCGGATCGAATATAGTCGCGTAATGTGTCAGTTCGACTATTTGTGTCACCAGCTAAATAAACATATTTGTAATCATTGCATTTCTGTGAAATCTCATTTTCAAAACTATTAAAATGATCATCCGTAAAAAACCTAGAATTTTCTGGTGGTAAATTAACAGCACCTACTGTAATATTTTCGTCAAGATGAGTAAAATCTTTTTTAATACAGATCCATAATATGTATTCAGAATCATTTGTTAATACATCAATAAACGGTGCGATATTGTTTCTAACATATATACCAATGCCTCCCGACTTACGCTTGAAAGCTTGCTCTATGTTTATGAATAAAGTTGTAACCAGCAATTTCAGCAATATCGGTAGAATCAAGGTGAGTTTCAGAAACACAAAAAATGTCAAATGTTTGGATAAATTCCAAGAAATCAGGATAGTTTAAACGGTTTTTCACTCCACTAACGTTCAGAGAACCTAAATTTAGAGTCTTATTTTTCAGTTCTGGGATAGAGTCCGTCTCCCCAATGGCCTAGCCGGAGATCAAAGGATTCAAAGACTGTGCGGGATTGTTGTTCACAGAGCTCTTAGAGTGAGAGGTCGTGGTAATCAAATGAGACATTTGACTGGAGTTAATGTCACTGATAGTTAAATTGTTAGTCACATTACTGCGAATGGGATGACTCGGGGACGGCTGCGACGTCCAGGGGCGCTGAAAACCTTGTTTCGTCTGCGCCGTAGCAGCTTTGTTAAAGGCCGCCGTTCACAGGGTTGGTAATTAGCATATTGTTTGTTGTTACTAAATTAACTGAGACATACCGTCTCTATCATTTGATCCTTTTTAAAGTTATAGAACAATTTCATATACACACAATTATTCCGTGTTGATGGTTTTACGTTGATTCTACATTTGAATTTAAGTGGAATATAAACATGGATGTCGGATTAGTATGTAGCCTATGTTCTAAAGTTTTTTCCCCAGAATGTGCATTATCTTGTTTTCAAAATGTCTATCAATTTCAAATTGCAGAAACTTTTGACAATTTAAAAGTCAAAATTTTGAAATACCAAAAATGTGCAGTTTTACAAAAGACTCTAGATCAGTTGTTGTTTTAACTGGGAAAATTGATAAAGTAACATAAAAAGAAATAAAAAGAGTCTCCTCGACCTATTTCTTACTGCTGTTTTTTGCATGCGACTGTCTTAATGTGTAACAAATCTTTCTCGTAATAAAAATTTTGAACGTCGGACTAAAACATTGTGAAAAAATGCACGGTCAGAAATTCAAATATACGTTGTTCATATTAATCTACGTGTTATTAAATGCGACGATGCTCTAAATTGAGCCCTGCGTATTACTGGAAGAAAAAGAAATTCGATCTTTTAAGTTTTTACAAATTTCTTTTCATAATAAGAATTATGAATGTTGTACAGAAATTTTTTGAAATACAATGAAACTGTACTCAGTTTAATTACATTTTATTATTCATGTAGCCTATCAATTAAGTATATGTAAAATGAAATTCTAACTAGGAGGTTTAGGCCTAGTATTGTGGCGTTTTTTTTTTCACATGACATGTGGTACTTCTTGTCACATCGAGAACAGTAAACAGACGTTTTATAATGTTTTCCCAGCGATCGAAAAATCGAAACGGGCGTTCTAAAACGTATGCGGCGGGGCCTGAGAAGCAAACCATTATTTTTTAGCCTTAGCACAATGTGTGTAACGTTTGAAGAATCCTAGATTCTTTGTGGCATCACCGAATCGGGCTAGCTAGTATATATTTTGCCTATGTGTGGAGACCAAGACAAGTTAGATGTTACTCCTACACACAGGCAAGAATCTTGACTAACAACAGAGAGAGGCTATGTACGTTCACTGATGTTTAGACATAACGGGCATAATGTGCCATTACTTAGTTTAACAAAGTTACGTCCCCTTAATTACGTTTAGACATTTGTTGGTGTTGAATTTGTTTATCGGACGTTATTATTAAAGTTTCGCGTAAGTATACATACGGTGTCATTTGATTCAGTTACGACCAAATGAATGTCCAATACTGTTGAATGTCAAATTCTATGATCTGGTCATAACTAAATGTCTAAAAATTTATCTATCATGCAGACGCTCATTACACCTTGGCAGATACGCCCTTATTATTATATTGTCCGAGCGCTTATTGAAACATGTAAGTGTATTTGTGAGTGTGAATCATTAGCTAGGTGGTAGCGTGTAGGCCTCTGACGCCTCTGAGCCCAGAATCACTGGTTCGATCCACCACTACTCCAACTAAAATTACTATCAGGTACTTAACAGTCTTTATGATGCGACTTTAAACCTAGGTCCAGTGTAGTGATGCTATACACCAGGCACTTAAAAGAATTGGGGACGATTCTGGATTTGGAGAGTCCTCTGAATCTTGCACTTTCCTCCAAAAACCTAAAATGACTAATACTCTTCTCATTGCGTTGCTCATATGGGCTTCCGGTTGCAACAATATAAATATACAAACAAACAAAATTAGTTAGAGCAGTTCTCAGTGGTTAGCTCGTCTGCCTCTGATTCCAAGGATCACTGGTTTGATCCCCCACTAATCTTACAAAAATTACCAGACCTGAATGTTGGAAAAAAAGTGTCAGACATGTGTTCAGACAAGATGTGAAAATCTGTCTAACCGAAACTAATTCTGTCTGACCAAAACATGTTAAAAAGGAATAAGCAGTTCAAATTTTGTCTGACAGTCGGTCTGATAACATAAGAAGTCATGTCAGAAATTTTACCAGACAGGTCCGTGGGTCTGGCAACTTTCAGGAAGTCTGAATTACTAACACTCATTGGATGAGACTTCAAGCCATCTACATCTGCAGTTTGTGTGCTTTGGCATAAAAATAGCAATGGATTCAGTTGTATGTAATTTAGATCAGGGGGTTTTCTGTCTATTTTGGGAAAAGGAGTCTGGTCATTTTGGGAATTTTTATCAACAATAATGCCCATTTTGGGAATTTTCGCGTCGATAAAATGATCCATTTTGTGAAAGTTTTGTGTGCACTTATTTTGTTAAATCAGTACATTTTACTATACCAATATACTTTACTAGTTAAATTTATAATTGGCAATCCTGTAAAGGAAAATAATTTTTTCCTTTAAAATATTCATCCTATGAAATTGAAATTCTTGAAAAACACAGTGTTATGGTTGTAATTTAATGGTACATGTAGACATCCTGAGCGATGGCTGCAATGATGCAAACTCAGTAAATGACGGACCTGCCATAACAATTGGCAATGGCTGTCGTGATGCAGACTGTTCTGCCTCTGGTGCACGTTCTGCAGACGCAGATTAGGACAACGTGACTGAATGTTCTGATGACGAAAATTCAGATGGCTTTGCAAACATCGATGCACCCTCTTGCATCACGCTCGCAAATTTTCTTGCTGTAATATTTGCTGTTGTGCGAAGACATTGTTGCGAAAATACATTACGCTAAGATATGCGGAAGAGTTTGTAATTTATCGCTGTAGTATGCTTACATCCTGGGCACTTTTCTTATGTCATAGATTTTGAAAAAACAATTGTTATCGTTCGTTTTCGTATATTTAATACTATTTCTGCAGATATTCTGGAATAAGGATGTTTTCAATTGGGAAAAATGTAAGCTGGACTTTATTCGAATCATTGGGAATGGGGCCGTTTGTTTGGGAAAGCCTCCGTTTACCGGAGGCGCAGACAGTGATGAAAAACCCCTGTAGATCCACTTGTATCATAATGGGCTAGTTCAATTAAAAGTCAACCATTGTGAACTACATCAGAAGCTTAACTTGAAGTGCATAATGGCAAGATCAACTTGGCTGTGCTGTACTGATTCAGCAGTCAGAGGGGATTTTCATGATAATGACAAAGAGATTCGGCATGCCTTCATTATTTAGTTCTTTACTCCATAGATAAACATTTTATCACATGTTCTAACAGTTTAGATCCAGATCAGCCAGCAATGCCATCTGATCGGGAGCTGCACTGTTGGCTTTTGGTTCAGAAATAACCTAATAAACCAATACCTGATCAGACGGCACAGATGTATTTGTCATGTGCACAGTTCACTTTTCATCTTTTGATATATCCAAGGTTTTGTTGCTCATTATACAGGAAGTGGATGCCTCAGTGGAGTTTACATACATGGAGTGAGAGATGATGATGATTTGTTACTACAGTCTACACAGTATGTGATCATAAATGGAGAACAGGATTTCTACAAGGTTACCAATGTCTTCACTTTCCCACCAGGTGTTAGATCCAAGAAATTCTGTGTTGTAGCTATGGCATTCATGAGGTATGTGTTACCATTTTATTTCCCTGGGAAGAATTTTTCAAGCAGATGCTGCAAATTACATCTTTTGCACAGGCATAAATGTGTGCAATAAATAATTCTCAAAAGAAAAGCTAAAAAGCTATTATATAATCAAATTTCGATTGGATTTGATTTTGCACACTTTATTAGAGGGAAATATGCAAAAATCAAACCTACGCATAATAATTTGATACCTCATCAGTAATTTAACCTCATCAGTAATTTAATTAACACAATGTACTTTAAAATTTATCATTTTATCAATACATAATTATTACTGTAATGTTGTTCTATTTGATTATGAGACAAGAATACAAGACTTTAAGATATACTCATTATTAGGCCCAATGCCTGAATCTGATAATCAAGGCTTGTTGCTATTGAGGTTTACCTGAGATGCTGTCACATGTTTAACCCTTTCCTCCATATATATACATGTGCAACCAGCAATATCATTAAAATCATCTCCTAAAAACCGCTACGCTATCAGGATCTGACGAAGAGTAAATAAAACATGCTTTTATCACTAACCTTCTGAACCAATCAGATTGTCGCCTACAAAATCGCAAAAGTGAAAGTAAACATAGTATTTAAAACCATGGAAAGTGTTTACAGCCTGTTTAGTAACATATTTTACTGAAGACACATGTATTTATGAAGTATTGTTTTTATTGCTAATGTAATGACATCTTCAGATCAGTTTGTGAATGTTATAAATCATGCTTCTGGTGTTGACAATATCTAAAAATAGTTATCAGGGAAAACCACTTTAGCTTATGTACGGTGTCTGTTGGCCGTCATCAGATCTAACAGTTTGTTAGATGTAACTTTAGTGAGATTGGTGCGACCAGTGTAGATCCAGATCAGCTGGCACACTGCATACTGTTATAATATTCCTTTATTTTGTTCTTCAGCTAGTTAGGGGAGGTCTTCATCCTACGCAGATTTACAGTAAAAGTAATTCAACCATTGGTCAACAGTCAGGTTTGGAACTTTGGATTGCTAAATACATGTATGATAATTCTTACGACTTTGTGCAGTTCCAAGGCCATGCCATCAATATTAGTAAGTTCTGTGCTTGTAAAATTAACCATTAATTTCATAACCCGCCCAGGAATTATTGCGACCACGATATTCCTGTTCTGTATTAAAATTGTTACAATGTTACTTCCGCCGTGGTGTCAATTAATGAAAATGTAGGAAAATGGTGAGTATGATACTTTGTTTTCACTTTGTAGATGGGCTGTTTCAAAAAAAATGGCTGGTTTGGGTTTTCCTGTTATTAAAATGTACAACAAACAGTTACTTCCATTTTCCTACTTTGCACAGGTGTCTCATCATGCCCTTTAAAGATTTGTGAAGTTTCATCAAAATAGCACAATCCGTTAAAAAATATTCTAAAATAAAGGGCAAAAAATGTCAGGAGTGTGACAAAAAAGTGTGACACTTTTCAAAATCACATTTGTTCAGACCATTATTTTACAAAAAGCTTGAGTAAAGACAAGTTTTAGTGTTGTTTTAGTTAAAGGTGCATTTATTAGGCATCAAATAATGATAAAATTAAGCATATTATACTTACAGTAATCAAAATATATGCTATTAAGTCAAGTGTGGTAGATTAGAAAATACCTCAAGAAAATCAATACCTCTTTGCTTTATAAATTTATAGGACTTTTAGATTAATAGTACATAAGAAATGTTTTGTGTATCATTAGGTTGCATGTTTCTAGATGCAATAATTATAATATTATCACCTATATTGAAATTATATTTGTCTGCAGCTCCCTTCAGGGAATGTCTGACAGCTAAATTTGTCAGGAGTGTGACATTTTGCAAATATTGCAAAATTCTGTCAACATATCCTTTACATGAAAACAAGAGCATGTATTTTCCTGGAAGTCTATGTCATGTTTTGTTAAATTGTGACAAACAGGAATGGCCTTAGTGAAACATTTGTGAGTACACTGCACTTATGTGGTTGTCAGGAGTGTGACACACTTTTTTAACAAAATGAATTTTTTATCTTTATGCGATACCACAAGTTCTAAAGCACTTATATTTAGTTCTTCAACATGTATTTTAACAGAAATACACATTTAAATAATAAGAAACAGCAATACTTGTATTTTAAGCACATAAATTAAAATTCTTTGATTTATTTAATATAGTTCAATAAAGCTCCATAAAATTTTTATTCTGCCACATATGGGTATAACTTGATTGATTTTGATCACTGAAAAGACTGTACAAACATATGGACCAACCAGTTTGGACTTTTTATGAACTTAAATTCTTTACATTTTTTTCACTTCACTTGCCATTTTTCAAATGACAATATCTCAGCAACCAGTTGACCAATTTCAAAAATCTTTTCAGTTTTTACTCAGTTTCAATAAGCAAAAAATGCAGAATAACAAGTTTGGAATTTGAATGAACTTTATTTTTTCACTATTTTTTCACTTTTCCAGCCATTTTTTGAAACAGCCCAGATACTCGTTAGCAGGAAATTAAAAAATCAGGCAATTTAGTTCGACTGAGATATGTCCAGGCTTGACTTGAAATTCAAAAGTTTGCGCAATATTTAAAATCGGACCATGTAGAACTTTTGGAATGCAATGCTTACAAATGAAAAGTTGGACATTTCATGGATATTTTGATAGTTTAATGTTGCAAGTCTGGATTTTAATTTGATATATATATGTTACTGACAAACAGATTGCTATGCTCCAAAGAGCATGATTTTAAACCATGTATTTGATGCTTTATGTCAATTTTTCAAAATTTTGTGGTCACAAGCAATAGTTCGTGGTGCCGAATTAGTGACGTGGCGGCAATGCGAAGTAACGTTTAACACTTCAAACATAACTGATAAACCTACAATCTATTTTAATAAATAACTTCTAAGGTTTGATTTTAACAGGTTTATGTTAGGTCATATAATATAACAATAAGGAATCTGAAGCTCAGGCCTGTAGGACGTTACAGTTGCAACTTTTGTTGCAACCAATGTTTGCCGAATGGAATTTTCTAAATTAATGATAAATTTTAAAAAAAAGTTCTTGAATGACTTAATATATTCAGGGTTGAATGCAAAACTGCTGTGTCAGATAAATATTTATAGTTGTTGTCTTAGAGAGAGGTAAGAAGTTGAGACATATTTTATTACCAAAATGAAAAATTGGGTATGCCGAGTGTGTTTTAATTATGAAAATGCTGATAAAATACATTTTTCTATGACGTTTTCTACATATTTTGGTGATTTCACTTGGGGCACAGCATTGGAAAAAATAATTTGAACATATTTTTTGTATTGTGGCATGGTTAATTCATGGTCAAAATATTGTATTGATTGAGAAGTTTGCCGACATTGAAATCATCTAAAATCTGTTCTGAAAATGGACAAAATTCATACTTATTCCATATTTTCTCATTTAACTTTTACTTAACATATTTAATCACATGTCCAACCAGTGTTGATCCAGATCAGCTGGCACATCCTTGCCATCTGATTAGGCTGACTGCATTGTTTGCTTTTTGGTCAGATATCACCTAAAGAACCTTTCATCCATATACACACCTTTATGACTTGGGCAAACAGTGTAGATCCAGATCAGTTGGCACATCCGTGCTATTTGATCAGGATCTGCCCTGTTCACTTTTTGATACATTAGAATATTTCTGACCGAAAAGCGACCAGTGCAAATCCTGACCAAATGACACTGATGTGCCATCTGATCTGGATCTACACTGGTTGCACATGCATAAAAAGGCTTATATTTGGAGGAAAGAGATATATCAAAAAGCAAAGTGCAGATCCTGATCAGAAGGCACAGATGAATATATGGAGTAAAGGGGAAAGGAGGATTGATGGCTCATTATACAGCTGCATTAACTTCAGTTAATATAAAACTATGATATACATGTTAATCTGAAGTATGTATGTATGTATTTTAAGGCATTAATTTAACTCTTTCCTCCAGATATACACATATTTACGCATGTGCGACCAGTGTAGATCCAAATCAGCCAGCACGTCTGTGCTGTCTGATCAGGATCTGCACTTTGGTCAGAAATAACCTTACAAATAAAGAAGTGGACAGTGCAGATCCTGATCAGACAGCATGTATATGCCAGCTGATCAGGATCTACACTGTTCGCCCACGCAATAAAGGTGTGTCTATGGAGGAAAGAGGTAAAGTTTGAGAACTTTAAATTCTATTGCTTATGACAACAGAGTCATGACAAAGAAAAAGTCTTTAGGCCAAGGGCACATTTACAGAGTTATGCCCCTTTATGTACTTAGATTTTGTCACAAAAACACAATGTTGGCTTCAACTTTTACTTAATATAATTTAAAATTATCTTGCATATGAACTGACTTGTGATGTAGCTGAACTGTTTCTAAAGGCTCTTTTTTTACTTTATTTTGTCATACGAAATTTAGGACGATTTTTGAGCCAGGCAGCTGGAAGCTGTTATGTTTTTTTTTAATTAGTTGTTTTGACAATATGAGATAAGATATCTGTCAGATATTTCATTAGACATATGGAGTAATTAAAAGTTAAAACTATAAATGACCAGTATGGTATGAGATATTGACATTGTATTGTAGCTCGTGAGCCATGGTGGGTGAACAGTCTAGTCGACTATTAGTATCGGACCCAGTCTAAGAGTGTTGTAGGCATCCTGTATAAGGACGGAGAGCCACATGAAGAGGTAACCTTCAGCCTCTTCCTCCATATATATGCCTTTATGGCATGGGCAAACAGTGTAGATCCAGATCAGTCAGCTCATCTGTGCCATCTGATCTGGATCTACACTCTTTGCTGTTTCATTTATTAGGTTATTTCTGACCAAAATGCAAACAGGATCCATATCAGAAGGCATGGACATGCAGGCTGATCTGGATCTACATATCCATTACATAAAGGGTTAAACATCTTATATATTTTTAGTAACACAAAAAACATTCTCAAAAAATACATGTCATAAAATCCTCCCACTTACCACAGCTTGAAAATACTTTGTATGACAATCAAAGCATTATTTTATAGTGATTTGAGGTAAATGACCTAAACCACAAATCATGATAACCATCCTTCTTCCTTCCATACCAACCCTGGTTGGTCCATACCTGCCCGACATATTTGAAGTGTTCAGCAGACTGGCACCATTTACAGTAAGAGACCATTGCCCAAGGTTATAAAACTGAGCATAGAATCCAGTCTCAAATCTCAAGAATCTGATTGGCTGAAATGGCGACCAGTCATCATTTCAGCCAATCAGATGCTTGAGATTTGAGACTGGTTTCCAATCTCAGCTTTATAACCTTGGCACCTGGTAAGTAGCTGGAAAAACTTGATGCCATTGTTTAACCCTTTACTCCATATATATGCAATTTATCCCATATGGAAACTGTAGATCCAGATAAGCCGGCACATAAATGCTGTCAGATCAGGTATTTGCCATGTTCACTTTTAATTCATTAGATTATTTCTGAGGAAGAAGCAAAGTGAAGATGCTGATCAGACATAAGCTGGTCCCACATAAGGTAAAACTCCTATTTTGGAGTCAAGGGTAGTGCTGCTCTTCTAACTATAAAAATCTGCTTCATCAAAACCTTGAGATATGGTTACCTGTGCCCAAGATCACAAAACTAAATCTGGAGATCAGTCTCAAATCTCAAGCATCTGATTGGCTGAAATGGTGCCCAGTCACCATTTCAGCCAATCAGATGCTTGAGATTTGAGACTGATCTCAAAACTTAGTTTTATGATCTTGGGCCTAGTATATCTTATGTGTGTCCGGTGTAGATCCAGATCAGCCTGCACATCCAGACGTTATCATAAGTATTTATGCTGTCCACTTTTTGGTCACAACCTATTGAATCCAAAAGTAAATAGTATTGATCCAGATCAGACTGAACAGATGTGCTGGCTGATCTGGATCTACACTAATCGCTCATTTGATATAAGAGTTTCCTTAAAAAACAATCAAACTTGTAAAGGTATTTATAAAATTCAGTACTTCTGCAGATTGGAACATTTTTGTTTGCCTCCATTTTGACAATTGTTTTAGTACTTGTTCGGCTATAGTCAGTAAACATTTGACAATATTGAACAATAAAGCTTGATATTTATAAGAGAATTGAGCTTCATTTCTGGTAATTATGACTTGTTTAATACAAATGATTTTTGAGCAGTGTCATATCAGTGCATGCAATGCATGGGAGACAAATCTCAAGTCTCTGGCATCTGATTGATATTTATTGGGCTGTGTCTCAAAGTTGCATGTTTGTAAAATTTCATATTGAAAGCTATTGTGTTACATCATTAATTGATTTCTTCCCTAGCAAAAGATTCACAATTTCTCACCCCATTAAGTGACCCAGATTTCTCACTACTTTCCCAGTATGGTATGTTGTAATGCTTAGTTTATATTTATGTATTGTAGCTGGCAACACTCCAGACATGTTCCACTTACACCTGCAGATTTTGGTATATGCTTTGTTTCAGACTGTATGGCATGTTTCCATATAACTTCCTGGCCTGCCTGAGACATTACTTATAATGCCGAGAAGGAAAATCTACCAGTCTTTGAGGAAGTCATAAAGGTAATCTTTCTCCCATATGCTAACATTTCATTTCACATAGGTTTATTTTAATGAATTTCATACAACTTATATTCTAACCCCATTGAAATTTATCCATGTAACAAAGTCTTGTAAGAATAGTATAACTGCAAATATTTATGTCCATGTAAAAATATATTCTAACATGACGGCCATATTGATTAAATGTGAGATATTTCACTGTTTTTTCTTTTGTGGTGTCACAAATCATTTTTGACATCGTAAACCACTTGACAGAAGCACCATTATTTTCAAAGCTCTGTAAAGCAAATTCATGTTAGAATTGAAATAATAAATGGTTATTCAGATGTATAGATATTTATCACTTGGGACTGTGGCCCTTGTGATATATCCTTCCGTATCTCAACTCCGCCCTGTGATAAATCCTGTGATTTATTGCAAGCTATTAATAATTTCATAAATTTATAGCATGTGCATGAAAATTCATAACTGCAAAAATAAACAAAAGCTCAGAATTAAAAAAATCAGTAAATTTGGCTCCATGTTTAAAGTTATTGCATAATTGTTTGTTTTGCTTTTTCTTGCTTTCTGGTATACTACTTAATACTGTATCATTAATCACAGAAATCACAGTTGCCTAGTGACCTATTTGTTAACCTTCATTTAAGGTATTGTTGTTTACTGATCACATCTTCTTCTATCTGGAAGTCTCCTTGAGACAGGGGATCAATTCTCAAACAGTTGGCATTCATATAGATACACATAAACTTTAGTTTGTCCCACCATGGAATTACGCTTAAAGCTCAACCTTTAACCCTTTCTCCATAGATGCACCTTTATTGCATGGGTGAACAGTTTAGATCCAGATCAGCTGGCACATCCATGCTTTCTGATCAGGTTCTAAACTGTTGGCTTTTTTTATTTGTTAGGTTATTTCTGAACAAAATGCGACCATCGCAGATCCTGAACAGACGGCGTGGATGTGCTGGATGATCTGGATCTACACTGGTTGCACATGCATAAAAATGCATATATGTGGCGGAAAGGGTTAAGGGAAACAAATACAACAGTTTGAGAGAATGAAACTGCTGACAAATATCAACAAGAAATGTTGATTTTATTTCATGTTGATCAAAAACAAATGTTATTGTTATTAACATATTTCAGTGCATGATAGAGAGGGTGCAGGTCCATCTATTACTGATCACTGCAACAGAGAGCAGGAAACATCAAACCAAAGGTAGGATAGGACAAACATGTTAATATCACAGTGGAGAACAACACTGGTCCCAAGGTTATAAAACTGAGCATGGAAACCAGTCTCAAATCTCAAGCATCTGATTGGCTGAAATGGCGACTGGTCATTACTTTTCAACAGTTAAAGGAATACCTTCGACTGGTTATAACATTTGTTTAAATGATAAACTATATTTTGAATAACACAATTTTCATAATCAGTCGATGACGACGAATATGATAATTGTAAAACTTAATTTTAATTACACTGATAATCGTTTTTTTTCAAGTGTAGCATGAGCGCGGCCATTGTTGACATCTCGTTGTCTCGCGAGAGATAAAAAACGAGGCATGACGTCATTTACACATTTGCCTTTCATTTTGAATACATGCAGAGATGAAAGCAGGGAAAATGAATTATATGAAAACATTGCTTTTTGCGGGAAAATGTTGCTAAGTAGCATAAATAGGAAAATTTAACAATATAGTTTTAGGGTATTGAGTGTTCTTATCTTCTTATCTTACATTTTGCTCAAGTTATTGCTTCGCTCACTAGGATTCAAAAGACAATATGTTAAAGGAGAATGTTAGAGGCTCCGACCGCTAAATTGAAATATTTCTTTTAGTTTAAATTACTGTAAAACGCATTAATTTCGCGAGATCAAAATTTCGCGATTTTGGTAAAAAATCAGCTAGTTTCTTTGTTCGCGTATTTATGAATTCGCGACGTCGTCAGTTCTTTTTTCAGTTGCATAGTTTCGGATAAACTTATTTTCAGATATATGGAAACTCACATTTTCGCGGTATTTATGTATTTGCGAGGTAAGCGATTCGCGAATATTAGCGAAAATAAAACTAATGCGAATAAAACCAGTTTTACAGTAACATTGACTTTACTATTATAGTCCCCTCACGCTTTCTCAAATTAAATATGCCAGTTAAGATTTTCACACCTTTTTAATATGTCACCCGATCTTCTTCGGAGCTAGCTGGCTAATGAGATTAACGTATCAGTTAGTAGCAATTAACAATAACACGGGCGTGTTAAAACTTGTACCACTCAGTGTGCAACATTAAATTTTATTTAATTAGATTTAAGAAAGAAATAAACAATTTTACAGTAAATGTTCATATTGAAGTATTGAGTTGCACTCAACCCCAGGCTTAGCGGCGTGGGGATTAATAGGCATTTCATTTAATACCCATGTACAAGCTCAATCAAACCGGGCCTGAAACATTTTCATATTTGTCAGGGTTCGATGGCTTTCAAAGTTCCCTTTTCATCAACTTAAATTTTCAAAAATATATTAATTCAGTTCAGGGCCTTCTTCAGGCTGTTATGACATTCAGGCACCGGTATGCCTTTATGTGTTAACAAACTTGTTCTGGACGATTGATTTGCTGGTATGCCTTTAATCTTGGTCGGGATGGCTTCATATTCAACAAACAGTTCAATGTCCCCTAAGCCATTTGCACTGTTGTGGGACACATGAACCGTTTACAACCCCAGACAAATATCTGACAAGCTCTACATTCGCCGACATCCGTTTATTCAAAATCGTTGTGTCATAAAATTATTGTGTATTTTACTGCCTACATGTGGCAAATCAAATTTACAGGTCAAAAACGTTATGGAAAAGCAAATTAGCCAATGACGATTGATTTCTCTATTTTTTTCTGGTAAACTCCGCCTCCCGATTAGTAAGCATGCTGGTTTCTTTTGATAGCGCAGGCCACCTGCATTCGAGTAACAGTTAAATATAACGCAAACAATTTTTTTTTCACCAGAAGAAAAACAAAACTATGTGAATTTAGTGAAAACAAGAATTATTCGACTGTTGAATAATAAATTCAAGAAAAATGTATTTTCCATGATCAATATATATTTTATATAAAAGTCATTGGTATTTGTTAATACAAAATGAAGAAGTGGTTAATTAGATCGCTTCAGATAAAACTCATGCTAAGCTGATACACATTTGAAGGGAAACTGTAAATGAATTTGTTCTAAATTCTTTTTTAAAAATTTAGTGATGGTTACATAACATAGGTACCTAAATTCCTTGTAATTTTACTAACTATCTCAGTACTTAGTAGATGCTTAAAATGTGATTTTGATGTACTGTAATTTAATGCTTACTTGAATAAAAATTATTACAAAAAAAAGTTTTAACACATGTAATGTTTACATATTGGCATTGATGTTTGATGAAATATTTCAAAACTTCAGCAAAACAGTTAGATAAGAGAAGAGTTCAAAATACATATGTTTACATTTCAGTGCCACATACAGCTGACGTCTTCAGCTTTTTTCATATTGAACTACTGATCTTCCAAAGGACCCTTATCACACTACCCGCTGTTACAACATGTGCCTAGACAGCACTGACACCTATGAGCACACCAGGAGATACCCCACCCATCAGTGAAGAACATGAAAGGGTATTATATTTTGAAGTTCTATTAATTCCACATGTTCTTAAATGTCCAAGAGTGGTGCTCTCGTTAGCCATTGTAATCTAGGCTCATTTTGTCTTTTTCCTCAAGTCTACAGTTTGTCAACCAGTTCCGGTTAATTCATATTTTTGTTGTAAAAAATATACTAAGAAGCATTTATCAGAATTTTGTTTGTTGTTTAATTATAAGCAAAATATCTTACTTAAAAGATAATGAATTTATTTTACTCTCTGCATTTATTTACTTTTCACATATAAAATATTTACTCAAAGACTAGTTTAAACCAGTTCCGGTTAATTCAATCTATTCCGGGTTAAAACTTGGTAGACATGTCTTAGAGTGAATTTTGACTTACTAATTTGATAGTTGTAAACTGGCTTTGACATTCCTAATTCATTTTTACACGTTTTCTGTCTAAGGATGCAAAATAATTTGAAAGAAATGTTTAATAAATAAAATAGCTCACTCAAGTGTTATGATATAATTTAATTCTATTTATTACAATATTAACAAAAGCAATTAAGCACTAATGACATCACAAGGTCCATTCCAGAGTCTTCAGTATTGCACTACATGTATCTGATTTAAAATTCAAGCCATAATTTCATGGAATAGAAATGTTAAAATCACGTGGTGGCACAACACCTCTTCATGTGGAGTTAGCCATCGTGTGTAGCTATGTACTGGTGACACATTAACTTCTGTGACTACTTTACCATTATTGTTTAGGATGTCTTAGATGTAGGGTGCAAAAGACCTTCAGACATGACCAATATGTAAACCAGCTGCATCCTCTAGCTTTAAGTGTCTCTTTTCCTCGGTAGCCTTTCCCAGTTTATCCTTTAAAATTGAATTTCAAAACTGGAATTCACACTAATTACTAATTCTGAATCACTGATCCAGAACTGGTTCAAATGCATGCTTCTCAAAAACCGTCACAAAAACAGAATGAAAATATTTATGCATATGATCTTGCTTGTGATGATAGAGCATTGATATAACACAATATTGCAAATCACCTTTTTTGGTTGCCGGGCCAAAAAAGTTTGTTTATTGCGATGGATGTCACGCTTAACATCTCCGCGTTGAAATATTTCGGACGAGAGCGTCTGCAATTGTCTTTGTTGATGCGGCGCTTGACCAAAAGTAAACAATAGATCATAGGTTTCAGTTCGTAAATGTTCAGTTGAAATGCTATTTATTGCGACTTAAAGAGTATTTTCACTTTTTGTATTGAAATATTTCTAACGCAGGATAGGAAACATAATACCGGAACTGGTTCATAACCAGAACTGATTGACAAACTGTATCTATTTTATACATGTATACAAGCTAGGGGAGTGTTAAGACAAAAATTGTACACAATTACACCATTAGAGTAAGTCCTGGAATTGTGCCCCAAAACTAACCACATGACATGTGTTTATAAAACATAAGCAAAGTCAGGAGATGTTGATTCCTTGTTTGCTGTTAAGTCATTTACCGAATTAAAACCCCTCATTAAGACCACCATGAAATTAGGACCATGTCAATTATAAGACCACTTTTTCAATGTCTCTTTTTTACACTTTTGAACTATATTCTTCCATCAGAAGAACCTCTACAGATTTCTGTTTAATATTGTAATATTTTAAACTTTCCAAAAGTTATTCATGGACGTCAGTCACTCATACCATGTGGCTGTCATCTGCCTTTATTTCTCACATCATTTTCCAACATTTCATTAATAACAAGAGTGTCCATGGTTTTTTGTGATTGTGCTCATATAGCACTGTTGATGCCAATGATGCTGTAACTTAACATGATTGCCTTAATTAATTTTTGCATTAACTATTGTTTAAACCCTTAAAAACCAGCATTTTGGAATAGAACCAACCTACAAACACTTTAAAATACCTAATTTACCAGTGCATAACTTCAACTTTTGTTGACTTGCAAGCCGGAAGTGTAACACCCCAGCTACTGAAGAACTTTTGCTCAATATTTATGCACCCACAAAGTGGGAGGCAAATTGAGTTGCACTCCTTCCTCTGTATGTGCCCCAAATGTTGTGGCATCAACACCTCATTAACTCTCTGGACCCAAATGTTGTGGCATCAACACCTCATTAACTCTCTGGACCCAAATGTTGTGGCATCAACACCTCATTAACTCTCTGGACCCAAATGTTGTGGCATCAACACCTCATTAACTCTCTGGACCCAAATCTTGTGGCATCAACACCTCATTAACTCTCTGGACCCAAATCTTGTGGCATCAACACCTCATTAACTCTCAGGCGGATTTCTTTTAAACTTGCACAGATGATCAAGCAAGATGTGTAGATGGTGGTAAAGAATGGATTTTTTCCTGCAAACATTTCTACCAGATATATGGCTGTTGGTTACAAATGTTGTTGCAGCAATGGGGGCATCAGTGTCAAAGGACACATTCTAGTTATACAGGGTAAGGTCACACAACTAGTGTATTCAAAGAGCTAGTTTGACATAATGGCTGAATATGCTCTGGTCAGTGTTACTTAAGTGCTACCCTGGTGTGTTCAGATAATGTTGTTACCTTATGCTGGAGGAGCTGCTATCAGTTCAACTCACTTGAATTATCTACAGTCAGGTTAAACATACTTTATTGCACATCAAATTTAATCTATTACAAACACAAACATAATATAATTTCGAAAACAAAACAAATTGCAAAGAGGTTGGGCAACAAGTTCTGACAAGGTTAATGATAGCCCTTCCCGAAATTATCTACAGCCGAACCTGCCTTAGCAGCCACCTGCATTCAGCAACTACCTGTCTTAAACAGCCAGTTTCAACATGTCCTAAACTGACATTTTGTTCTGTTTTACCTGCTTTTAACAGCCACCTATGTTAAGCACCCACTTTTTGTCACTCACTTGGATGGCTGCTTAATACATGTTTAACTGTATGTCAAACTTTGCTTGCTGCAGTTTTCATCTCTATTTCTTGCAAACTGTATGTCAAACTTTGCTTGCTGCAGTTTCCATCTCTATTTCTTACAAACTGTTCTAATTGTTTGATGTACATATATTTGTTTCAGTATGAAAAATGTTTGTTTTATGCATAGAAAAACTGCTATAATAGCATTGCCACATTTTACTACATGGTGCTGTAGGATTTATGTGTCATTGTTATACAAGAAAAAATGTAATACAGGCTGAATTGGGTATTGTTAGGCGAATATTTCAAGTAAACAAACTGCAAGTGTTATGTTTACAAGAATGCAGAGCATCTTCCACTTTGATGCTCCATTCACACAAATATAAAAGAGGGAAGCACAGTCAAATAATAATGAGCCTACATATAATAAAATTCGGTATATTTCATACATGTAAAATACTGTGCTTAGTTTCATTGTTAAGTTTTTTGAACACCTGTATTAAAGCTCAGTTCAGAATTGTAGAAGAAAAAAATACCAGAAAAATACCATTTCACTTTAGCAGTAAATCAATTTCATGGATTACATGACCTTGCACATAACAGCACCAGGAATAGAAACTTGTCTAGAGAGGTACCTTGAAAGTTTTTAACCAATATATATATATTACTGGTGTTATGTTTTCTGGTCCTTGATTTATCTTTGTTGCCTTGTTACAGGATATCAAGAGAAGGTGGAACATTTGGATGGGTAGAAGTGTTTTATGAGCTAAACTTCACAGCAAACAATTTCAAGGCAATGAATGGTGGGGACTTCGAGGTAGCCGAGGGACTGAATGTGAGGTTCACCATGGGTCATAGGACCATGTTCATCTCAATCACACCTCCAAAGAACAATGTGCCAGAGACTTACACCATCAAGCTCATACAGCTAAAAGGTGAGAATTGAGAAAAGACAAAATGGTCTTGTAACCACAACTTGGTTTGTGAAGTAAGGCTGCAGTTGTTACAATGTTGCAGATCCTTTTTATAACCAAAAAAATCACATTATTTTAGGGATGGCATTTTCCACCAATTTTACCATTCAAATGTTCAAATCAGTTTGCATTCAAACATTTGAATCATTAACAAACAATCACAAAAACATGAAACGACCTGTTTTTATCGGTAAACCCTCACAGTATCTCGAAAGTACGAAATTGTCATTCAAATTGATTTTGCCAATAATATCTGAGTATTCCAAAATCTTAATAGTGAGTTTATTTATCGGAGAATGAGACCATCTACGGATCTCCCTCTATAACTTTTTATTTGTGTTTAGTAAACCATCAAAGAATAAAAAGTTCGCGTTGTTCTGTAAGAGGAAAATATCATTTTATTTTATATGAATATATATTTTCTATAAATAAACAGAACGATACATATAAGGCTAAATATTGCAAAGCATGTAAAACGCAATGATAGGACGTTCAGAACAAACAAGGACATTTCACTATTTTGTACAATGTTATTGACCGTGACATTGCTTCTTAATGTTGGATGAAAATGAAGCTGGCATAATTGCGAGTGAATAGCTGATAAGATGTATACGGTAGAAGTTTTGTGAAAATATGATTTCTTTGATGTGAAAGAAAAAATATACACTAAAGATTAGGTATTGTCATAGTGTGTTGACTATTTGACAGTTACCTGGTACCCAAGCATTCTGTCTCCAAACGGGACTTTTGTAGCTCTTACATATGCTAAATGACATTTGTTAAGTAAACAATGTGCCTTAAATGGACCCCTTAATCTGATGTTTCGCGTGTCACAGATTTTCACAGTATATTCTCTAATTGACATTACAATTGGTGTGAATAACTCAATGATTTTCATTACTGAATGGCTTTATTGATTTACTAAATAAATCACCGTTACACTATGCAGTCAATAATACAATATTTAATATTATTAGACCTACTTTATATTTTATCACATTCGTGTTCTAGTAGATCTATTATGCACTAACTTTCAAATTTGATTATGCGCGTGCACACAATTTGTTTCGATCCGCACTTTACATTAGCCGTATGTTACAAATGGCACGTGCGCAGAAATCAACATACAGACATGTTATTTTCTACATGTACTTTGTAAACGGAAAATCAGTTATCTTGACGGTTTTGGTGTCAAATTAATACCAAACCTGCTTGATTGTCGTTTATTGTCGAATTTTCACGAACATTTGAATGCTTCAAATGCATTCGAATGTTTGAAACCTTATCTGAACGTTCGAATATTCGAACGTTTGTTTACGTCCTAACATTATTTACACAGGGTGGCAATACGTGTGACTTTTTAGAATGTCGTGCACACAATTGATATTTCAGGTTAAGAAGTATGGTGCTCTTTATTTGATCAGGCCAGAAATTACTGAGAAATAAGCAAAAAAATCTTCATTAAGTGAGTGTTTTTGAGCGTGCAACGACATTCTTAAAAGTCATGTTTCTAGCCACTCTGTTAAAAACCCATGATTCTGAGGACAGATTTCTATCGCATGTATGAACAGAGTAGAACCATATCATCTGATACTCTACACTGTTCACTTTTAGATTCATTAGGTTATTTCCAACCACAAAGCTACTAGTGGGAATCCTGATTGTTTGGTTTGGATGTGCTTGCTGACCTTGCTGTACACTAGTCACACACACAATAAACCTTTATATATGGAGTTAATATATGTACTAAAGCACACCATGTTCACAAATTTCTGCTTATTAACAATTTGCCAGAAGACCTTTTCACTGGCTACTCGGCTATAAAAAATGATTTTAGTGGTATGGTACTTCTTTGTGCATAACTGTGTAATAGAACTCGTATAGAAGTAAACAATTATTTCAGTAAACTAACAATCTGTACATCTCTGTAAGGTCACTGAGTCCACTATTAACCCTTTCCTCCATTTATATATGCTTTTATGGCATGGGCAAACAGTGTAGATCTAGATCAGGATCTATATTGTTCCCTTTTAGATTTATTAAGTTATTTCTGAACAAAAAGGAAAAAAGTGCAAATCCTGATCAGACTGCATGGATGTGCTGGCTGATCTTGAAACACACTGTTTGCCCATGCAAACTGTTAAGCCGACATTTGACGAATGAAATAATGTTTTACTTCCATATGAGTTCTGTTAAACAGTTATGCACAAAGAAGTACCACGCCATATATGTGGATGAAATGGTTAATAGAATTTCTGAACCATAGAAAACTGTTTATTAAACTATTCATTTGCAGATGTTCACAATACTGATTATAAAGCATTGTATAAAATTGATGATGACAAATAAACATGTTTGCTTTCTGTGTATGATGGTAGGACAGATCTGGCAGCTTCAACAACAAATGGCCATGGTAACTATTCTGGCTAGTGACAACCCCAGTGGAAGCTTTGGTTTCCCAGCAGAATCCAAGCAACACAGTATAGCTGAAGATTGTAACCCGGGTATGGTTAACACTACACAAACAAGTCCTCATGTTGATCATTGGATGGGCATCTATGAACTGGTACCAGTAATGTCTTAAATCTTTGTCTGTTTGAATTTTGTACTTGATTTGGTTATGAAAACTTTATTAGGATCTAACTTTGCCATTTCTTTATATTTATATTACTTCATCAAACTTAGTCATTTTCTTTCTTATGACAACAGACTTGTGATGTACCCAAAGTCATTTTCTTTCTTATGACAACAGACTTGTGATGTACCCAAAATCTTAAGGTCTAGGTCACATTTGACAATGTTATGCCCTTTTTGTACTAAGATTTCTCACAAAATTTCAGATTTTCTATAACTTTGCCATATCTTTATATTTATTCATCTAACTTCGAAATTGTATTGTTTATGCCTATGTGGTTGTTATTTAGCTAAATGTTTAGATGATCAAGGTCAGATGGAATATTTATGTTTGTATTTTGTTACAAATGCTGTCATTCATTTTTGTTAACTTTTTTGTTTTGATTTGTGGCAGATTTGGGTTGGAAAGAGTAGCTTCGACCAGGATTTGAACCTTGTGCCAATGCTCTACCAATTGAGCTATGGATGCCGCTGGTACAAAATCTACAACAGGTTATTTTGACAAAGAACCATTGTGTGACACAAGTGTTTAGCTGAACTAATTTCTGGAGCTAACTCACTTGTAAATGCTCTTTTAGAGGTTACATCATATTTTACTTTGGAAATATTTCCATCATGAAATTTGCACAATATTACAATATGACCATGTTCATAGTTTGTTTTTTTTTGGTTAACAGGCAATGTGGGAAGTGTATACGGACAAAGCTGCTGGCGGCCTGCCTTTAATATGCAATATCATATTTCTGGGAACCATTCCATCCATCTTGATGCTGGTACCAAGTCAGCAGAGACCCCAAACTGGTTCTTCTGTTGTTTCCTTCACTGGAAAGTCAGGTAAAGAAAATATATATGAGCACCGCTCCAGGAAAACCGGGCTTAATGACAAACCGATTATGACGTCGAAAATTGCGCAAATATTGACGTCATTGTGTAAACACTTCCGTATTTCCACTTCCCAGTGTTTCTTTATAATCTGTCGACATTTTCCTAAGTATTTAACACTATACATTGTCGTTGTGTGTGATAAAGGTTCAGGAAGGATGGATAATGAATTGGAGGTAAGTGTTTTTTTTTATATTTCGTTGTATATTTGTACAGTACATGTCCGTTGGTAGATTTAAAACATGCGAAAATTTGGCGCAAAAATTGTACTTTCGTTTTGAATGAAACTTGAATTAAATTTAAATCGTTGTGATAGTAGTTCTACTAAATTATTCGTTAAAGTGGCTTTTGAAATTCCTTGCGATGATTTCTTAAATCTAAATCCTAATGTTTGAAAAAACCAACAACAACAGAACCATATAGAGCTACCAGACTTCCCGAAAGTTTTAAAAAAGTGGCAGACATGAGGTCAGACAAGACGTGAAAATCTGTCTGACCGAAACAATTTCTGTCTGACTGAAACATTTAACACATTAAATAAGCAAAACACAGTATTAAGTGTGTTTTTGTTGTGTTTTTTTTTTCAGTGGTACAAATTGTCATTATGACAAATACGTAAAATATTTCATTCAGATATCCTCACTCATTTCCATTGGAACTGTCTCGAATCAAAACATCAAGTAAAATTGTAATTTAGCGAGTAAAATTGGAAAATTATGCAGATCAACTTTTTGCCGGACATTCGGTCCTACAACATTGGAAATTACATCAGACCAGTCCAAATTTTACCGGACAGGTCCGACGGTCCGGCGACTTTAAGGAAGTTTGTAATATACCATGTCTGACATTCTGGACAAATGCATGTGTTAAGGCTGCCACCTGTTGTTTATAATTATTGGCGTTAGTAGAAGGGTTATGTTCGTTGCGAATGGTCAAACCATCGTATATGCTAGTAAACTTAAGATCCGGCTTTATAAAAAAATGAACTTTACAAACTGTTTGCATACTGCTCAATGCCGAGTTGATGCACACATTATACTTGTGAAAAATAGTTATCCAACGGTCGGGGTTCGAAACTCCGGTGAAGCTAGATTTTATTTGCGTGAATTCATTTTAAAACTCGGTGTAATAATGTATGCGAAAACGGCTACCGTTTCATTTTACTTTATGTGTAGAAGCTAATGCGCACGTGTTTACATAATGTGCAACTTGCGACTAGATCTACTTACTTATCTTACTAATTTCAGTAAACTATTATTATAGATTTACAAATGTACCTATTGCATTTCAGGAACTAGAGAGTCTGTATTCAGATCATTTCGGGAGGACGCCATCAGCTTCTCAAGTAACTGAAAATGACAGCGATTCCAGCAGCGATAACGATGTTGATGTTGGTCATCTAAATGAAGGAAACTCGCTGAATGTTGATGAGCGTGCGCAACGATTTTTGATCGAGGATTCTATCAGCGACAGTGACGAAGAAATCGGAAAAGATCCCTGTTACGACAAAATAGTGGACTTGAAAGAATCGGGGTGTGGCTGCCAAAGGAACTGTGTTGATCAACACACTGTCTCCGATATGTACTCCTTCCTGTTGAACTTAAAGGAAATGGAGAAGTCAGAACAGGAACTCTTGATAATGGCATCGCTGATCGGGAATATTGAGACAGAAACCACGCAACGAGGGAAGAAACGGCAACGGTCGCACTACCAGTTTACATTTAAGGGTCGCGGCGTATGTAAAAAGACTTTCATGGTGCTCTTCAACGTCGGAAAACACGCTTTGCAGAATAAGAAGCATGTTCAAGAGCATGGTGTGACGCCCCGAGTTCACAAGAATTCTGGCAGGAAACCATTAAAGGCTTTAGACTTTGAGACTATAAAAGCTGTCGTTCAGTTCTTGAGCAATTTTGCCGACGACAATACCAAAGTAATGGTCCACCAGTTATACACAGACACGTGTGCACAGAGAGTCCCTCCGATTCGCGTTGTGAAGTATTCAACGTTTAATAACATCTGGCGTTCCTGTATGCCTCATATTAAAATAGCTAACCCGAGGGAAGACGTCTGCGCAACGTGCGAGATGCTCCGTAAACTTGTTGTGGACTCAGTTACAGAAGAGGAAAAACTAGAGTCTACCCAGAAGCTTCAAGAGCATGTCCTTCTAGCGCAGAAAGAGAGAGAAACGTACAACACGTGTGTGAAACGTGCACGGGAAGCAGGAGGAAATGATCATTACGTACACTATACTTTTGATTTTAGTCAAAACGTTTGCATACCACACCATGCCAGACAGATGGGTCCCGTGTACTTTACAAGTTTGCGTAAGGTGCAGATATTCGGTTTTAGAATAGACGGCATTCCATCCCAACTGAACTTCCTGATTGATGAAAACGAAACAATTGGTCCTGACGGATCTAGCACTCACGGACCTAACGCAGTCCTATCGATGATACACTGGGCTTTGGAAACCAGACACAGTCACGAATCTGCTTGCGTGATACACGCAGATAATTGTCCAGGTATAATAAAACTTGCCTGCAATTAACTGCACTCTGTTTAAGAATGATTTTCCAGTTCATTTAAAATGGTAAAACGAGCGTACTATATTTATACATGTACATGTAATTCATTTCCCACAGCAATACATGCCTGGTATCATAAACTTATTAACGCTAACTGCAATACCACAAAAAATGCTCGAAATAGTTTTTATTTCTGTGATCAGTATTTGAAAGATAATCGTCGCAATGTTCTGGCGTAAATTCAATGTAGCGAGTGTCTTGTTTCAGATATTATATATATCGATTCGATAATAGTTTACAATAAATATTTACCATATTACTGAATAAGATTTTTTTACCTTTTTATGGATAGTTCTTTTATTATTTTCAGGACAAAACAAGAACCGGTACGTAATCGGTTATCTTCTCTGGCGGGTGATGACAGGGCGGCACCAGACTATAGAGCTCATGATGCAAGTACCAGGACACGCACGCTGCTTGATTGACAGTGGCTTCGCATCGTTGAAAAAGTTGTATAGGCGTTCCGATTGTGACACCATAGAACAACTTGAGGTTTTGGTCAACAAGTCCTCGACAACTAATCAAGCAGTGCGGTATCCGGCCTGGCAATGGCGGGACTGGAGAGACTTCTTGGAGCCAAGCCTTCGAGCCATCCCCGGCATAAGGTAAACTTTATTAGCAAAATAAAAAAAAAACGTATATATTCTGCTGTAAATAAGGGCTTTTAATTCACTCTCATCGCAACACACGTCCAGATAGTTTGATGCGATTGCTAGGAGATTACATACTAGTGATATAATATTATTATTTAGGAATTTAACAATTATAAGTTTTTGTTCTGTATTATAAGTCAACTCATGTTTTTTAAGTCAAAAATTCGTCATTTATTTCAGGAAGTTTCAGTACTTCAGAGTGAACGTGGACAGACCTGGTGTTGTTGTAGTAAAGTACACGACGGACGGCGCTGAGTTCCAACTGCCAGTACTACGTCCCAGGGCACGCTTCGCGGATGGACTCCCAAGGGTTATCGCCCCTGCAGGACTTTCCAGACAGAGGCAGGAATACCTATACACGCATGTCCGACCATATGTTCGTCAGCGTTATCAGGACACCACATGCCCGCCGCCTGCCGGTGATCGGTAACACGTACATGACGCTGGGCGTAAAGTGTGACAATGAACGGCACGCACATTGAATGACATTGTCTTAAAAATGTTTGACCTTGTTGTATTTTAAAATAGTATTAAGATTATAGATGACGCCCGTATAGGTCTTGTGTTTTACATGGAAATAGCACGTGCAGATAGTTTTTTTGGATTTCATACCGTATGTGTATTTTGGCACGCAGTGTCGAAAAGTTGATTTAAGGTAGTTTAACTGTAATGCTTTCCCGCGCATAACATCGGCTCGCTTTCGGCGACTTCCGATGCTACAGAGCCGATAGTAGCCGAAGCAACATCGATTATTGTCGACTGTTGGTGACAGTTAACTGAGTATTCCCGACATTCGAGAAAAAAGCGCGGGAAATCATTACAGTTAGACTACCTTAAATTTGACGTCGTTGCAACGTCATTTAATTTGTAATTTGTTAAACATACCTATGTAGTTCATTTTGCTCTATGTTCTTTATTATTTTGTATATCGAGAAACGGATTTCAGCTTTAGCAATGTGGAAGATTAAAATAATCATTTATGTAAAAAAGTAAAAATCGATATTTTTGTCATTAAGCCCAGTTTTCCTGGAGCGGTGCTCATATGTATAATGCTGGTACATGTACCTGGTTAAGAGAGGCCATGGGTTGCGAGTATACATGAAGTTGTCTTTTGTACCTACATAAAGCAGTATGTGTAGTTGAAAGCTATTACCAGTTTACCCTCTACTCCATGAGATATGGCTTTTATCCATGGCCCAACAGATCCATATCACCAAGGACATCTCATCTACACTGTTTGCACATTTTTGATTCATTAGGTTATTTCTGGCCAAGAAGCGAACTTTAGATCTGGATCTGATGGCACATACTTCCAATGATGTGGATCTACACTTTTCACACAGTATATGGAGTAAATGATTAAAAAAACAAATACTATGGTCTTCTTCTTTAATGGAAAGTCTGGTAAAGAATGATTAGATGTAGATAAATGTTGGTATCTGATAAACCGTCTGTGACTGGTACGGTCTTGTCTATTTTTTGGAGAGCTAGCCATAATAAGTGGTGTTATGTATTAAATTGTGATGTAGGACAGGTGTTGAGTATCGGTATTGAGTTCACAGAAAAAGTAATTGCAGAACTATTCTGAAGATGAACTGAATATAATAAAACTGAGATTAGAAACCAGTCTCAAATCTCAAGCATCTGATTGGCTGAAATGTCAACCAGTCATTATTTCAGCCAATTAGATCCTTGAGATTTGAGACTGGTTTCCATTCTAAGGTTTATAATCTTGGGGCCTGATGGACTCCAGCATTTCTACAAGATGCAGATTACCACAATATACAGTTTATAGACTTATCTGGTTTTGGGCTTCTCACTTACATGATCTAATGTCAGGCTCAGGACCTTCTGTCAAATAGGGAATATCTCACTTTCAATATAGCCTTTCTAACAAAATAAAGAATTCCTCTAGTGTTGTCAACCCTATGGTCTATAGAAAACATCAAAGACATTATTAATTGAATCATTTGCATAATATTAATGTTTATCACCCCATTTTCGGAACCTGGTTACACAAGCACTACATGTATACTTCATGTTGTATCAAGAATTTAAACATGACAGGGTGCTGTGAAAAATGTGGGGTGAGGACAATGCTAAATGAGAATTTTACAAGGATGTGTATATTTATTCCCTGAAGACCTGTTTATTGTGTTTTTCTAGACTAACGTACATCAAAATGTATTCATACATATTTGTTCACACAAACAAACATAATTCTCTTCCCTACCACCTCTCCCAACTCCAAACATTTGATGAACAAATGGTTCTGTGAATCTTTTATTTATTGTATGTTTGTAAATTGCTTCACAAATCTTCACAAAATGCCCTGTCCTGCTCTCAGTTGTCAGTGTACAAATCTTTGTTCAGACTTGGAACAGAACATAACAGTATTCAATTTTGTCTTAGAACAAAATGGAACAGTATTTGTTTTGGAACAGTAGGGTAAATTCGGGTAAACTCGGACGTTTTTTAGACAGCTGGTTTTCAGTTAACCTCTGGTGCCCGTCATTCACCTCTAGTGCAATATATATAGAAGTAAATGTTTAGATAAGAGACTGTCGAACTCGAGTGGTTACCGCCTTGGAATGGTCAGTGGCAAAACAGTTTATTAGTGAAGAGTTATCTGTCAATTAATTTTATTTATAATTACTAAATTGAAGTTTTCTGTGGGATTCCATCATTAAGGCATCGCCACACTCCTCCCAATTCTATTCATCGATAAAATAAAAATCATAAAATCTCAGTAATGACAAAATGCCATTCAATGAAACTTTGCACAAATGAAGGTTACTAATGTATCTTTATTTTGCATACAGAAAGACAACTTAGAAAAGTAAAGAAACAAAGCTAGACCTAAAAATTCCTTGAATTCTATTTACATAAATTCACAAAAACTAGGCGATGCAGAACATAACTTTAAATTTCCTCGTGAGCGCAATGATACTGACAAGAAAATGTTGTGTACTTTGTAAAAAACGTTCAACTATTAATAGAGAAATCAGTGATTGTCATCCGTTTACGCGACCAGGAAATTGAAGGTCAAACACACTTTTACTAATATCTCGTAAAGTTTACATAAGTAAATCATGAGGACACAATAAATTGTTGTCAGTATCATATTACTTATTTGGGCATTTAAAATGATGTTTTGTGTTCTTTAGTTTTTGTGAATTTATGTAAATAGAAGTTGAGGGAATTTTTAGATCCTGCTATTTTTCTTTACTTTTCTAATATGTCTTACCATCTGTAAAATAAAGATACATTAATAACATACACTTGTGCAAAGTTTCATTTAACAGCATTTTGCCGTTATTGAGATTTTGATAATTTTCTTTTTATCGATGAATAGAATTGGGAGGAGTGTGGAAGGCCCTTAAGGTAGATATTTCTACTGACAGTGATAATGGATTAAGAATCAATGTTACAACAATGCTTTTAATCAGATGGCCGAATATTTTCGTACTGGCCAACATTACATATTCTGCCAATTATCACTTTCTTAAGAAACAATAAATAATGTTAATGCTAATTTAATGTCAAATTTGGGCAACTAGTGCTAATTGAATGAATTGCTTTTACAATTAATTGACCCTTTGTCTGTCGGATATAAAATTTGGTCTGATATGATTATATTTCCAATCTTAATCTTGAAGTCCTTGATATGTTTATTTTTGTGTTTACAGTCTACATTTCAAGCCGAACAAGTATCCAGTGTTGTTCCTTGCGCAGACAGATAGAACAGCTTACAAACTGTATAATGACCTGAGCTAGATCTGTCATCACCGCCACAGAGTGCTGTATTGCTCATGGACTTCTGGTAATGCTTATATCATGTATATTAAATATAGTGAAATAAATCACAGAGGTCAAAACTTCAACATTTTATTCAACATTTCAGCCATAATGCCTTCTTCAAGATTGTTTTTCATAAAATAAAATGACGTTGACATCAAATGACATTGACATCAAAATAAAACATGACGTTTGGCGTTCTTATATTATACGGGATCACATAAAGATTCACAATACTGGTATAATGCAACATTATACAAGGTTAAAATATGACAAGTTCAAACTATATTAAATATACACATTCTTTTCATTGGAAAAGTGGCGCTCTGATCCGATAGGAGCAAACAATTCACAGATAAACCCGTGAATCACTCATTATAATGTCAATGCATAGGGTTACATTTTTCGCTCAACATAGGGTTGATTCCATGTTGTATTTTCATAAGATTTGACAACTTTGTCCACCAGTATATGTCACATTCATGCTCTTTTGTCATCTTTAAATTTTATTATAGAAGTATTTCATTATATATTAAGTGAATTAGGCTGGTAGATTTTTGTTGTGTACAGGCTCTGCCATGTTTACGCAGGCAAATCACTGACATCCATAAGTAGAGCTCGGACCGATACATCTTTGGGTTTAAATGCCATGGTTATCAATAATACTTTGACATTTTTGTTAAAACATTTGAGACCTATTTTTTTTATTTTGGTAATGCAAAAATTTATACAGAACTCATTTCTATAAATTACATCTTAATAACCCTCTTGCTCCATAGAATATGGCTGTTATCCCATAACATACAGTGTAGATCCAGATCAGCCAGCATATTTGTGACGTCTGATCAGGATCTGCACTGTTTGGTTTTGATTTATTAGATTATTTCTGACCAAGATGTGAGTAGTGTAAATCATGATCAGATGGCACAGATGTGCTAGCTGACTTGGATCTACACTGGTCGCGTACATGTTCTTCTTCTTCTTACAGTAAAGGTCAGGAGTCTTCTTAGACTGTAGTGTTGACCTAGTTGAGCGGATGAGACAGTCATCGCTTCTCCAATGTTAAAATAAAGGTTAAAACTTTGAGTCTTTTAAAACTATTTACATGGTGCTGGTAGACTAGAAGATTGGACTGGAGGAGGTTGCTCTGTGCAGACTCATGGCAGTCTTAAAACTCTCCAGGGAGATGGCATCTGTGATTGAGGACGGCAGGTGGTTCCACTCTCACACTGTGCCTGAGTAGAATGAGTTATTGTAGACTTTGGAACCTGCTGTTGTTTGGTGGATTCTGGCTTTACCACTGGTGTGTTTGTCACTGGGCTGTATGTACTCAGGGTTCACATCGACCAATCTGTGTTGAATCTTGTATAACAGGGTCAACCTAATGTCTTGCCTTTGTTCTTGTAGGGGTTGCCAGCCTAGGTCTCTGATCATTTTGGAGACTCATCCAGGTGTTCTGTCCCTGTGGTTGTTGGTGACATAACAGGCACCTCGTCTCTGGACCTGTTCCGGATGGTTTATGTCAGAAGCACAGTAGGGGTCCCAAGCTGCTGCTGCATAGTGGAGTATTGGGAGAACTTCGGTGGAGTAAGTGCGTTCTCTGGTGCTCTGTGTGCAGCTGTAGAGGTTTCTTCTGAGAAATCCCAGAGTCTTGGAGGCTTTTGCTGCTGTCTTATTCACATGTTCCTTCCAGCTAAGGTCTTGATAAAGGTTGACCCCCAAATACTTGGCACTGTCTACCACTTCAAGTGTGTGACCATGTAGCTTGTAAGGGTGTTGTTTGCAAAATCTGTTGTTGGTGCACATGTGGATGACCCGACATTTCTCAGGATGGAACGCCATCTGCCATTTGGTCTCCCATTGCTGCAAGGCAATTAGGTCCTTCTGTAGGATTTCTACGTCGTTCTGTGATCGTATCCTTCTGTACAGTAGTCCATCGTCTGCAAACAGTCTTGTATCCGATGTTATATAATTGCGCATATATGAAGGAAAGAGATATATACACAATTATTGTTAGCACTATAAAAATGACATTTGTTACACTTCCAGCTGAAGCCTTTACAAAACATCATTTAAAATCATTTTTCATTTCAGATTTTGCTTAAATTTTCAAAATAATTATTTGGCATAAATGTTTTATTAAAAGATTGTGATTCAATGATCTTTGCAATGGCAAATATTCATGCACGATTTTCTGATATAATTTGTGGATCTCCAGATACCTGCCTCGGCACTATGAAGTACCTCTGTATATTGGCAAGTGATGCAAGTTTAATTTATAAAAATTTAACCCTTTCCTCCATTAATTCTCATTTTTATGCATGTGTGACCAGTGTTGATCCAGATCAGCTGGCACATCTGTGCTGTCTGATCAGGATCTGCACTGGTCGCATTTTGGTCAGAAGTAACCTAATAAATCAAATAGCAAACAGTGCAGATCCTGATAAGATGGCACAGATGTGCTGGCTGATTTGGATCTACACTGTTTGCCCACGCAATAAAGGTGTATCTATGGGGGAAAGGGATAAGTGAATGAACAGGGGTGAATTATGCCAAAATTCTGGGCTGATCAGTACATTTTATGACATGTTGTAAGTGAATTTTACTGCATTAGTCTGGCAGACACATATTTATCTTTAAATATATTCTCGAGAACATTGACTGTGTAAGGATATTTCATCACATTTACTTTGTTTATAGGTCGTCTACTGTTTAAATATATTCTCGAGAACATTGACTGTGTAAGAATATTTCATCACATTTACTTTGTTTATAGGTCGTCTACTGTTTAAATATATTCTCCAGAACATTGACTGTGTAAGAATATTTCATCACATTTACTTTGTTTATAGGTTGTCTACTGTTTATATAATAAATTTTGATATTTGAAAACACTTGAATATTTTCATCCTCATAAGTGACCATGCACCTTTAAATTGCTACAGAGTTATAGAAATTTGGTTTATATTTCAAAATCAAATATTGTTTATGCTGAAACCTTTAACAAAGCTATTGTTCCGTTTCTCTTTTTTATAGATTGTGAATGCCATGTCAGAGCTGCTGTTGAAGGATTTATCTTTGATGGACTATGTTAAGGAGAGTGGACTGGTGTTGTTTTGTTAGAATGAAGAGAATAACAACAACAAAGATGTAATAAATAAGCTTAAACAACTGAGACATAAACAACAGGTATTTTAAAGTTTTTCATGTGCTAGTTTACTAACTGTATAAGTACTAATATTGGTGGGGGATTAACTTTGGCTATATTGGCGGTCAGGGTCAGTTGCGCCAATATAAAACACCGCCAATAAAAATTCCCGTCAATTTAGAACACACTTTCAGCAGCACTTGTTTTGAACGTGATAAGAGAAAAGCATTATAGAGTTATAGCTTTTGTATGTGTAGTAAATTTAATCGAGATTTTTTCTATATCTCATAGATAAAATGTATTATGTTATGATAGTTATTATGTGTCAACAAAGGGAATATAATTGGAATATCAAACAAAGCAATCGAGTACTGTATTAGGTAGCTGCGATAATGTTTTCATACTTAAAATTTAACAATAGAATACTGCTAAGTTTACCTTTCTCTTTCATTGTCCAATTTTCACCATTTTTCTTCAAGGGTTTTATTTTGGCAGTCTGGCTTTTTGCCGCCAATATATGACCCCGCCAATATAAAACACTTTAAAATATGCGAAATTTTGACACCGCCAATATTAAGCGCTATACAGTATATTGATGCTGAATAGTATTTATTATAATTTAAGTAAAAAGATGGCTTCTGTTTTTATTTCTGATAAATATTCCAGACAATCACCCTTTACTCCATCTATGCATGCTTTTACACTTGTGTGACAAGTGTAGATCCATATCTAATTGTATGTCTGTGCCATTTGATCGGGATCTACACTGTTTGCTTTTTGATCAGAAATAACCTAAGCAAACAGTGTAGATCCCGATCAGATGGCTGATCTGGATCTACACTGTTTTACCCATGCAATAAAGTTATATCTAAGGAGTGAAAGGAGAATGATCCTGATCAGACAGCACAGATGTACAGGTCTGATCACACATGCCTAAAAAGATCTGGTACATTATATATATTGTGGTAAAAAGTATTCAAGTCACAATTGTACTGGTAGTTAATCTGTGAATGTAAACTAATTGGTTGCTTAGAATAATTGACTTAACCCTTTCCTCCATATATACACATTTTTACGTATGTGCTACCAGTTTAGATCCAGATTAGCCATCACATCCATGCCGTCTGATCAGGATCTGAACTGATTGCAATTTCGTTGAAAATAACCTAACAAATCAAAAAGTGAACAGTGCAGATCCTGATCAGATGGCACAGATGTGCCGGCTGATCTAGATCTACACTGTTAGTCCATGCAATTAAGGTGAGTGTATGGAGGAACGGGTTAAATCTTAGTTAACCCTTTACTCCATAGTGTATGGCTGTTATCCAATTGCGAACATAGATACAGATCAGCTGGCACATCTGACCAGTAAGCTAACAGTGCAGATATGGCACCTGATCTAGATCTACACTGGTCACACATGCGTTAAAAGGTGTAAACATTTGTAAATGAAGTAAAGGGTTAGAAGATATTTGGACCTGTGCCCAAGGTTATAAACCTGAGCATGGAAACCAGTCTTAAATCTCAAGCATCTGATTGGCTGAAATGGCGACCAGGCGCCATTTCAGCCAATCAGATGCTTGAGATTTGAGACTGGTTTCTAAACTCAGTTTTATAACCTTGAGACCAGGGCTCAGACAACATGCATCAATTCTGGTTACAAAAATATTTATTATGTTTATATTAGTGTTCCATTATTGCAGGATTGACAGCTTTATGACTTTAGGAAAAGAGCATTTTCAAAATGGAACACTGGGAAAAGCTTAAAACTCTTCACGACCAATATGTTGAACATACCATAGACATGAATTCAGGGTCTCCCAGTTTCATTGCTTGACAGCTTGTAGTTATTCTGGGAGTGTGAATGCTGAAAGTGAAAGTGTGAAAACTTCAAGTGGACCTAATTTGGCAGAAAGTGTGAAATGTATCAAGTAACAAAGGTGTGATCGTAAAACAGAGTTTTAAGGAAGAGAAATATAATGGGTCTGAAAGATGTTGAGCGAAACAAAGAGTGCGACAGCTAAATGTACGCCAAACATAACTGAGGAGGAAAAATCTAATAGTGAAAATGGGTCAAAGGTTGAAGAGATGAAAAAAGAACAAGATGTTTAATTTATTTGATGCTACCACACATTAAATCCAATACTGCTTGTTTACCATTAAATTGTTCTTGAAACAATGTCATTGTTAATGGCCCGAGTAGTAAAATATTTATACAAACTGGTAAATGGTATTTATTTTCCACATAATCTTTATAGTGTGGGCAAACAGTGTAGATCCAGATCAGCTATGCCATCTGTGCCATCTGATCAGTATCTGCACTGTGCATTAAGATGCATATACATAGAATAAAGAGTTAAGACATTGCCTTGCTTAAAAAGGTTCTATTGATATAGAAGTTGTTATACATGTACTTGTAAGACTCACTTTTATACATCGGCAGAGCAAAGGTGTCAAAAATGGGCACTGACAACAAATATGAGCACCCAGGGTAGATGTCCTAATGTTGTCTTTAATATATATACTATATTTAATGACATACAGTAGACTCACAATAGCTTATAGAAACACATGTAATTATCAGTATCCATTTATATGGGTTTTTTTTAATGTTTTGAACCACCTCGGAATCACACAAATATAATACATAGGGAAAGATAGTTGTCTTTATTTAAAATAAACAAGCCTTGAAGGTTTATCTTATGTGTATGACTAGGATATTTTTTTTACATGTTATTGCAAGAAAAAATGCAACTGACATAACTGGTATAATACATCCTGTACTTTTTCTTAGAGTGAAAATCCATTGAATATTTTTCTGCACACATTGTCACAGGAACTGTTAGTCAGTGACACTGTTTCACTTTTTTTTATTAGTGTGTCACAATCATTGTGTAAACTCAAGGGAAATTGTGTAATTTTTTTTCAGAAAATCTTTTTAATTAAACTTTTCTCAAAATGTTGTTAATGTTGTACTTATTGCAACTGATACAGTAAAACTTCGAAAACTTGAATACTCAGTGGGATTATGAAAAATATTAGAGGTTTCCATGGTTCTCGAGTTTTCGAGGTTTTTCGTTTTGAGGTCGGATTTTTTTTCAGTAAAGCCATATTAACACATGTTTGTGACCTTTTTGTTGACTATGTTATCGGAATTTCACCTAAATTTTAAATGATTCATTTGACACTGTATTTTTTTAAACCGTTATATCTGTTTAAAAAGGGTTTTAATGTTATTGTTGTTTTTTTTCTCAAGAAAACGTCTTTTTAAACATTTCTTGTTGAAATTGTCCAAGAACTATTATACTTTACAAATGGTGCGTCGTTATTTTTCATACCCATGTTAAAATTACTAGGTCCCGTCAAAATACAAAGATACAAATTGCCTCGTTTCATATTCTTTTATTTGAGATAAAAATTAATCCTAATTAAATCCTCATAATTATCGTCTCAATGCAGCCGCCTACCGAGTAATCATAAAATTATTTTCTTTTATCAGAACATGTTTTTAATCGTTCCAATTAAAACACGGTAGACGCTGGCGATTGACAATTAAATGTCACTCCACCATTTACTCCCTAGAGGTGCAAAAATTAATCGCTCGTTTATTGTTCGAGTTTTCCAGTGTAAACAAAGAAGAAATATGTTTCAAAGGACCGTCACCTGTCCTCGAGATTTCGAGGTTTTGAAGTTCGAGTTTTCCACGGTATTTTTATATAGAATATTTAAGATCATTGCCTGGACCAGCAAAACTACTTCGAGTTTTCCCGAGTGCTCGAGTTTTTCGATGTTCGAGTTATCAAAGTTTTACTGCTGATCAGGGGGCACATCCATGCCATCTGATGAGAATCTGCACTGCTCGCATTTTGGTCAGAAATAACCTAAGGAATTAAAATGCGAACAGTGCAGATCCTGATCCTGACCCAGATCTACACTGTTCGCACTTGCAATAATGGTGTGTCTATGGAGGTAAGGGATAACTCCTGTCCCTATTATCACAAAAACTTTGTAGTTGGAATTTTTACCCAAAAGATATCTTTAAATTGTTAAAATACTAAGCTTTAACCCTTTACTACATAGAAACACCTTATTGCTTGGTTAACAGTGCAGATCAGACAGTATGATCTGATCTGGATCTATGTGGATCTACACTAGACGCACGTGTTAAAACTCATATAAATTGAGTCAAGAATATGCTTTTTTACAATAATTTTAAGTCTTGTTTTAGATGCAGTTTTTAGAATGTTATGTTAATTCTGATGAAAATTTTCCAAAACACTGTTTAAGAAGGAACTACAAGGACCGTAAATACAAATTGTCCTGGGGTTGCTTGTTTGAAACTTTATCCACCGGTTAAACTAACCCAGGGTTACTGGTAAATTAATAATAATTAATTCTTACAAATAAAATCATATCTCTTCATTTTTGTTTCATTGGTTTGGTTTTTCTGTGGTCTTTATTATATGAACTTGGCTGCCATTTCTTGTCCTACCATTCGTATTAGCATTTTTCATGCACAATTACGCCACGACCATGGCTGCCATGCAAATCTTGCAAAGTTTCAGTTCAACAAACTGCCACGGTGGGATGCAAGCCCCACTGCCATCGGCCATGGTCGCCTCAGCCTTGATTCGCGAGCTTTTCACAATGGACTCTGATAGTTGAGCTCCCAAAATGCCAAAGAAAATATATTAAGATTGTATTTTGTATGATGTTTTGATATTTCATTCGTCAGTAAATAAAATCATTTAATCATGCATATTGTTCCTTGTATATGGGTTGCTTTTAAAAGTCGTACACTAGAACAATTTTGTAATGACATAAAAAGTTATACAATCAACACAACTGAATGTTCTTCAATACCCAACATAATTTATAAACTATGGAATATCTTATAATTCATAACATCAGAATGTATAAAGGTTGACTTTTCTAGACATTGCAGCTATGACAATGTAGATTTCAGTGTAGTTCAAAAAGAAACAGATAACAAGAAAAAAGTAAAACAAGTTTGTTGTTATACAGTCAATAGTTGAGGGTAACTTCAATGAAGTCATAAATTGGAGAACTATTACAGCAGCATATATACACATTTTATCAGAGGTGACAACAGTGTAGATCCAGATCAGCCGGCACATCCATGCCATATGATCAGGCTCTGCACTGTTCATGTTTTGCTCAAAAATAGGGAAATAAATCAAAACACTAGCAGATCAGACGGCAAGATACACCTTTATTGCAAGGGTGAACAATATAGATCCAGATCAGCTGACACATCCTTGTTGTCTGATCAGGATCTGCACTGTTTGTTTTTTAATTATGATGTTATTTCTGACCAGCAACCAGTGCAGATCCAGATCAGACAGCACAGATGTGATTCTTTGATTTTGTTGTAGTTCAGTTCAGCGACTAATATTTACACATTACGTCTATGTATAATGATGTTGAAATCCTTTCTGCATTCTAGACATATGACTAATCTTAATGCAAATGGCAAAAACACATACATTCTAGATACTTTACCAACTGACAATTCACCGCTTTAATGAGGAAGGCCGATTAATCTTTTCCCAAGTCTCAATACCTGTCTTGAACAAGAAAAAAACGTCGCCACGCGCCGAAAACCAGGTTTTTATTTAATACTTATACTTTTATAAAGAAAATATCTGGTTAAAACTGTTAACTGTTAAAACTGACAGAAAGAAAGTTTAGTTTGGTGGCAGAAACTAGATTTCTTATTTTAGCATCAATGACCTTGAGCTTTATCACAGACACCTGGGTAGCAATCCCAAGCTGCATCTTGACATAAGATACCAACACTAAGTTTGTCGTCAATAGGCCATAGCAAACTCAAGTTATTGAGGTTATTTTTAGCAACAGTGACCTTGTCCTTGATTACACACTCCTGGGGGGTAATCCCAAGCGGGCTTTTTATATCAGCTACTCATATACCAAGTTTGGCAACAATAGGCCAAAGCAAACTCAAGTTATTAAGGGGAAACATGATATCTATTCTTAGCAACAGTGACCTTGACACCTGGGTAGCAATCCCAAGCTGCCTCTTGATATAAGCTACCCACAAACCAAGCTAAGAGTCAACAGGCAATTTGGCATCAACAGATAACATTAAAAAAATACTTAACAAAAGGAAAAAAGGGGCATAACTTTGGCAAAACACAGTCAGGGGATATGAAACTTGTACTGATAATCGTTACTGTGAAGTCAAACAATGATTTTAAGTTTCAAAGCTAAACCTTGAATGGAAAATGAGAAAAAAGACAACTTTCACAAAAAAATTAACAAAATTTCTAAGTGAAAAAGGGGCATAACTTTGTCAAAATACAGTCAGTGATTATGAAACTTGTCCTGATAATTGGTAATGTGATGTCAGACAACTATGTTAAGTTTCAAAGTTGTATCTTAAACGATGACTGAGAAAAACACAACTTTCACAAAAAACTTAACAAACTTTCTAAATGAAAAAGGGGCATAACTTTGTCAAAATATAATCAGGGATTATGAAACTTGTCCTGATAATTGGTATTGTGATGTCAGACAACTATGTTAAGTTTTAAAGTTGTACCTTGAATGGTTACTGAGAAAAATGCAACTTTCACAAAAAACTTAACAAAATGTTGATGCCCACCCGCCCGCCTGCCCACTCGCCTGCCCAACTACATACTCCAATCTAATAACCAGGATTTTTCTAAAGAAAACCTGGTTAAAAATCAAGCACAATACCAAAGGAAATCGAGAAAATTTGATGATAATTTGATGCAATAGATACTCTAAATTGCACCTTTAATGGCATTTGGCAGAAGCCCAGAATTTGCACTTATAACTGACCACCACTGGGACTTTAACCCAGAACTCAACCCTACAGGGTAGGGAGCGTTTTAATTAAACTATAGCAGTTGCTCAGTCAAAACAGGCAATTCTGGGCGGTTTCCAAAATAAAAAGTATAAAATCAAAAGCTATACATGTAATTCAACACCTACTGTTTCCATGTACTTTGGATCTGTTGTCTTCAAACATTATAATATTTATGTAATTAAAAATGTAGCTTTTAATAATGTGCATGATGTTGTAGTTACTTTTTCAAACTATAATTAATTTTGTTACTTATCACATATTTAGTAACTTGAAGAGACTTCCTTAAAATTTTATTTAATCCAGATTTCACTGTTAAATCAAGCTGATCTAGATCTACACTGTTCACACATGTAACAAGAGGGCCATCATGGCCCTGTATTGCTCACCTGAGTACAAAAGTACTTTCAGCTTTACCCCAGGGCCTACATTTAAATAATGCTGGTAAAGGGTCTCTTAGTAAATTACAATACTCAACATGAAATATCTAAGGTCTAGTCACATTAGTTTCAGAGAAAAATGATTATTTATGTTTTTCAATATAAATCAATGCAAACTAAGAGAACCCTGGGGCGTAGCCAATCTTGGCCCAGGGGACATAATTTGAACAAACTTGGTAGATATCCACTAGACAATGCTACATACCAAATATCTAAGCTTAAGGCATTGAGGTTTCCAGTAAGAAGATTTTTAAAAATTGCCTTTTTTACATATTAAGGGCCCCCGGGGCAAGGCCAATATTGACCCCAGGGTCAACATTTAAACAATGTTGGTAAAGGGTCTCTTCACAATACTCAACATCAAATATCTAAGGTCTAGTCCTATTAGTTTCCGAGAAAAATGATTTTTCATGTTTCCTATATAAATCAATGTAAATGAAGAGAACCCTGGGGTGTGTCCAATTTTGGCCCAGGGGACATAATTTAAACAGACTTGGTAGACATCCACTAGACAATGCTACATACCAAATATCTAAGCTTTAAGCATTGAGATTTCAAGTAGAAAGATTTTAAAAGTTTGCCTTTTTCACATATTAAGGGCCCCTGGGACGGGGACAATTTTGACCCCAGGGCCAACTTTTAAACAAAGTTGATAAAGGGTCTCTACACAATACTCAGCACCAAATATCTAAGATCTAGTCCTATTAGTTTTGGAGAAAAATGATTTTTCATGTTTTTCCTATATAACTATATGTGGTAAACATCATACCTAAATATAGCTGAAGACAGGTAGAAATATTCGATTTTGACAATTCATGCCATCTGATCAGGATCTGCACTGGTCCCATTTTAGTCATATATAACCTAATGAATCAACAATCCAACAGTGCAGATCCTGATCAGATGGTTCAGATGTGCCGGCTGATCTGGATCTACACTGTTCGCCCAAGCAAAAAGTTGTGTCTATTGTCGAAAGGGTTAATATAGTCTGAACATTTTGAGAAAGTGCTACAAATTTGTTGTTGTTGTTGTTGTTTTACTTATGAATTTAAATAAAATATTTAGAAAAGCCTGATATTCAGTGCTATAAAGTATTAAGAATGTTTATTTGGTCAGTATCCATAGATGTCAAAATTTACCTTATAAAAACTTCCAGAGCAAAGTTCTTAATATTGCAAAACACAGATCTTGAAGCAGGAAAGTTCAGTAGGTCATTTGACCAGCAACTGGAGCAATGAACTTGATAGTGCATCCTAATACATCTTAATATAGCTGAAGACAGGTAGAACTATTGAAATTTTGACACTTGAAATTTTCACTCTGCTACTAAAATTTTTGTTTCAAATTTTATCCCTGAACAACCAGTGAATGAATTGTTCAGGAAAGATTGAATTTTAAGATGGTATAATGGCTGTGTCAAAATCTGGTTAATAACTGTAGAAAATCAAAGGTAAAAAACAGAATTCAAGTTTTTCCTATATAAGTCTATATAAAATGAAGTGACCCCTGGGGCGGGGCCAATTTTGACCCCAGGGAAATAATTTGAACAATAATTGTAGAGTTCCACTAGAGGGTGCTAAATGCCAAATATCTAAGCTCTAGGCCTTGTGGTTTCAGACAAGAAGATTTTTAAATTTTTCCTATATAAGTCTATGTAAAATGAAGTGACCCCTGGGGCGGGGCCAATTTTGACCCAAGGGAAATAATTTGAACAATCTTTGTAGAGTTCCACTAGAGGATGCTAAATGCCAAATATCTAAGCTCTAGGCCTTGTGGTTTCAGACAAGAAGATTTTTAAAGTTTTTCCTATATAAGTCTATATAAAATGAAGTGACCCCTGGGGCGGGGCCAATTTTGACCCCAGGGAAATAATTTGAACAATCTTTGTAGAGTTCTACTAGAGGATGCTAAATGCCAAATATCTAAGCTCTAGGTCTTGTGGTTTCAGACAAGAAGATTTTTAAAGTTTTTTCTTTCGGTTGCCATGGCAACCAGAGTTCTGCATGGAATTAATTTCTTTGAACAACTTTGGAAGAGCTTCATGCAAGGAACATTTGTGGCAAGTTTCATCAACTTTGGCCCAGGGGTTTAAGAGGAGATGTTGTTTAAAGCAAAAATTGACGACGCACGACGCACGACGGACGACGCACGACGCACGACGGACACAGGGCGATCCTAAAAGCTCACCATGAGCACAAGTGCTCAGGTGAGCTAATAAAAAGTGTATCCAATGAGTAAAGGGTTAAATCACTTTGAATCAGGCTCTTGAAATTAAATTCCAAGCAACATTGCTGACTTGAAGCTGGACTTCTTCTAATGTAAGTGTTGCTTAAGCATAAAGTGTGGGCACAGCAAGTCTAATTTGCTGTTACTGAATCTGTCTATACTGATCTTGTAAATAAATCTACTCAGTTATCTTGCTGTAAATTATGGTACATGTTTTTCACTGCGTCATCATTTATTTAGATGTACTTATTGTTGTGCTGACATCATTAGCAGTAGGTGATTTGCTTCCAGTCAGCTCTCGGCTAGATATCATTATGCAGTCATTTCAAAACACAAGCAAATATTTTTTTCTCATATTTATGGTTATTTCCAGTTTTTGAGTGTTACCCAATTCAAATTTTCAATTCTTTTCAACATAAGAAAGATCTAGATGATTTGTTTGTTTCAGTAATTTTTTTTTTATTTCATGAGTGGGTGATAATTTTCCTGACGACATTTTTTTGCTGTTCAGAAATGAAACAGCATTGATATTTCACCGAAACAAAAAATTTTCTTCTATGTTTTCTTGTCAAAGAAATCTGGAAAATTGGAAAGGAACATAGTTCTGATAAGTTAACCTTTTACACGGATGTGCCAGCTGATCTGGATCTAAACGTTTCGCCCATGCCATTAAAGTTTGTATATGGAGGAAAAGGTTAAAACTAGAATGTAAGCTCGGACACTGATGCCTCCACTGCTACAACAACATTTGTAACAAAGGGCCATAACTCTGGTAAAAATGGTCACAAGAAAAAATCATTTCTTTACATCTACACATCCTCTTGATCATCTGTGCAAATTTGAAAGAAATCCATGTGAAAGTAAAGGAGATGATGCCACACGATTTGGGAGACGTAAATTCATACAGATGTATGGACGGACAAGTGCAGCCCTATATGCCTATCACTTTGTGGCAGCATAAAAATGTAGTTTGACAAAAACAGTGAAAATAAAAATTATATTCCACAGCTTCAAAACAGTTAAAATACCCATTTTATTATGCTAAAAAAAACTACATTTGATTGGGGTAAATCTATTCTATTGACCAAACACAGTTGACCATTGACTAATTGACCAATTGACCAACATGACTATTTAGTTGACCAGTGTCCAATTGACCATGATTGGGATAATGGGTGTAATTTATATAATTTGTAGTCAGTTATTGAATTAATGTAATTGTCATTTGAAAAGTGTTGTAAAATAAGCCCTTGGAAAGATCAATTAAAAAGTTTTTATTAAATTAAGCCATTTTAAAATAAGTTTTAAATCAACATAGAAATATATCCTATGTAAGTGAAAATATTTATTAGAACTGTGTTGTATAAAAAAGTAAATGAAATGATCTAATTAAAAAATGTTTTCATTAAGGTAGTCTAACTGTAATGATTTCCCGCGCTTTTTTCTCGAATGTCGGGAATACTCGGTTAACTGTCACTAACAGTCGACAATAATCGATGTCGCTTCGGCTACTATCGGATCTGACGAGTAGCGTCGGAAGTCACCGAAAGCGAGCCGATGTTTGACGACATTGCAAATTTATGCGCGGGAAAGCATTACAGTTAGACTACCTTAAATTAAGCCATTTTAAAACCAGTATTAAATCAGCATTGAAATAGTTCATATGCAGGTGAAAATATGTATTTGCAACAAAGTAAAAAAAGTCATTTCCAATTGATGTTGTTGTTAAAAATTATTGTACATATGAAATAAATGGTATAGAATTTGTGTAGGGGGCTACCTAGTGATAGGTTTGTATTATAGAAATATTTGTATTGTTTATGTTCATGTTTCCTAGTAAGTCCCCTATTAAAAGAATCTACAGAAAACTTTAATCACAGTGCTAATGGAATCCGATAGAGTTTTCATATCTTATTGACAACTCTTTGAAGTAAAACTGAATTGCATGAATGACAAAGTGCAATTACCTATCTTCAGTTAGAAAGGTTCTTTTAATAATTGAAAAATTATTGTTGAAGAAATAAAAACTTGTGTGAGCTAATTAGAAGTCATTAAATGATGCCCTTTATTGGGTGAAACAAATCTTAATTAACAAAAATCTTGAGCTTTATGGCTTACTATGTATTATAAGGCGTACCCAAATTTTAGCTAATTCTACAAAAAAAACTTATTTCATAATTATAATTATAGTGTTTAATGCTAATTATTTATCTTCTTCTGTTTCATATTAACTTTGTGTGATATTCTGTTCAACTTTATAATTGGAACTATATACTTGTTGATAATGATGATTAAGACTGTAATTAAGTTACATAGTTATATGTTACGTCATGTTTTGAGAAGTACTGGTACTCAAACCGAAACCAGTGAAATAACAAATAATAAAAGCTCTGATGTTGAAATGCAGAAATACATCACATCACATGTTTGACATAACATTCTTCATTTATACTATTATGGAAATCTTTTTAAAAAAAAAACAACCTCATAATTTAGAGGATATATTTTTTATATCAATAAAGTTCAATGTATTTATCTTATTGCTTCATAGTAGAAATGCATGGCCCTCATATAATAGACTAAATTATAAGTCTTAGTGAATACCATGAAATGTGATTAATCATGATTGCACGCGCAGTCATGCAAGTTTATTCTGATCATGCACAAAGACACTAATCTGTTTATTGGTCCCTGTTTATTGACTGGTAGCTAGTAATCTCATGATTGGCCCCTAATTATACCAATTGACAGGTTCATGTATCCAATGGTTTTTATGTTGTGTGCGTGTATTATTATTTGTTACTTGTTACTTGACGTGTTGGTTTGATCAGTTTATTAAATTATAGAATTTATGTTGAAATTTTGAATTTTATCATTTGATGAATTTGTTTTCAGTTAAGGTCAATAAAGATTAAGATATCAAGAACACCCTAAAGTAAACATTTATACCATCAATCTAAATTTGAAATGGAATTGTTTAGGTTATTCCAAATATTTGAAATGCAAAACTAGAGAATATTTGTGTCATAAAACTGAAATGAAAATGATATTTGACTTTTTTCTTTAATAGAAATTAAACACAATGATTACATTATATATTGACTCTTTATGGCGAAACTATTGTGAGTGACATTTTGGTCAATTTTTATGTCCATTCAGACTCTCTCCTGGATACCTAGAACAAAATGTTTAAGAAGTATTTAAATTTTCTTTCACAAATTCAAACTGTTTTTTAGATCAAACTTATAGCTGGAGATCCTGTAATTTCTTAGAAGATAAAATGGTTCAATCAGCATTATCTATTATTTCTGGAATAGCTAATCACTTGACATTTGTTATGTTTGTTAAGTTTAATTTCTAAATTAATTTAGAATTTTCATGTTCTAATTCAATCAAAGAACTTTATAACCTTTTTGAATTTCTGAGATTTTTAATAAATTTTGTGAACAAGTAATGAAATCCAAAAAGGCTGCATAGCTGGCTGAAAAACACATGCTTTTTTTCTAAATAACTAATAATAATTATTAATTAATAAGTAAACAATTAAGTTTACACAGGCAGTCAGTTAAATGTTAGCCAACCCAAATCCTAGCTCTTAATGACCTTTTAGGTTATGTTTTAACTAACATTATGGAACCAAATTTCATTAGTTAAAATGTCCCAAAACATTGAGTCAGTAAATCTCATATATGATTGGAAACAAAATTACAGGAATGCATTTGAAATGTTAAAAAACTATTTTGATTAAAAAAAAAAGAACCTACTGACATAAAAATGTCTATATAACCTCAGATATCCAGTCCACAGAAGGCTGATCCTCAGTTGAGACAAAGCAGAGTTCTCACACAAATTAGCCATATATCTGCTATTTATTAGCGAAGGGGAGTAACTTTAATACCCACAATTTCTATGGTTTTGTTGGTTACTTCCCTTATTTCATTATTTTAAGAGGCCTAAAACAGTTTTTTTCATATAAGTTTCATATTTATAAGCATTTGTGAACAGAACATTTTTTATGCATAGAAAAATCTCGCCTGAACTTTGTAATACTATCAAATGCAGCATGTTCTAGCCACAAGAAATGGTACCTTGACCGGCTCCCTGGCACAATTATTTCAAGTGTCCTGGCTGGTTTGACAGGTAAACAATTTCAGCAGTCAACAGGCCAAAATAACCACTGTTCAAAGGCTGATTTACAACAATCTATCATTAAAATTCACTAAAATTTGACATTTACTTCCTGCTTCAGACCTACTCTGTACAAAAATGCCATTGAATTAGTATTCTTCATACAAATTGCTTCAGTATTCATCCTCAAAAAGAGGACTCTTTTACTCTGTAATTTCTTCTTTATTGTAGGTAACCAATGGGCTAAACAGTGTTTGTGTTCCTATTAAACAAAGAAATATCTTCAAAACCCTAAAATAATTCATCTACACCATATTCAATGTATGCTGAGCTTAGGGGCCAAGTTTGAGCATGACTGCATGTAAATCAAATGAATGACAGCCTATTTTCTATAGCCTGTATGGACAGAAATTTCAGTTACAAATGGCTAGCCCATTTTGTTAAAATCCAAAACTCATTCTGTTATAACTTTTTTATTTATTAGAAATTTTTTCATGAAATAAAAAGCACTGTAATGTACTAAATAGCATCTATCAGAAAATGAATGTGAAAAATGATTTTTGCCTGAATTTTTATTTTAAAATTTTAATTAAAAAAATTCAAAACTAAAATAATTAATTTAATTTCATAAACATTTAAAATCTGTACCTGTCAAATTTACTGAATATTTAGAGTATATTTTATAACGATGAAAATGAGGTGTCACTTGAAAGTTTATTATAATTTCATGCAACGATATCATAGACTAATTTAAAATGCCACTGCATGTCCCCAGCCAAGCAAATGTATTAAAATGCCATAACTAAAATCTCAATATCTCTCTTATTTGTTAAAATTTTTTCACCAAATAAAAATATTATCATTCATTAAATAGTAAGAATTAGAAAATGACATCAATAATAAATTTTGCCATCCACAAATTTATTTTCATATTTTTCTTTTTTTTATTAAATATTTATTTCAAAATTTAGTTCATATGCATTATGAAGCTGATTTTGAAATAAATAATTTATTTATAATCAATAAATGAATATCTTAAGCCTTTCCTCCATATATATGCCTTTTTATTGTGTGCAACTAGTGTAGATCCAGATCAGCCGGCACATCTGTGCCATCTGATCAGGATCTGCACTGGTTGCATTTTGGTCAGAGATACAGACAAATCAAAAAGTGAACAGTTTAGCTCCTGATCAGATGTCATGGATGAGCCAGCTGATCTGGATCAAAACTGTTCGCCTTCACAATAAAGGTGTATCTATGCAGGAAAGGGTTAATTAGCAACAGATAAAAGAGATGGCTTAGTTAACAGTTTACACTATCCTGATCAAGATATAAGGCCAAGAAAACATCTGCTACTGTAGAGTTTCTGTGATCCAAAAACTGAGCATTCCATAGCACCACACCAGGTGACTGCATTATCAGTGATGTTCTCTAATGTCTTATTCAAATACATTCCTTGGAAGCTTAAAATGCCAATCTAGGCATAAAAATGCAGAATTTATTACAACACTTTCTGTCACATTATTCACAACTTATGATCAGCAATAAGAGACAACATGTCCTGACAGGCTTCAAGGTTCAACGCCCATAATGATCCATGAAATAAAGGTGCAGCAACCTCCTGATACTGGAAAGACTGCAGATGAGTTCTCTTTGGTATCCTATCCAAAGCAATTGTGGAAAGAAGAAGCTTCACCACTCCAGACTGTGAGGGCAGTTCTGGGACTGTTTGTATGCTGCGACCGAAGTCATCTCAGGCATCTGACCTGACATCAAAAGGAATTTGTAGACACTGTAGGCATGAAATTTGTAGACATTGAAAAGAACTCTGTTGTTTTCAATCAGGTCCTCCGTATTCACCATCATGTATCTAAAGACTGCATCCTGACCAATGTGACCGTCACAGAACAGCATAAACCACTCCAACCCCCAGTGAACAGTAGATTTATCAGTCCCATGGAGTTTCTAAAATCATCAAATATCACAAAATTTAAAACAGATGACCACTGTAACTGCCAAAATTGATTTATATTATGAACTGTCAAGATAAAAGTGATATGAAACATTGAAAATCAAATCTGAAGTATCAAATCTATCGCCTTGGACAATTACCTATGGAATAGTTAGCTTTGTGTGTACCAGTCTCTTTTAAGTTTTACAGAATTTGGTTTAACTTGAATAAAATGACTAAATTCACATATTATTGTTTTTGTTTATTAATGAACCGCAAATGATCCATCATTTTCAATAAAATGTGATAGTTTCTCAATATGCTTGTCAAAACTAAGACCTTTTATATGCAAACTGACCCATTTTAACGAAATAACATCGTCAAGGACTGTCACTTTAAAGGTTGGTATGATCAAGGTCACTTAAAATAAAACAAAAAAAGTTATTTTGATTGGCCATGACCATACCAACCTGTAAAGAGGACCATGACTGTGCAAACCTTTCAAGATGACTATAATAGAACTGGTCACGTTTTCACAACAGATGACTTATACTATACTATTTAATGATAATAACATAGACAAGACAGGCTGACTTTCTGTAAAAGCACTCATCCTTACTAGTCTTATCAACTTACCACAGGGTAGAAAACAAAGTGCAAATGGTATAAGATCCCCACATTTGCCATGGTTTAAACATTTTTGTCTTTCTGTTGACAGAATGTGGCTCAAGACACTAATGGTCTATTACTATACATAGTAGCTCATGTCAAACACAGGATGACTTAAGGCTAAGGTTCAACACTGGAAACTTACAAGATAGACCTACCTTAGTCTATGTGCAAGCATTGTGTCTATCAGGAAATCTGGCCTTAATTTCAGTAATTTACAACTCATGTCCTTCCCTATGGCATATCTACTACAATGAAGTATATCAATTTTCATTCATTGGTGGTGGAGTTAAATTCATCCAAATTACTGACATATCTTTCTTAAATCCCTTAATTCTATCTATTCAATTCAAATTCTGGATAAAAAACTTAATAAATTTAGACCAAAAATGAAAGTAAAAATAGCAATTTTCCATGTCTGAACTAAAATAATATATAACAAAATAATATGTATTATTATATAATAATATACATAAAAAATCAATTATCAAAAATCTTTACCCCACTGTCTGATTGTATGGCCTTATATCTGTCACATGTCCAATGTCCATCAACACATATCCAAAAATGATGAAGATATTGACATTTGAGTTTGTTTAACCAAAGGGCTAAAAACTGTGTTCTTGTTCCTCTGTGAAATTTTGATAATCCTTAAAATCAAACTGTAATAATGCTTGTCTGTGTGTTTGATTTCCAGTCTCTTTGAGATTTTAGGAATTACTTTCACAATAAACCTGAAATACATTACAAGTATTAACTAAAGTTCAAGAATAGATAAAAAAAACTCCTCTAAGTTATTTGATCTAAGAGAATTTTGAAACTCTTCGGAAAAAATGTGATAATTAAAACACTTGCTTTGCCAAAACATCTAGTTCTAAGAATTGGATTGCTGATCCCTAATATTCACACACCATCGAATCTATTCAAAATCTATTTTTTTAATTTATACGAAACAATTTTCCAGAGAAAATCAACTGAAATATGATGGCCAAAGGATTAAGGATAAATTATAAAACTGAGATTGGAAACCAGTCTCAAATCTCAAGCATCTGATTGGCTGAAATGTCAACTGACATTTACTGGTCGAAAGAACACATCAAATTCTATATTTTAAAATTGTAAAATGTTTTCATCTGTTCCTAACATAAATGCCTTTTGTGTATATTTAATCTATTAGCTAGAATATTACAATACCCAACAGTCTTTTAGTTTACATAAATCTGAACAAAAATCCGGGTCCAGTGGCAGCTCTTACACAGACTTGGTGTAAGATAATTAGTAAACATTATGTCAAGATATACAGTTTTTGTTCTCTCTCCCATCTCTCTTTTCCTTGTCAAAATTTTCTTGCTTCTCCCTTTCGAAACCATCCACCGGAAGGCTTCTGGCCTAATTAGATCTCTTATTCGAAAAAACAAGTAAAGCACATTTAACCCTTTCCTCCAATAACACCTTTATTGCGTAGGTAAACAGTGTAGACCCAGATCAGTCGGCATATCCGTGCCATCTGATCAGGATTTGCACTGTTCGCTTTTTCATCATTAGTTTATTTCTGACCAAAAAGTGACCAGTGCAGATCCTGATCAGACGACATGGATGTGCCGGCTGATCTGGATCAAGACTGGTCTCACACGTGTTAATATGCATATATATGGAGGAAAGGATGAAAAACAATTATATTTCAACATCTATTTATTACAAATTGTCTTAAAAGTTTGTGTATCTTAATTACAGTCAAACCAGTCTTTAGGTACCACTCCTTTGAAAACCCTTAAGTGATTTGTAAATGCAGGTGGTCTTTGTTCACATTTGACTTTTTTCTATAAATCAGTCAGTTGGCACAAAAATATGATCTTTATTCACAGCTAGTCTTCTTTAAGGTTGTCGCACAGGTTTGACTGAAGTACATGGTTCTTGTTGACAAAAATTGTTTTTGATATTTCCTTGAAGTCTGATTTTTTTAATCTCTGATACTAATTTGTACATTTTTTTTAATTACACAGTGTCAAAACACTTGTGAAAATGATAGGTCATTTTTAACAGAAATGGTAAATGCATTTGTTTACAAATTCTTGTTTTTAAAATTTAGCATCAGTAATAAAACATTTCTACTTGTAATCCTTAAAATTTCCACCAACAATAATTGTAGAACGATAGAAAACTTTGCTTTATTGTTTGTGTTTGATACCTGATAAACAAACTGTCTCGTATAAACAGTCTTCTCTGTTTATAATTATATATATATATATATCTTCTTTCTCTTTCAGTCGATGGTTTTGATACAGTTTATATTATATTAAACCCTTACTTAAATTATTAATTATGTTAAAAATATTTTATTAGTTGTTTATTAATTCTTCAGGATTTAGGCATCATGTTAAATAAGCAAATGAAATTTGATAATGAAGTACAACATAATTAAAAAAAACAATCAAAAAGAACTTAATAAAACAAATAATAATACCGGTTCATTCTATTTTCTACTAACCTGCTCCTACATATACATTTAACCAATGTTCTAAATACACCAATCATAAAATTTTAATTTCTCCTCATAGAATAGGAGTACAACCTTCAAATTTGAAACATAATAAGATGCATAATTTTACTTCTTTTTAAGAAAACCCAATAAAAACTAAACCGAGGCCATTTAATCGACATGAGGCCAAAACCAAAAGTCCCAAAATTAACCTTAGCTTTTGTAAAGATGATATACTGAAACAGGCCAAAACTTCTAAAAATCTTCTGTGTAACATCTTAGTGACCGCAGTATTGCATCAAATTGTTAAAAATCTCCTCCGTAAATACACATTTTTTATGCATGTGCAACCAGTGTAGATCGAGATCAGCTGGCACATTCATGCCGTCTGATAAGGATCTGCACTGGTTGCATTTTGGTCAGAAATAACCTAATGAATCAAAAAGCGAACAGTGCAGATCCTGATCAGATGGCACAGATGTGATGGCTGATCTGTATCTACACTGTTTGTCCATGCAATTAAGGTGTGTCTATGGAAGAAAGGGTTAACAAGAAGACATGGACAAGTTTGTGACTTTTGTGTTTACCTTTACCTTGATTAAATGTCAGTAGTTTCTAAAACATGTTTAGGGAAATTAATGATATTTTCATAAAAGGAGTGAAAATGATGTATCTTATTGTATTTCAAGTTTTGTATATCCCAAATCCTTCCTGAGAAATTAAAAAAAATGATCTGTGTACTTAGAACATTGGTTAAGTGAATGTAGTATTTTGCACCATAAAATACAGAACAATACATTTCTATGGTAGGGCAACCAAAATTACTAAATTATTTTTATATTTTATTTGAATTTTTACGGTAAGTGTAGATCCTGATTGGGGACTTGCACAGTTTAGAAAGAATATTAAGTGTTTTCTAGATGAATTAAGAATCCTGTAGTGACTGAATGATGAACACTGTTAACTATGATCAGACTGCATTGATGTGCAGGATGAACTGGGTCTACACTGGTAGTAATAAACAAAAACCCCAGTCAGTCATGGTCCCTATGTATTATAAATATAATCAAAACATCAAAACAACATTAAACCCATTTCAAATGATAGCAGAGATTTTAACAAAAGCATTTATTTTAACCCTTTACTCCATCATTGTCCACATATACACATTTTATCTCATGTGCAACCAGTGTAGATCCAGATCAGTCTGATCACGGTCTGCACTGCTCTCTGTTTTTGGTCAGAAATAACCTAATCAATCAAAACACAAACAGTGTAGATTGTGATCAGATGGCACAGATGTGCTAGCTGATCAGGACCTACACTGTTTGCCAAGGTTATAAAGGTTATATAAAGGTGTTAAATAAAATATGGTAAAAACTGTCTTTTTAAAATTGAAAATGACAAAAAATATTATAACATTTAGTGGTTGTTAATCTTAAAAAACAACAATATCATATAGAGCTTCTATTGCATGTGTAACAAGTGTAGATTGTGATTAGCTTATACTGATGTGAAGGCTGACCAGAATCTACACTAATTGACAATCTAGGAATACAAGCCCAACTTTTTAAGTAAAGGGTCAATAGAAATGAAAATCAATAATGTAAAATTTAACAAGAAATTCAACTATTACAAGGCAGTTGGAACGACAGCAATATCCCCCGCCGCAGATGTGAATGTGGGAAAGGTTATGGATGGTTAAGAGCAAATTAAACAATAGCTCTGGGCGACGGGCAGGCAGGTAGAAGCCAGTTCAAGTGCAAGGGTATGTCGAGTTCAGATAAGTTTCAGAGTATTGGCCTGCCCAAACACCAGAGGCATCCTTGACCTAGAGCCAGCCAGCCAGGATGGAACATGGGTTCTGCACATCAGGATCATGAACTGAACATTTCACTTAAGTTTCAAGATATTCATTCCAGGGATTCAGAAGATATGAACTGGACATGAAATGCATGGTTCAACTCTTCAAACACCACTGTTGACCTTGACATTGAGCCTGCCATGTTTGAACATGGGTTCTGCAGGTCTTGATGGGGAGAACATTTGACTAAAGTTTCATGAAATTCCTTCTAAGTGTTGAAAAGTTATAGACCGGACACAAAATATGCTCAAACACCACAGGCTGTCTTGACCTTGAGCGAGCCAGGTTGGAACATGGGTTCAGCATATCATGTTCATGAACTGAACATTTCACTTAAGTTTCATGATATTCATTCCAGGGGTTCAGAGACCTCCAATCAACTTGCCAGTTTGTGTACATACACTATATACAGCTGAGACCTCTCTTAAATTTAGTCTTAACATTTTGAGAATGTGCTACAAATTTGTTGCTGTTGTTGTTGTTTTACATAGTATTTTGAAACATTGATTAAAATATTCAGAAAAGCCTGATTTTCAAAGTGCTATAAAGTAAGAAAGTTAATTTGGTCAGTATCCATAGAAAATGACAAAATTTACCCTATAAAATCTTCCAGAGCAAAGTTCTTAATATTGCACAACACAGATCTAAACAGGAAAGATCATTAGGTCATTGACCAGCAACTAGAGGAATAACCTGTGCATCATCTTAACATTGAATCTAAATATAGCTGAAGACAGGTAGAAATATTGGAATTTTGATACTTGAAATTTTAACTCTGCTACTAAAATTTTTGTTTCAAATTTTATCACTGAACAAGCAGTGAATGAATTGTTCAGGAAAGATTGAATTTTAAGATGGTATAAAGTTTGTGTCAAAATTTGGTTGATAACTGTAGAAAATCAAAGGTTAAAAACAGGGCCCCTGGGCAATTCAAGAGCATGATTTTAATAATTTGAGTAGAGATCATCAATATCAATATTCATACCAAATTTGATGACAATCGGACAAAAAATGTGACCTCTATTTTGTTAACAAAATTTTTACTTTAATCTGACCTTGACCTTGAGCAAGCCATGTTGGAACATGGGTTCTGCACGTTGACTTGATTGGGAGAACATTTGCCTAAAGTTTCATGAAATTCCTTCTAGTGGTTGAAAAGTTATTAACCGGACACGAAATGTGCGCGGACGGAAGGACAGACGGACGGACAAAGACCATTCCTATATCCCCCAGCCGCTATGCGGCAGGGGATAAAAAACCAAAACAAACACAGGCTTATTACAAAATTAATGTAAAAACATTAATAAAATAAATGTTTCTTTAACCCTTTCCTTCATATATATGCCTTTTTATATATAGAACCAGTGTAGATCCAGATCAGCTGGCACATTCGTGCCATCTGATCAGGATCTGTGCACTGGTCGCTTTTTGGTCAGAAATAACCTAATAAATCAAATAGCAAACAGTGTAGATCCTCATCAGACAGTACAGATGCGCTGGCTGATCTGGATCTTCACTGTTTGCCTACGCCATAAAAGTCTGTATATGAAGAAAAGGGTTAAAATAATAAATGAACACCGTCTTGGAATTCAAAAACCTTCTGTCAAAAGAAATAATGAAGGGAGTGGTTGTTCGTGATAATTGTACAATTATCTAATTATCATAATTAATTGTATTATCTCTGTGGACTAACAGTTTAGGTGTCTGCCTAAGGAGCATAATGTCGAAGGTTCAAGCCCCCCACTCTGGACTTGTTCTGCTATGGCCAGCTCTTGAGCTGTCACCTAGTTATAGAGTGTTTACTGATTTCTTGCCGGCTAGGCACCTCACACATAATTCAAGACATAAAAATGTTCATAAAAAAGGGATCTCATAGGTCCAAGAGAGTTGCACTTTAATAAGAAGGTTGTGACACGATAATAAATAAACACTGTACTTTGTATGCATCCTCCCTTTACTCCAAGTATACATCTTTTATCACATGTGTCTAGTGTAGATCCAGATCAGCCGGCATATCCATGCCATCTAATCAAGATATACACTTGTCAACTCTGGGTCAGGAACAACCCAACTAATCTAAAAGCTTACAGTGTAGATCCTGATCAGATGACATGAATGTGCCGGCTGATCAAGATCTACACTGTTTGCCATGGGATAACATCTATATCCCATGGAGTAAAAAGAGAATCTATCATTGGTATTCGGCGAAGATCAAGGTATCTCAACCCGAGGGTAATGCTTTCCAGACGGAAACGAGGCTGTGCCGAGTTTCCGTCTGGAAAGCATTGCCCGAGGGTTGGGATACCGCGATCTTCGCCGAATACCAATGATTGATTATTTTTCTCACTTACTTCTTTAAGATTTAAACAAAGTTCTTTAAAATTAAAAAAAAACGCAAACTTTTAGAGAACTATTTCTTTTGCGTAACTTCCAGTAGGAACGGTAAATCAGCCACGAATACAAAGTCCCAGTCAAAGTTTATCAACCCTAACATGTAGGCCTTCAACAATATCGTTACAAATAAAAGAAAGGAAAAGAATCGTTTTTTCATTGAATGAAAACAGCTGGTTTATCCTTTGAAAACGGATCTGCGATTTTTAAGGTTATTCGTGATTTCGTCACAATTCAAAAAAATTGAATTGTACATACCAGTTGAAATATCCCGATTAAACAGCAGTATATTTTCTATTTTATTCTCCATTCACTTTCTTCATAGATCCTGATGTTTAACGAAGCTCGCAACAGCGGTATAAGAATGAAACACTCTAAAAAAATTAGCATTTTCAGACTCATACCACGATAAACACTTCAAAGTTCCAGCGTTGAGAATTTAGCAACCTCCGAGTGGATACTTTCCAAATGATTTTTGAAATAAATCCTGATAAAACAAAATCAACAGCTTGCTCTGTTTGAAAAAGTAAACATTCGTTTAATTACGTCACATAATGAACTTAAATGACGTAGTAATAAGCATCATGACGTAGGCTAAATCAATAATGAAAGTGCTCAATTAATACGGTGCGCAATAATACGAAAGTACGCGAGCACGCGGAGTGTTAGATAAGGCCATGCGAGATAAGGAAATCTCACACGGCTAAAAATAGAGATTTTTCTGTCTAGTAAGTGAGAAAGGCTAATACTTTTCCTTTCATAGGGAAATCAGCCAATTATACTAACTCACATTAATTTTTCAATTATGCTAATTCACATTAAGTGTCCTTTACGGGATCCTTTGAACATACAGGACAATCAATTTACCAGACAAAAATTTATATCTGTCGAAAAAAACACTCCATCTTTGATCAGAATCTGAAACAATTACCAATGTGTGTGTGTGTCCAGTGTAGATCCAGATCAGCTGGCACATTCGAGCCTTCTGACCACGATCTGCACTGTTCAATTTTTAGTTATAAATATCCTAATGAATCCAAAAGCAAACAGTGCAGATCCTGATCTCCACAGTTACGGCTGATCTGGATCTACACTGTTTGCCAATGACGCAAAGGCATTATTATAGAGGAAAGGGTTAAATATCTTGGATATACAACTCTCTCTCTCTCTCTCTCTCTCTCTCTCTCTCTCTCTCTCTCTCTTACCCTCAGCTAGGAACTGTGTTAGGACTGCAGTTGGAATTTCTGCATTATGTTAAACTCAATGATCATGAAGTTGCAAAAGATACATAAAAACATATCCAAAAATATGTTCAAAGAAATTATTAATATGTATTGTCCAACAAAAATACAGTAATAAACTTCATATAAACATTTACAAAGTTGTTAAGTTAGTAATTTGCCAAAGTTTGTATCATATAACCATCTTTGATGGGGCAAAATCTATTTATATCAGTTTGTTCAGATGAGATCAAATCTCTGTATCTTATTTGTGCGTTCTTGCTCCTTATTTAACATATTTAAAGAGTGTGGCAGACTCTGTGTGTAATCTCAGGTTCCCCGGTGTCTTTGTTGAACTCCACAGACACTGACAGATCCAACGGTCTTCTGATGGAGGTACTGGTACCGTTGACGCCGTATTCAGGATAACTCTCAACCAGCTTACCTTCCCTACTGTGACGATATCTATACAGAAATGATATCAGGAATCCTGGAAGAAATCACAACAAAGATTAAAATTAGGTTGAACCCTTTACTCCACAGTTACGGCTTTTATCACAAAGGCAAACAGTTAAGATCCAGATCAGCCTGCACATCAGTGCCATCTGTTCACGATCTACACCATTCACTTTTAGATTGATTTGGTCATTTCTGACCAAGAAGCAACCAGTGTAGTTCCTGACCCAATGGCATTGATGTGCTGGCTGATCTGGATCAACACTGTTGGCACATGCATCAGTACCTGTAGACATATATATGGAGTAAAGGACTAAGTAACAGAAGTGCAAAGATGGCAAACTACAAGTTAAAAACTTATGTAATTAAAGTCGGGGTGTTACCATCTTGCCTGTTTTTTAGAATATGTAGGAAGGCATTCACTATAATGTATTGTATCTAACAATTGTTCTCTATATCTATAGAGTGTAACATGTGTTGCCATCCTGGAATCCTGAGCACAAGAAAGAAAGGTTATTCCATTACAGAAATAAATGTACATGGTAGTAAAGAGTGAACTTAAATTTGAACCTGTTTAATGTGCACATTAGAATCACCTTTCTTCAAATAGATGAATTCATTTATAGTTCATTTGGGATGTTCTGTTTATTGAAGTGCATGACTAACTGCTAGAATTTTAAGCAAGTTATTACATTTGGACATCAATCATCAAACAAGGAGTAAAATTACAATGTTGTCCACTGAAGTAAAGTGTATCTTAGTTCTACCCTTCTAAACATTTTTCCTTCCATAACTATTATATCACACATTTTTTTTAATAATGACATTCCATTTTATGACATTATCCATAAATATGTATTAAAACACCAGTGCATGAGATCATAAAACAATAGCAGTCTCATACCTCAAGCATAACTGAGATTTGAGACTGGTCTCCAGATTTATGTTCTTTGGTCCTAATCATTGAAAGATGTTCAATATTTTAAAGAAGCAAAGAAATCTACAATAAACCATGCAAACAGTTAAAGCGTTTGTTAGTCTAAGATAGAATTTCAGTGATATTTCAGGGTCATACATGTACATGTATTTAACCCTTAACTCCATGGGATATGGCTGTTATCCCATGGGCAAACAGTTTAGATCCAGATCAGCTGGCACTGTCACGCAGGATCTGCAATGCCTGCTTTCAATTCAATTTGGTTATTTCTGACCATGAAGAGACCAGTGTTGATTCATATTAGATGGCACAGATGTGCCAACTGATCTGGATCTAAATTGGAGTTTATATGGAGTAAAGCGTTAATTTTAGTATACGAAATTCTTTGCAACACCTACTATCAGGGTGATTATGAACACGTCAAACTTAAAGTTTTTGATGTGTTAAAATTCTCTACTGGTCTAAAACCAGAATGTCTGTAATAAAACAAAGACTGAGCCTTGATTCAGCTTGGAGTTTCTATCCTCTTCCCCATTTTAACCCATCATTTCATGGGATACCGCTGTTATGCCGTGGTAAACAGTGTGATCCAGATCAGCCATCTGATCAGGATCTACACTTTTTGATTTAGAAAAGATTTATTAGGTTATTTTTAATCAAATAGCCACTAGTGTAGATCTTGATCAGATTGCACTGATGTTCTGGCTAATCTGAAACTATGCTGTTCCTGCATGGACTATGTGGCTAAAGCTTAGACTTATTTATTTTACATCAATTGCGAAACAAGTTATTACAACTTATATGAATCACACTATGACTGCTTCCTGGGTGGGAACCAGTTATTGGCTTACTGTGGATTGTGAATATCGCAGAAGAATCTTATCCCAGGTAGGATTCGAACCCATGACCTGCAGGATCTGGAGTCTGATGCTAACAGCATATCCCATGGAGTAAAATAACAGCTCAAGTTCTCTCCATCACATAAACTCTTTACTCTACATAAACACATTTCATTGCATTTGCATAGTGTAGATCCAGATCAGCCAGCACATCCTTGATGTCTGATTAGGATCTGCACTGTTAACTTTCAAGACAGAAAAAAACCTTATAAATAAAAGTGAACATGGCAGATCCTGATAAGACGGCACAAATGTGCCAGCTGATCTACAATGTTCAACCACGCACTCTACGGAGTAAAGGGTTAACCAGCATTACCTGGTAATGACATCATCTCTCGCTCTCATCTTCTGTATGATCATTATACACATTGACTTCTATATCACTGTCATCAAACAAATCATCTATATCAGAGTCTGGTTTCAGGGCTAGGGCATTGATAGGTCTTCATGATTAGGGTCTGCACTGCTGTTTCGTAAGCTATAGGAGAAATATATAATGAAGCCTGGAAGGAAGGAGGGCGCGAGTCAGATACAAGGAAGGAAGAAGCACAATAACATATAAAATCTTTCCTCCATACATAGGCCTGTATGGCGTATAGATCCAGATCTGTCGGCACATCAATTCCATCTGATCAGGATCTGAACTGTTCGCTAAAAAATAGCCTATATATCAAACAAGAGCCAGTCGGAAAACAACTGCACGCTATATAGGCCTATAACATATATGGAGGAAAGGATTCATAAGAATAATTAGCAAAGCAAGATTTAATAAACAATAATCAAGCCCACTGTTAATGAATTCTCTACTCCATGGCTTTTTATGTATGTAAAGGAACAAATATGAGCCTAGAAAAAAACAACTGAAAATTGAAAGTTGACTTCAAGCCTTAACTGAGTTGTTTAGATAGAGTTTTCTTTTCCAACATTAATTTGACAAAATATGGTGCAAGATAGGTGATCTATAAATACATACATGTACCAACCATTCAGGCTGATTTTATCAACAAGAAGGATAAAGGTAATTTTTACACTTTAAATTTTAAAACCAACATCATCGATCCCTGTGAACCCCCTCACCCCACCCCCACAAGAAAATTCATTAATTAGGCCTCCTCAAATTTTGTTTTGAGCCTCCTTGACCAATTTTTAATGAACCCTGATCTAGTATAAACTTCTATGGGGTTGATGGGGTCCAAGGGAGTGGATTTATTGGAAAAGGCCTGAATAAGATGTATTCAAAGACAATCTTACACCTACAGTGCACCATATATCACATATAAATGATGTTTCAAGTGAAAAGTTGTAAGACTGAACTTTATAAAAACAACTCATTTAAGGGTTGTAGCAAATTCATAAATAGTACTCATGAAAAAATGTTGAACTGGTTCATTGATGGTTTTAACTTTGTCAAACCTAAACCAATGTTTTATTATTGTGGCTTTCAAGCTCACAAAACAACAAAACATCATGCATGTTATCTATCAGGTAGATACAAATGTAGTGGAATGTTAGGCAAACAACAAAAAACATTTTATACAATAATTGTAACAGTTCATATTTTGGTCATATCAGAGAGAAGGTTACACCCAAATTAGCCCTACTTAAGTATCTGAGAGAAGGTCACACCCAAATAAGCCCTACTTAGTTAATATGCTATTTCCAAATTATACAAATGGCATCAGTTGCAAATCAAGAGGTGGTTCAGTGAGGTTGCTAGAACCCTCTGTCTGGGCTAAATATTTAATTTTCATATTAAAATTTTGGATAGCAAGTTGAAAATAACCATGTTTTTACCCTTAGAATGCCCCAAACTAACCCCCTTTTCTAAAATCATGCATCGGACCCTAAATGCCACTATACCTTTGTATTGGTTGAACATATTTGAAACAATTACATTCAATTTGATTAAAAATGTGCAGTCAATACACGAGTGATGACAGCAATCAAATATTCAATGACAGAGACTTACCTGATCAGCTTTTTTTCTGGTCTACAACCAGCCATTTCATAAGACTGTTTGTGTCTTCAGAACCTTTCTTGAGTTTGGGTTCAAGGGCAACTAACTCTTTCTTCATTTTGCCGACAAGATCAATAGTTTCCAGGAGCTTGATCAGATCATTGTGTACATGTCTTTTGGCTGTTTTGTGATGTCTGAAAGGCAAGAAAGATCATTCAATAAAGTATTTACTACAAATTTCGATTTCAGATTTTGGCTTGCATCCAAAACATCGAACACTGAAAGAGGTGACTGGTATTTTTGTTGTGAAATTGCGGGAAAGTTAAATTGACAGAACGCTGTTCATTGTTAATCACACCTTCAGGTTGCTTTATTTTAAGCCACACCTTTTGTTATTGCTGCAGTGCTACATGCCTTTATTCATTTCTTTAGAATACGAAATTTTCAGTTCAACATCTGCAAGGAGAAGGATCTCACAGCATCGAACACTTATTCGGAAGTTGAACCAGCATCTTCTAATAGGAGAAGCACTTCTAACAGTAGTTGCATGACATAAAACGAGATCTGTGTCTTTTGAAGTGTTGCAGTACACACAGGTGTTTACAGAGGTCACTGGCTGGGTCAATATATATTTAAATCAAAATTTGTATTAAGAACAATATATCAATGCCAGACCTGCCAACTTTTTCAAATCCCAATGAGGGAGATTTTTCGCGACTTGCGTTTCGCAACACAAAACCAACAAGTTACTGTAACTATTGTATCAAGTTTAGTTGTGTAGTGTTGGATTTATTTAGAATGAGAAATTAATGTTCATATGCAATAAATACACAAGTGTTACTTGGCAAGAGTGTAACACCTACTGGTGGTGCAAATTGCCTTTGCTTTAATTAAAAAAATCAAGTTACTAAATCATTATTTGCTGAAAGTTGATAAAATACTAACATTAAAAGAATTCTTACTTTGTCTAAAAACTCACCAGAATGAAGCCAAAAGACCCTGTTTGGGGATTTTATGATCTCAGTTACTGAGGGAAATAAGACAATTTCTAAGTGCAAAGCATGTTCAAGTGAAGTTAGTTCTAAAGTTACTTGAGTAGAAATTAAATAAAACTTAAAAGGTTTGTTTTCTTCCTTTCTTTTATGAAAATTTTGAAAAAAAAGTTCAATTGACCAGTATTGACCACTATTAACAACTTGGGGAGTATTGACCGGGACGGTTATAACCGGTTAAAACACCGGTTTAAACCAGGGGCGGTCGATTGGTGCCAACCCTGCTAAAAATGATTGATTTTCTTCATTTACCCTAAATAAATTTTCAGGATTTCAGGTTTTTTAGAAATCCTAACTTGCACCCTTGCAATTTTGTGTTTGTTAATTTCAGTGATAAAATCAAATGAAAGAAATGTGCCATCTCTGGTTCAAAAAGCATGAAATTGGAAGAGGAGTGGAAGAATGATAATGGTATATTAAATTTTATTAACTGACTATTAATAGGGCTCTCACCAGACTTGCAAATCAGGGAGAGTTTTGTCATAATTTACTGCATTATGGAGAAGTTTGCAGTCAACAGCTTTCTTTCCCTATATCGTAAATACAAAATGACTTCTAACAAAGCTCAACAAAGAGAGAAGTCTGGTCACTTTTGATGAGACTAATTCCTTCAAGTCTCTCTCTAGTGAGAGCCCTGTATAAATATACAGTAAAGGCATTGCATACTTTGCCCTTTTCTTTTACATGACTGCAGTGTGGCAAAATATCGAGGCATGTCATCACCTGACTTGAACATGCCATTTTCCTGGCAGACACTACATGGTACACCACATCAATACTTAAGTATTTTATAATGGCCCAGCAATTCTCATATTGGTCCAGAACACCTGTATTGGCCCAGTTTAGTCTTCATATGAATTTGAACATGTTATTGGGCCTCGGGCTGTCATATTTACCCTCGGCCTTCTGCCTCAGGCATAAATGACTACCTTTGACCCAATAACAAGGTCAACTTGAATTCACTTGATTATTAACATTATATATAACAATATTCATCTGTGGGCCACCTTGAACTAACACGATGGGTTGCTTATTTGTTTTTTAAGTTGGGTAATCTCATATAAATGTGTCTCAAAAATCCAATGCTGGTTCAACTTTCATGGTTAATAACTTGACCCTTTACTCCATTTACACCATTTTACCACATGGGCAACCAGTGTAAATCCACATCTGATAGAGATAGCACAAATGTAGCTCCAGACCAGCTTGCACATCAGACATTTTGAGGTCTCATCATTCTGTATCTACTCTGTTCATTAGATACATTTAAAGCTCTAATTAACAGGAAGGAGATGATTGTGTCAGGACCTAGATTTACAATAGTTGCTCATGTGTTAAAAGATGTATCCAAGGAATAAAATGAAGTATCAAAATGCAGGTGTTTTTTTGTAGTAATTAACCCTTTACTATAATATTATACACATTTTCATGCCTTTTCATGATCTGATCTGGATCTGCACAGGTCACATTGTGGTCAGAAATAACCTATTGAAATTTGAATAAAAAAGCTAACGCTGTAACGGTTTAGATCCTAATCAGGCAGTATGGATGTGTCGGCTGATCTAGATCTACACTGATTTCCCATGCCATAAAGGCATATACATGTAAATGGAGGTAAAGGTTAAATGGGATAAATTGTGTATGAGCCTATAGGAACTGAAGATGGCTTGAAGCTTACACCATAAATACCTCTTTTTTGTGATATTTATAAAAATAGATGAATTATGACAACATTGTAATCTGTTAACTAACCTGAAACATCAAATTATGTACAACTTCATAAGCAACAAAAAGTACAGTGAAATTGGTTTTGGTTATTTGTTATGATTAAAATACAACATTTATTTTCAGCCATGTGTATCATCAGTCTTGTGAAAGCTGTGGACTTGAAAATTTAATGTCTGCAGAATTGGTAGAACATAAGGGAGCAGAATATGAATGTTACTGTAGAAAATGAAGACAAGGTTTGCATTTTTTATTTTCATTTATTAAAGCTGCATGAATGTATGATTGAGACACACTAAATCTATCTGTATATGTTGGTAATTGTATTTTAGTATCTTGTAACAAGAAAACATAAAATTGTGTTTATATGTATGTGTTGACTTGTGAGACCTCAGTTCACAAGAAAATTAATCATCCTATATAAAAATTACTGTGTTGTTTTTGCCCCTTTCTTCCATGAATACATGACATGAGTGACCAGTGTATATCCAGATCAGCAGGCATATCTGTGCAGTCTTAACAGGATCCACACGGTTCATAATAAGCTTCATGAGGCTATTTCTTACAAATATGCAAACAGTGTAGATTCCAATCAGATCCAGGTCAGACATCAAAGTTGTTCTTGCTGATACATGTACTGATGTATTGTTTTCCAGGTGTCCACTAGCTGCTTAATCTAAAGGGTCATTTTTTTGTGTCGCCCTTTCAAAGAAAAGGCAATACATAGGGATCGCTTTGTCTGTCCATCCATATGTCTTAAAAACTTAATGTTGGTTATAACTTTGCCATTTCTTAATATTTCTTCATGAAATTTTCAAATTATATTGTTTGTGACAACATGCTTGAGCTGATATTAATTTTCAGGTCAAGGTCACATTTGATGGAGTTAATCCCTTTTTGTACTTTTTTTTAACAGAAAAACTTAATGTTGACTTTAACTTTGACTTTTCTTAATATTTCTACATCAAACTTTCAAATTATATTGCTCATGACAACACACTCATCTTGACTCCAAGTTCTTTATGTCAAGATGGGGTTATTCCCTTTTTTGTTCTTGCATTTTTAACTTGATCTAGTTCCCAGGGCGACACAAGTGAACACCCATCTAATGTAACTTTTTGGTGGATTCTGGCAATTAATAACCAAAATTACCCTTAATTTAAAGAAAACAAAGACACTTCAGCTAAAATCATTACAACTTCAATATAAATAGGTTATTTGTTGAAATTAATATTTCAGGATAACAGCTCTACATGGAATGCTGTGAGGAGACCAGTTTGACAATTCTGTCTATGACTGTCTGAGGGAGCATACAGCCTTTAGATTGCCACTAATTCCTGCAATGGAGCATGCTGCTTTTGTAATGGACAAGAATAAAAAAATCACAAATGTCGATACAAATAGTGGATGTGAAATGGAGACAAGTTATATAAAATATAACCAAAACGTTTTAATGTGCACCTCATTGAAAAAACATCAGTTGACAAAAAAGCATCAGACTCAGTGTAATTGTGTGTTTGAACATTATTTGCTGAATAATAGAACCATTGAAAAAAACCATAGTGTCACTTGTAGTATTATTTTAAATCATGTGACCCAATTCTGTTTGTCGATTTCAAGTTTGAATATTCAAAGATTATGACTAGCTTAGCTACTTTTTTCTGTCATTGGTGTCACCGTATCTCAACTCAGAATTTTAGGTGCTGTCTAATGATACTGCGCTTGCAAACAACTGCTCACAGGATTCTTCCACACTTACAAAAGTATTCACGCCATTAAGGTAATATTCCATTCGTCATTGCACTCTCATTGATAAAATGAAAAATTAAAAAGTCTCTCTAAATGCAAAATGCAAGGACGAAAGGAGTAATACCTTTAAATAAAGCGTTGTGTTTGAGAACTGACCAGCGTTGTTTCACTGTTGACCATATGACCTATGAAGTATGATATCCTTCACTTAATTGTGATTGGTCAATTTCATTTCATTGTCTACAAGTCCAATCATATTCAAATTATGCCTTTAGACATATTGTCCTACCACCAGGTTCGCTTTCCATGTCACCACGTCTGCAAACTTGATAACAGTATTTGTCTTGACTTGTTAATTGGACATTAATTGGGGTCGAAGATCTATGTCTCGGAGGACATAAAGTAAATTGTTCCCCGTTCTTGAGGCGAAAGTTTATTTCTGGTCCAACTTAATCAAACCCAAAAATCAATTGCTTTTCAATTGTGTTTTGATGGCCGACTCATCAGTACCTCCAGTCCTTTGATTCAATAAACAGTATGACATTATGGGATAATTAAAGCATGTAGCGGATGTACAGTTCTGAGATCAAAGCGTAGCGCTCCCGCTGGGGGATAATCCTGAATGAATATGAAAACACAACAAAGAAAACAACTGGAAATTTGGCCTTGATCTAAAATTGCATTGGAAAACCAGATTTCGGGAGATTGTATAGTGTTTCCGGGAGTTTGGAAATCTAACTTCAATTCGGGAGAATCCCGCAAAATTCGGGAGAGTTGGCAGATCTGCAATGCAATAAATCACTAACTTCAATTCGGGAGAATCCCGCAAAATTCGGGAGAGTTGGCAGATCTGCAATGCAATAAATCACTAGAAGCTAATAGTATTTTACATTTTGTGTGTGTGTGTGTGTGTGTGTGTGTGTGTGTGTTTTCGAATCCTTTATCCATATTCAGGCAAACATAAAATATCATTGATAATAACACTTTATTTTGCAGCACTCTTTTAAGTAAACATGGTCAAGTATAGGTTGATCAACTCGAGACAACTTGTGGGCTCATCATAGAATCTGTCTGCCATTTCTGTCACACTCAAAGGAATTTCCACAAAGATTTCAGCGATAATTTGCTGGAAAAGTAAAAATTTAGTGAAATACATATAAATGTTTGAAATAGATACATAATATGTAGTACAAATCAAAATTAAAAAGTGGTCGATCAGAATGTAAATAAAAAAATAACTAGAACTCCGCGAGTCAATGTGCGGCCTGACAAAACTTTTGTTAGTTGACATAAAAAATGTTAAATAGTTTTTTGTTGTACAGTTATTAGCAATGTGTTTGCACAAAATTCACATATATAATAATCTTTTAATTGTCTAATTGCAAGATTCATGCACAACAAGTTATGCCCTTGGCAAAAAATGCACTAAAAATCAATGAAAGCGGAATAACTAAAAGACAGAGAGGAAGAGTTTCGGTTCTTGTGCACTGCACTTCAAGTGATTGCCAGAAACATGCATACCCAGTTTGGAGTCATTTGAACCTATGGTGACAAAGTTACGCTCCAGACAAGAAATGCTATATACCAATCAATCAAAGGGGAATAATTCAAAACCAGAAAAAGGTAGAGTTATGGTTTTTGTGCAATAGACTTCGAGTCATTGCCAGAAACATGCATACGAAGTTTGGAGTCATTTGAACCTATGGTGACAAAGTTATGCTCCAGACAACAAATGCTATATAAAAATCAATCAAAGGTGAATAATTCAAAAAACAGAACAAGGTAGAGTTACGGTTCTTATGCATGCACTTTGAGTCATTGCCAGAAACATGCATATCAAGTTTGGAGTCATTTGAACCTAAAGTGACAAAGTAACACTCCGGACAAGAAATGTTCTATAAAAATCAAAAAATCAAAGGGGAATAATTCAAAAATGGAACAAGTTAGAGTTATGGTTATTGTTCATTGCACTTCGGGTCATTACCAGAAACATGCAAACCAAGTTTTGAATCATTTTGACCAATGGTTACAAAGTTATGCTCCGGACAAGGAAATCCGAACGCCGCCGATGCCAACAACAAAGTAATTCCTATATGTCACCTGGTCAGCGGACACAAAATTTTCAAAGTCCAACTCTGAATAGATACGGTAGCATTTAAACTTCAAATTTCATTCATAATTGTTTTAATTTTACGACTGATACTTCTCAGTTTCATCTAATCAGGATCTACACTGTTCACTTTAAGACTCATTTGATCATTTCAAGGGATTGAATTGAATACACATGTACCAAAATCACTATTTGAATATTCGTCAGACAGGACTGCGCTAGTCAAAGGCTGTTTGACGTCAGAATTTAAAATAGCAATACAAATAGTTGTGTTAATAAACGTAAACAATAAAACAGTTTGCATTTTATTGACAGTGTTAGTCCTATATGTGAGTAATTCTAAAGACCGACGACCGAAAATTGCTGTTTATAAATTTAAAGAAAACATATCATGCAAATTTTACTTGAACTGTTAGCATTTCACAACAAATTTGAAATGGCTCAAATGAATATATACTTAAATGTGAAAAAATTCGAGTGACTGGCTTGCTTTCTTACGCATATAACGATTCAAATAAATTTCAAATTTACAAAAATCTAAGTAATCAACATTTATTTCCGACTCTGAGTAAAGTTGCATACGCAGACTCTTGTAAGTTCGTAGATTCAAAAATTACTACATCCGGTAAGGAAAAGAATAATATTTCAAACAACTATAATATAGTGTTACAAAGCATGGTGTGATCGACGTATATTAACGTAAAACGAATACTTGCCTCTCGAAGTTCCGAGATAAAACATTTTTAATAACTAAATAATCCTCTTCACAATCGCTATGAACACTGCTGAAGATAATTGTTTTGAACCATTACATCACATTTTAAATGCATGGAATGCTTGTGTATTACAACAAAGACGCCAATCGCCGTAAACTTCAACGTAGCGTGCCCCTCTAATAAATTGATCAAAGAATTTTTCGGTCTACAGCTCGAAAACCATTAATCTGTTAAGAGGTTGTAGGATATCGCCGACAAGAAAATATGCCGGAAAAGAGAAATGGACTGGGGGTCGGGAGAGTGAAATATGCTGAACGCGGGAACCGGAAGTCGATGTTTGTGCGGACCGGAAGTCGCTTTTCGTGCGAACCGGAAGTCAGTGAAATGTCAATTTTGGCGCCAATGTCCGATTGGGATTTTGAAATTTTAGAATCCCTGCGTCAGACATATTCAAATATAATCAAATATTCAAATTTTATTAGACTTATTCTGAGAATAGTTAATATGTCCTCAAGTTCAACATGAACTATATATCATTCAGAAAGTGTAATCAAACCAAAGTTTGTTGTTTATATGTTAAATATCTTTTTATGTATGAACTGGGTAAATAAAATAAATAAAACTGAATCAAAACCATAAATGTTTTTCTTGTTATTTACTGAAGAATCGACTTACAAGCTGACAGTCCAAGATGCATTTTAATTATATATCAGCAAGTAAGCATTAATATGATGGCAAGAAAAACAAAGCGCCAACTTGCCAATTAATGCTTCAGGTGACAAAAAACAGGCACAAAAGTGCCAGTTGATTTGGATCTACATTGTTCCCCATGCAATGAAAGTGCATGCTTTACGGATAAAGGGTTTATGAGTTACTTCCATGAAATACCTTGAGTGAGTCAGCTCCAAGTACCACAGTCTTAAAGAATGACTTTGACACACTGAGCAAAGCTTTTCGTGGACACTGTGAACCGGTCTATCGTACAACAGTTGACCAACTGTGTGATCCAGATTCTACATTCCCTACTGGAGACTTGCACAGTACAACATGAAGATTGTTTCTGAAACATGAAAATCACTTTTAATCAATGCATGTGAGTCTGATCATTAAAAATAAGTCTTCAGTATAATATTTGTAATTTTATTGAAAAATTTTCAATAAATGCCTATTGAGCTTCTCGTCATGACACAATATGTGTTCTGTGATTCCCTTTACCTTTTACTCCATGTATATGCATTTTAACAAATGTTGACCAGTGTATGTCCAGATCAGATGGCACCTCTATGCTCTCTGATCTAAATCTGCACAGGTTGCATCTTTGTCAGAAATAACATAATGAATCTAAAAGCTAAAAATGTAGATCCTGATCAGATGGCACAGATGTGCCAGCTGACCTGGATCTACACTGTTTGCCCAGGCAATAAAGGCATGAATATGAAGAAAGAGTAATGTCTTGAAAAGGCCAATGTTCTTAAAGTTGTGTTATAAATCTACCTAAATGCAAAGCTATAATAACAGTAGGGAACATTGTATCAAATTAAAAAAGAATTGTTTGAGGACTTAAATAGTGAAGTACTGTTGATTCATTAGGTTAATTATGATAAAGATGCCAACAGTAAATGTGCCAGCTGATCAGGATCTACACTGTTTTACCATTCCAGTTTTATCTTTTTCTTAGAGTCTAATCATTGTACATACAATATATATTTTACATCAATACAGTACTAATAAAAAGTACCGTACCACCCAGTTTGAGTTACAAGAGACTATAAAATAATTTATCTTAAAGTGCTTAACTAAATAATCATAACAGACAGTGTTAATAACACTGCAGTTGAAGCTGAAAAATTCCGTGAATATAATTGGCTACCTTGGATTATTTCGATAGCTGGTTTTTCGATAGCTGTATCAAGGTGCTCAAAGTACGGTGTATCACTGACTGGTTCGTTGGGATTATCTAACCAGATCTTCATCATCTACAAACAACAACAAAAACACATGTTTATCATATTAGAAAATGTTGGTAGACTGCCAACATGTATCAAATAAGAAACTCATCTTATTAATTTTATGTGAGAGACCATTTTGAAATAATTCAGTCATATAATCCATTTATATGACTTTTATTGCATTAGAAAGGAGTGTAGACCAAGAAAGTCAGCACAACCATGCCATCTGATCAGGATCAGCATTGTTTGCTTACTTGCCAGAAATAACCTTATGAATCATAAAGGGAACAGTGTAGATCCTAACTGGATGGCAAGCATGTGCTGGCTAATCTGGATCTATATTGTTATCAATGGACAACAGCAATATCCCATAGAAAATCAAAGGCGCAAATTTTATGGAAATGGGCAGTTTCAAATTTCTGTTCATCTTCGTGTGCATATGTGTGCCTGTGTTGTGTGCATGTGCGTGCGCATGTGATATTTGTACATGATAGTTTACGCATATGTGCACGTGCGTGTGTGTAACCTCTGGTTAACAAACAGTACCATGTTTGTCGAGCAAACAATTGAGAATTGGCAAAGTTATAGCCAACATGAAGTTTTTGTTATGGACGGATGAACAAATGGATTTACTGGTGTGTCATTTTTGCTGTACAATTTTTACTTCTGTGTCCATACACACAAGAGAAAATGTCAAGAAAATATAGGGTTGTACTCAAGAACAAACACATATTCACATGAATGAATACTGTATGTCTGAAAATTTGGACACTTGACAGACACTTATAATGTTGGATATTTTTCCTGTGTGTTGATTTCTAGTATTAGCATAGACAGTCATGAAAGTGAATTTCCTACACAAAAATGGTATTTTATTCTGTGTCTACGCACAAGAGAAAAATGTCAGAAAGTATAGGTTTGTACTCAAGAATTGACACACAAGTATGCCTGGGTGAACACGGAGGGGCGGACAAAGCAATCCCTATGTATCGTCTTTTCTTTGAAAGGGCAAAACAAAAAGTATTTTTCGGTTTCGGTTTCACCTTTGGTTAACAAACAGTACCATGTTTGTCGAGCAAACTGATTATTCCATAAGCTTTGTTAGTTCCCTGTTAGGTTACCCCCTTTTCTAAATGCCATGGGTGGTAGATGGGGCGATTTAAGGTTCTTTATCCATGATATACTACAGATACCTAAATTATTGAAAATGAGCCATAAAGCCTAAGGTATCTGAAAACAGTAAAGTGTAGCACTTACATTGACCACCCATCTCTTTGTAGTTCCAGAAGCCCAGCATGCAAGATTCGCACTTGAGACCTGTGGTACCTGGCTGACAGACACAGGATCCAATGACAGCATCAAAGTGCATGTACACAGCAGCATCGGCACACTCAAGACGGCCAACATCCTTTACAACCCAGAGACTCAAACCCGTACAAGGCAGGCTAAAATAGACACCATGCAGCAAGTAAACTCAGAAACAAGTCTGATTCATTTTGACTAACATTCATTTATTTCTAAAAATAACATCGAGATAAAATTGAAAAATGTACATTTAAAAACACCACGTCTTTTTCAGTTTACAATACAAAAATTTCTAGGACACAAATGATCAGTCTTAACTAGATGATTCACCGACTGTGAATTCATTAACTGTGTTATTAATAGGCTACGTATTTTAGAGAAATTTGTTGGCATGTCAATCCACAATCTTAAAATCACTCAAAATACAAAATTTAACAAAAATGTATATTAGATAATTAAATACACGTACCATGAACAGCTATATCGATGAAAATGCCCTGTAATAACTGAAAACCCCGAAATCTAATAGCCATAAATATAAGTGCATCCACAGTATTATTGAGCACTTTCATTGTGAATATGACAGTGTTGCTTATTAGTTAACCTTTTACTACAAACATGGGATATTCTAGTGAAGATCCACACAGCTTAATATAAGTGCATCCACTGTATTATTGAGCACTTTTATTGTGAATATTATTATTTAACCCTTTACTACAAACATATGGGATATTCTAGTGTAGATCCAGATGAGCTTACACACTCAGGTTTAAGCTAATGAATCTACAGGTGATGTGTGGATCGAGATCAGACAGCATGGATGTACCAACTGATCTTGATGCACACAGATCAACCATGGGATAACAGCCATGGAGTAAACGAACCAAACACAACACAACTGAACTTTCTTCATTCTATAAAATAACTCAGAATAACAGCAGAAAGAAATCACTAGATAATAACTTACCGCACACTCATCACAGTTCATACCAATCACATTGGGCTTGCATGTACACTGTCCTTACTGAGAGTTGCACGACAGAGAGCCACACTGATCACAGGAACATTCTGTCAATATAAACAATTACCATTCTAATCATTTATTCAATATATAAAGGTTTTATCTCATGGATGATCAGTGTAATTCCAGATCCTTTGGATCATCTGTGCCATCAGATTTAGATCTACACTGTTCACTTCAATACCCAGAAATACCCATTGCAAATGAATCTTAAAGTGAACATTGTAGATCCTAATCCTAATCATAAGGCATTGATGTGACGGCTCATCTGGATTTACACTATTAGCTCATGGATAACAGCTGTATTTCATGGTGTATAGTTAATAGTTTCTTCTTGTACAGTGAAGGTATCTGACACAACTGATAAGTGAGTAAACTTCATTAAAGATTGGTTATGTAAGTTGAACTTGTTAGCTATCCTGGTATTTAAATAGTCAAGGTGAAAACAAGTATGTCATGTCTTGGCTTCTATGAAGGGCAAGTGTTGTATGCTCTTAATGTTTATACCATTTCTTGTAACTGTTCAGCTGAGTAAAAATGTCAAATGACTTAACCCTTTACTTCACAAATACACTTTTTATCACCTAGGCGAGCAGTGTTGAACCTGATTAGCAAGCACATCTATGCTGTCTAATCTAGATCGATACTCCACTTTTAGATTCATAAGGTTATTACTAGCCAAGATGAAAACAGTGTAGATCCAGATTAGATAGCACAGATGTGACAGCCTTGTGATCAAAGGCATGAAAGTAAAGGCGTGTGAAAGCAACAGCAACTCACATTACATAACACAGATGTGACAGCCATGTGATCAAAGGCATGAAAGTAAAGGCGTGTGAAAGCAACAGCAACTCACATTACATAACACAGATGTGACAGCCATGTGATCAAAGACATGAAAGTAAAGGCGTGTGAAAGCAACAGCAACTGACATTACATAACACAGATGTGACAGCCATGTGATCAAAGGCATATCCATGAAAGTAAAGGCGTGTGAAAGCAACAGCAACTGACATTACATAACACAGATGTGACAGCCATGTGATCAAAGACATGAAAGTAAAGGCGTGTGAAAGCAACAGCAACTCACATTACATAACACAGATGTGACAGCCATGTGATCAAAGACATGAAAGTAAAGGCGTGTGAAAGCAACAGCAACTGACATTACATAACACAGATGTGACAGCCATGTGATCAAAGACATGAAAGTAAAGGCGTGTGAAAGCAACAGCAACTGACATTACATAACACAGATGTGACAGCCATGTGATCAAAGGCATGAAAGTAAAGGCGTGTGAAAGCAACAGCAACTCACATTACATAACACAGATGTGACAGCCATGTGATCAAAGACATGAAAGTAAAGGCGTGTGAAAGCAACAGCAACTCACATTACATAACACAGATGTGACAGCCATGTGATCAAAGACATGAAAGTAAAGGCGTGTGAAAGCAACAGCAACTGACATTACATAACACAGATGTGACAGCCATGTGATCAAAGACATGAAAGTAAAGGCGTGTGAAAGCAACAGCAACTGACATTACATAACACAGATGTGACAGCCATGTGATCAAAGACATGAAAGTAAAGGCGTGTGAAAGCAACAGCAACTAACATTACATAACACAGATGTGACAGCCATGTGATCAAAGACATGAAAGTAAAGGCGTGTGAAAGCAACAGCAACTGACATTACATAACACAGATGTGACAGCCATGTGATCAAAGACATGAAAGTAAAGGCGTGTGAAAGCAACAGCAACTGACATTACATAACACAGATGTGACAGCCATGTGATCAAAGACATGAAAGTAAAGGCGTGTGAAAGCAACAGCAACTGACATTACATAACACAGATGTGACAGCCATGTGATCAAAGACATGAAAGTAAAGGCGTGTGAAAGCAACAGCAACTGACATTACATAACACAGATGTGACAGCCATGTGATCAAAGGCATATCCATGAAAGTAAAGGCGTGTGAAAGCAACAGCAACTGACATTACATAACACAGATGTGACAGCCATGTGATCAAAGGCATATCCATGAAAGTAAAGGCGTGTGAAAGCAACAGCAACTGACATTACATAACGCAGATGTGACAGCCATGTGATCAAAGGCATATCCATGAAAGTAAAGGCGTGTGAAAGCAACAGCAACTGACATTACATAACACAGATGTGACAGCCATGTGATCAAAGACATGAAAGTAAAGGCGTGTGAAAGCAACAGCAACTGACATTACATAACACAGATGTGACAGCCATGTGATCAAAGGCATGAAAGTAAAGGCGTGTGAAAGCAACAGCAACTCACATTACATAACACAGATGTGACAGCCATGTGATCAAAGACATGAAAGTAAAGGCGTGTGAAAGCAACAGCAACTGACATTACATAACACAGATGTGACAGCCATGTGATCAAAGGCATGAAAGTAAAGGCGTGTGAAAGCAACAGCAACTCACATTACATAACACAGATGTGACAGCCATGTGATCAAAGGCATATCCATGAAAGTAAAGGCGTGTGAAAGCAACAGCAACTGACATTACATAACACAGATGTGACAGCCATGTGATCAAAGACATGAAAGTAAAGGCGTGTGAAAGCAACAGCAACTGACATTACATAACACAGATGTGACAGCCATGTGATCAAAGACATGAAAGTAAAGGCGTGTGAAAGCAACAGCAACTGACATTACATAACACAGATGTGACAGCCATGTGATCAAAGACATGAAAGTAAAGGCGTGTGAAAGCAACAGCAACTGACATTACATAACACAGATGTGACAGCCATGTGATCAAAGACATGAAAGTAAAGGCGTGTGAAAGCAACAGCAACTGACATTACATAACACAGATGTGACAGCCATGTGATCAAAGACATGAAAGTAAAGGCGTGTGAAAGCAACAGCAACTGACATTACATAACACAGATGTGACAGCCATGTGATCAAAGACATGAAAGTAAAGGCGTGTGAAAGCAACAGCAACTGAATTACATAACACAGATGTGACAGCCATGTGATCAAAGGCATGAAAGTAAAGGCGTGTGAAAGCAACAGCAACTCACATTACATAACACAGATGTGACAGCCATGTGATCAAAGACATGAAAGTAAAGGCGTGTGAAAGCAACAGCAACTGACATTACATAACACAGATGTGACAGCCATGTGATCAAAGACATGAAAGTAAAGGCGTGTGAAAGCAACAGCAACTGACATTACATAACACAGATGTGACAGCCATGTGATCAAAGGCATATCCATGAAAGTAAAGGCGTGTGAAAGCAACAGCAACTGACATTACATAACACAGATGTGACAGCCATGTGATCAAAGGCATATCCATGAAAGTAAAGGCGTGTGAAAGCAACAGCAACTGACATTACATAACACAGATGTGACAGCCATGTGATCAAAGACATGAAAGTAAAGGCGTGTGAAAGCAACAGCAACTGACATTACATAACACAGATGTGACAGCCATGTGATCAAAGACATGAAAGTAAAGGCGTGTGAAAGCAACAGCAACTGACATTACATAACACAGATGTGACAGCCATGTGATCAAAGACATGAAAGTAAAGGCGTGTGAAAGCAACAGCAACTGACATTACATAACACAGATGTGACAGCCATGTGATCAAAGACATGAAAGTAAAGGCGTGTGAAAGCAACAGCAACTGACATTACATAACACAGATGTGACAGCCATGTGATCAAAGACATGAAAGTAAAGGCGTGTGAAAGCAACAGCAACTGACATTACATAACACAGATGTGACAGCCATGTGATCAAAGACATGAAAGTAAAGGCGTGTGAAAGCAACAGCAACTGACATTACATAACACAGATGTGACAGCCATGTGATCAAAGACATGAAAGTAAAGGCGTGTGAAAGCAACAGCAACTGACATTACATAACACAGATGTGACAGCCATGTGATCAAAGACATGAAAGTAAAGGCGTGTGAAAGCAACAGCAACTGACATTACATAACACAGATGTGACAGCCATGTGATCAAAGACATGAAAGTAAAGGCGTGTGAAAGCAACAGCAACTGACATTACATAACACAGATGTGACAGCCATGTGATCAAAGACATGAAAGTAAAGGCGTGTGAAAGCAACAGCAACTGACATTACATAACACAGATGTGACAGCCATGTGATCAAAGACATGAAAGTAAAGGCGTGTGAAAGCAACAGCAACTGACATTACATAACACAGATGTGACAGCCATGTGATCAAAGGCATATGAAAGTAAAGGCGTGTGAAAGCAACAGCAACTGACATTACATAACACAGATGTGACAGCCATGTGATCAAAGACATGAAAGTAAAGGCGTGTGAAAGCAACAGCAACTGACATTACATAACACAGATGTGACAGCCATGTGATCAAAGACATGAAAGTAAAGGCGTGTGAAAGCAACAGCAACTGACATTACATAACACAGATGTGACAGCCATGTGATCAAAGACATGAAAGTAAAGGCGTGTGAAAGCAACAGCAACTGACATTACATAACACAGATGTGACAGCCATGTGATCAAAGACATGAAAGTAAAGGCGTGTGAAAGCAACAGCAACTCACATTACATAACACAGATGAAACAACTTTTGTCATTTTTGATGACATCATAGAGAAGACCTATAATGACTAAAAAAAATAACCCGACCCACCCTGTAAAATCATTTTGATGGAGAAAACCTACAATGACAATAAAAACTTACCTTAACAACCCAATAATGCACTTTGCGATCCAATAGTCACAGAACGATCCTGTTGAGTTGTTGATACACTGAATACATTCCCCTGTCTCTGAGGTGCAGGATTCCAGGTCGTGTATGTCAATATTGTTACTATACTGACATGGCTTGCAAGTATCTTCTTCTTACCAGTAGATTGCCATAGTTACCGGGGGCACACCTAGACAAATATTTTGCAATTAAGAAAATTAGGAGATGAACAATAGCAAGTCAACTAATGTCCCTGATCATTTTTACAAAACGGGGACTTGATTGGAATTTACATTGAATGGGACAACAGTCTATAAAAAAACAAGAGGGCCATGATGGCCCTTTATCGCTCACCTGAATACAACAAAGTTGTGTTGTACGTGACCCAACGTCTCGATATGGTGAACATTTACACCAAGTTATTTTAAAATCCTATAAGAAACAACAAATTTACAGCCTGGAAAAGAAAATGCTATTTTTAGTAACAGTGACCTTGACCTTGGACCTACCGACATGGGTATTGTACGTAACACACTCCCTTGTCATGGTGAACATTTATGTAAAGTTATTTTGAAATCACTCCATTCATTAGGAAGTTACAGCCCAGACAAGAAAATTTTATTTTTAGTAACAGTGACCTTGACCTTGGAAAAACAGGCATGGGTATTGTACGCGAAACAACACCTTGTCATGGTTAGCATTTGAGCCAAGTTATTTTAAAATCCAATGAGAAATAACAAATTTACAGCCTGGACAAGATTTTTCTATTTTTAGTAACAGTGACCTAGTTTTTGACCCAAGATGACCCATATTCAAACTCATCCAATTAATAACTGGGACATATGTCCTGACCAAGTTTCTTTACAATCGGACAATCAGAGCAAAAATCTTACCACTAAAGTGTTAACAAGAAATTTTTTTTTTGTAACAGTGACCTTGACCTTGGACCAACAGGCATGGGTATTGTACTCTACACACTGTCTTGTCATAGTTAACATTTATGCCAAGTTATTTTGAAATCCAATGAGAAATAACAATTTTACAGCCAAGGCAAGATTTTTCTATTTTTAGTAACAGTGACCTAGTTTTTGACCCTAGATGACCCATATTCAAACTGTTCCAAGTAATTACTGGGACATGTGTCCTGATCAAGTTTCGTGACAATCAGAGCAAAAATGCGACCACTAGAGTGTTAACAAGAAAATTCTATTTTTAGTAACAGTGACCTTGACCTTGGACCAACAGACAAGGGTATTGTACTAGACACAGCCCCTTGTCATGGTGAACATTTGCACCAAGTTGATTTGTTTTGAAATCCAATGAGAAATAATAATTTTACAGCCAAGACAAGATTTTTCTATTTTTAGTAACTGTGACCTAGTTTTTGACCCCAGATGACACATATTCGAACTCGTCCAAGTAATTAATGGACATATAACCTGACCATGTTTCGTGACAATTGGAGCAAAAATGTGACCGCTAAAGTGTTAACAAGAAAATTCTATTTTTAGTAACAGTGACCTAGCTTTTGGACCCAGATGACCCATATTCGAACTTGTCCAAAAAAATCATTGGGACAAACATCCTTACCCAGTTTCGTGACAATCAGAGCAAAAATGTGACTGCTAGAGTGTTAACAAGGAAATTCTATTTTTAGTAACAGTAACCTAGTTTCTGAACCCAGATGACCCATATTCAACTCGTCCAAGAAATCATTGGGACAAACATCCTGACCAAGTTTCAAAACAATCGAGGCAAAAATGTGACTGCTAGATTGTTAAAGAACTAAGTGCGGACGGACGCTGGACATTGATCGATCCTAATAACTCACCCTGTGCCTACAGCTCAGGTGAGCTAAAAAAGGTGAAACACAAGTTATCATTCTTCTCCAATGTGCATGCAGATGATACAATCCAAGTGAATTGGACATGTACTTTCAATGTTACAGGCAACATTAAGTTTCATGTTAAAGTTACATTTGAAAGGGGCGTAACTCAAAAAATGAGTTATCATTCTTGTGACAGATGGCATTGTTCATGAAGATTATATATTCCCGAGTATTAAGTGAATAGGACATGTCAAGTACTTTTCAAAGTTATAGACAACATTAAGTTTCATGTTAAAGTTTCATGATCACATCCGTGCCGTCTGATCAGGATCTGCACAGTTTGCTTTTGGATTCGTTAGGTTATTTCTGACCAAAATGCAACCAGTGCAGATCCTGATCATAAGGCACGGTTGTTGAGACGGGTAAAAATGTGTATAAATGAAGTAAAGGGTTAAATACTGCTCAACAATTTGAAAATTTTGTGCACTCTGACCCTCACAGATACAGCTAGCTGTGGAAGCAAAATTCTTTGAAAACGATTTTTTGTAATGCTGAATGATGGTGCATACCATTTAGCAGTTTTGTATTTGACCATGACATCTCGGACATACCTGATATAAGTTCTGGTTTGTGTTGTGCACTGAATGCAGAAGTGTAATCACACCAGAGGTTGGGTTGATCAGGAAACAGAAATTGTTGAAGCTGCTCTGAATGCAGTATGTAACAGTATTCTCTGGTGCCTGCAAAAATCAAAACCTATCAGTTCCAAACCTCGATCAGTTTTCAATGTAAAAACTAGTGTTTCAATAATATTAAACCTTTTCTCCATATACATCCTTTTATGGGTGAACAGTGTAGACCCAGATCAGCTGGCACATCTGAGCCATCTGATCAGGATCTGCACTGTTGGCTTTTTTTATTATACTAGGTTATTTCTGACCAAAATGCATCCAGTGTAGATCCTGATCAGAAGGCATAAATGTGCTAGCTGATCTGGATCTACACAGGTCCTATACGCATAAAATGCATACATAGTAAAGTGTAAAATCAAAATCAATTCTGGCAACATTAATATGATTAAATAAAAGCCAAGAAGAGCTCAATAGTCCGATGCAAAATGGTTCTCAAACTGCTATCTCTAAAAACCGAGCCTGGAACCATTCACCCAGTTCCAAACACTGTAAATTAAAATTGAAGAGTTTTGATCACGAGTCAAACTTAAGTTACATCTAACAAATAGTAAAGCAAGTTCCTTTTTATTAAATATAATAATGAAACCATAGTGGTTTTTAAAGATTTACATTTTCTTCTTTCAATAATTTAGCAGGGATTGATACAGAAATCCAGGTGATATTTTCCCGAAAGATCCTATGTTGTAACGTACCTGTCAGTTGTTATCATATGTATCAAGGTCATAGATGAATGTTCCTACTGGAGCTGTCTCGTAGATAGTTGACTGTACATTGCCAGTGGTTGAAAACTAGTGAGAACAGATTACCAAGCACACTAATTCCGACGGTGACAGTTGCCGAGCTACTAGGGAAACCACCATCATATGCATGAATATAAGCCTGCAATAGGAACATTAAACTGCATCAACTTTACCTACAAATACATTCACCAAGGGTCAAACTTCTCCATGAAATAATCTAAATGATAGAAGTTTTCTTGCCTAAGATAGATTATGATTGTTTTAACAGATTTTTTTTTTATTTTGACATCAATATTTATATATACTGAATTCACAGTAATAAAGTAGATACATGTAAGAGCAAAATAAATCTCTAATACTGTAACATGTTAATAATTGTAAAAGAGTACTTGCAATGATATATGATGTCTTTTAATACTGACAACAAGACTTAGTTACAAAAATATGTGATCACACCACATTAATGCAATGAATCAAAAAACAAATAAGAAGAAAGACTACATACCACAAACAATGTGGTGGTATCACTGTGAAGGTTTGTGTTTGCCCTTTAAGTAATTAAACCTGTTGTTTCATTGACGAACAAGCATGAGGGTGTGGAGTCATCACCAATCACGTCATATCGCACTCTGTTAAATGGATCCTGTAATGAATGAATTAAAACCTACTATTCCAAATGTAAGCATTTTTTCACTTTTGTGAACAGTGTAGATCCAGATCAGCTGGCACATCAGATCTGTCTGATCAGGATCTACACTGTTTGTTTTGCTTTTGTCAGAAATAAACTAACAAATCAAAACGCAAACAGTTTAGATCCTGATCAAACAACATATATGTGCCAGCTTATCTGGATCTACACTGTTCTCCCTCGCCATTAAGGCACATAAATGGAGGTTTAGCAGTATGGAATAAATCTCCACTTATGAACAATTTTAAACGAATTATATATTTAATTTTAGTCATTAACACATTTTAATTTTTAATATTTATGTTAAAACAATTAAACAAATCTTCAGCTTAACCTTTTCCTCCATAGACATGCCTTTATGGCATGGGCAAACAGAGTAGATCCAGATCAGCCGGCACATCAGACTGCACGGATTTGCCAGCTGATCTGGATCTAGACTGGTCGCACATGCATAAAAATGCATACATATTGAGGAAAGGGATTAATTTGAAACTAAACAGTCTCCACTGCTTGAGATTTGAGACTGGTCTCCAATCTAAGTTTTATGATCTTGGGGCCAGTATAAAGTCTATACCAGGATAGATAGTTTACCAGGATACAGTCTTTTTCACCAAAAAGTAAACATTAGAAACGAAGATTTAGAAAACACTTACAATGGTGTCCCTATCAATAGCTGAAGTCTGGAATACAATGGTCTGAGCCTGGTGGGTTTCCTGTACATTATGTGGTTTGTTGATAACTGCGGGGCAAAACTGTTTCTTGTTACTTGAATAAATATGTCGAACCAAAGCATGTTAAAAGAGTTGGGTGTCCCTAGATCACAGGCATAACTGTCAAACTGAAAGAGGACATTGGAAAATCATCAAACATATATTTAATATGAGATAACTAGGATTAACTGAGAAATTAATGTATTTTGTACTGGCGATTGTGCCGATCTTAAGTAAATGAAATCTGATACACTGCTGCAGCTTAACACTTGTAAAAGTAACCAAATCTTAAGTAAATGAAAACTGATACACTGAGCCAAACGCTTGTAACTGTAACCAAATCAGAAGTGAATGAAAACTGATTCACTGCTGCAACCAAATGCTTGTAACTGCGACCACTGTAGAACCTGGGTCTACAGAGTTTGCAGCCAATGTCTATATTAGTCAAACACTTAATACTGCAAGAAACACAAGCAAGTTGAAGTTTATTGCGAAAAATTTTAAGTTTGGTAATTGTGCAATCAAATGTTAGTAAGATTAAAAGATAAAACGAATGCTGATTTTAACTTTTCATTCAAACCACTCAAGGTGTTTCACAAATATGTACACTTACAGTATAATCATTAAAAAAGCTTAAACTTAGTTCTGTTCTTACAATTAGGTTACTCACAGCAAAGTCAATAAGGTTGGTAAAGTATGTAGTGTAAACTGATTTCTTCAACATCACAGCTCCAAATACACTGTCAATCATGAATTACTCAATGTCAATTGGATCACCTCTAATCTCATAGCAAACAACATTGTGTGGAGCCTGAAACACAACAGTTTTAACATTGTGATCATTTTCAGATGTTGGCAGCTGTAATTTGGAAACTTCATGTAATCAGAAAGAGCTTAATGCATCAGCCTGCCGAGATTTCTATTTAAAAATCAAAGTTTCTGCCCTTCAAAGCTTTAGAAACCGAACTGAACTAAATCTCCCAGTTGTAGATCTGCACAGGAAGGCCTCACTAACATGGGGATATACATTTACTGGAAATGTTAGATATCTGGAAAGTCTCATTATCTCACTGATAAATGAAACCAGTAATGCAACAATGGAACTGGATAAGGAACTACAATCTATAATGGTCACCTCTTTAGATCAGAAATAACCCAGGAATCTAAAAACAAACAGTGTAGATCCTGATCAGATGGCACAGATTGGGATAACAGCCATATTACATGGAGTAAAGGGTTAACTGAGTAAAGTCAACATAAACCATCACTTACAGTAGTGTCATGGATAGTTGCAGTGATGTACAGAATGGCTACTCTGACTTCCTGTGTGCCGAGGATTGTCGAGCCGTATTGCTGCAGAGTTAACACTGGTGGGAATAGATTGCAGTTGGCATACACCACTTCCACAAAGATGTCTGACAGTCGATGGTTTCTACCATCTTGTACTCCCACCTGAATAGAGAAGAATAAACTTTTTAAAAATGAACATTAATAGAATTGTAAACAATACATTATTTAATATCTTCAAGAAAATGAACTGATAATATGATGCAAACTCCGTCATTTATAGGCTTGATACCTTTAATTGAAGCTGCACATGTATTATTTATCACTGATTTAGTGATCACCAACTTTCTTTAACATGTCTTACAAACCATTGCAATTTTTGTTGATATGCCATACAGTAGCAAATTCACGAACAAGAAAAAAACGTCGCCACGTGCCGAAAACCAGGTTTTCATTTAATACTTATACTTTTGTAAAGGAAATATCTGATATGAAGAAACTGAACTTCTATTTTTAGCAACAGTGACCTTGATCTTGATCACAGACTTCTGAGTAGAAATCCCGAGTTGCGTCTTGGTATCAGCTACGCAAAGAAAGTTTGGTGTCAATAGATCACAGCTAACCCAAGTAATAAGGAGAAACCTTAATTTCTATTTTTAGCAAAAGTGACATAGACCTTTATCACAGACACCTGGGTATCAATCTTAAGTAGTGTCTTGATATAAGCTACCCAAAAACCAAGTTTGGTGTCAATAGGCCAAAGAAAACTCAAGCTATTGAGCAGAAACTGAATTTCTATTTTTAGCTACAGTGACCTTGAGCTTTATCACAGGCGCCTGGGTAGCAATCTCAAGCTGCATCTTGATATTAGATACCAACACTAAGTTCGGCGTAAATATACCAAAGCAAACTCAAGTTATTTTTGGAAAACTGAATTTCTATTTTTAGCAACAGTGACCTTGACCTTGATCACAGATACCTGTGGTAATCCCAAGCTGCCTTTTGATATGAGCTACTCATTTACCAAGTTTGGCATCCAGAGGTAAAAGCTAACTCAAGTTTTTGAGTGTAAGCTGAATTTCTATATATAGCAAGTGACCTTGACCTTTATCACAGACACCTGGGTAGCAATCTCAAGCTGCCTGTTGATATAAGCTACCCACAAACCAAGCTAAGCGTCAACAGGCAATTTGGCATCACATGATCTGATATTGTTCGAAATTGCCAGTCCAGAAACCAGAAACACAGGCTCCACTTACATTGTATTGAGTAGCAGAAACACCGACGATGCTGGTACGCAGGTAAATCTGTTTGTTGGTGGGTTTAGCATAGAACAGGTTGCGATTCAGCGATGTAGCAGATATGGAGTAGGTCACAACATTTTTGGGAGCCTGCCAATTATCAAGGATACCATGAATGACAGTGCAACATAACTGCGTACATAAAAATTGGTTAGAATTTATTGATAAAAAATGTCCCCATTAAGAACCAGCTCCCTAGCATGACTCAACTTGACAACTGTTTGTAATAGATTTTAGTACAAATTACTAAACAGAACATTCCAAATACATGTAATATATAGTCTTCCCCAGAAAAGAAATCAAGCACAACAATGTTATCATAACAATTAAAAAACAAAATGGTTATCTAAGAATCTAAGAAAGATGGTAACTTGGGTCCATATAGGCAGAAGAAGCAAAATAAATTAGCAAAGTAACAAAATTGTCAAGCCGAGATGATACCTGTCTATCCTTGTCTGTAGCTGTTACAGTGCACACCGGTTGACCAACATCATGAGTCTTGAGGATCGTAACCTGGTACAAGTTCTTTGGCATCCAAACTGGTGGGAACTCGTTACCATAAAAAATACACTATCAGTACCTGGTCTTGTACACATGGGATACAGCCTCTATCAGTTGCTTGTACACGTATCTAAAAGCAAGATAATCGATAATACAATAGGCTTGTTGGACAGAACAGATTAATATAGACGACATTACAACATTTGGCTGCATCATGTTACAATTTCCCACCAAGTTTTGTGTAATAATGTTTATGATGTAATGTTAATAAAGGTGGAACCTGGAGCAAAGCTTGTAATTTCACAGTTTCCTACAAAACATTGGGTGCTGTCACCAGGATGTTATTAATAAATTAAATTATTGTGAGAATTTTAACAACTCAAAATACCTTTCACCTCTTTAATATCAACACTTTAGTCAGTGTGAAAACCAGTCCAGTATATAAAGAATTCATCAACAAGGACAATATCTATAGGGAAATGCAAAATAACAGAAAATGCTCTTACTCTATATACACTGTGAGTCGGCAAGAAGATCATTGGTTGACACAAGGTGGGATCAATTCTAAACAATACAGGTTCATTGTCATCTTCTACCAAACTGTAGGTAATCGGCTGAAACCACCCTGAAACAAACAAAACCTCAGATTATGTCCCACGGAAGAACTTGTAAAAATTAGCTTTCCTAAAAGCTGGACACCACATTGGAGAGTTTAAGCAGTAATGTTAATTACATTAATATAAATTATTTATCCCATATATGAAATCAGTAATGATGTGGCAGACAGTCCAGTACCACTACTTGGCAACTGTTAGCTGTATCCATAAGGGCTTTAATAAAGACCACTTAAAACTCAACCTCACTAAAGTCACATCTAACAAAATAATAGATCTGATGATGGCCCACAGACACCGAACATAAGTTGTAGCGTTTTTTCCTGCGATTACTATTTTTAGAAATTGTCAACACTTGAAGCATAATTTATAAAGCTCGCAAAATGATCTGAAGATGTCATTACATAAGAAATGAATGCAATACTACATAAACGCATATATCTTCAGAAAAATATGTCTTACGCAGGCTGTCAACACTTTCCTTGGTTTAAAATAGTATTTTTACTTTCATTTTTGCGATTTTGTAGGCGACAATCTGATTGGTTCAAAGAGTTAGTGATATAAGCATGTTTTAGATACTCGTCGTCAGATCCTGAAAGAGTAACAGTTTTCAAGAGATGATTTTAATCAGATTGCTTTAACCTCAAAAGTTGCATGAAAAAATACTAAGAACACTTACAAATAACAGGGAGGCTTGGCAAGGGTCATATGACAGGACCTACAAAGTGACAATTGTCCAGTCACTTCATTGAAATAGAAGCATTCCAAATCTTCAGGGTCTGAACAGTGTTGTGTGGTGCCTGCAATAAGTATTTAATTTAAGTCAAAAGAAATATCATTGTGTGACCTGTATTGTATTAAAAGTTGGTATCAAACAATGTGATAGGATTACAAATACTTATTTTTGTAAAGACATTTAAATATTAATTTAACAAAAAACTATATTTTGCTACTTTGATTTTCAACAAAACACATTTAAAGCACATTTAAAAACTCATACACAAATATGAAATCCACAAATGTGGTGAAATCCTTTAGATTGTAACACATATAACCCGGCTATGGTTGAGTTAGTACCGCGCTTGTACTATCTCGCCATAGAGCTAGCTTTTATGGCGACGTGGTAGAGCGTCGGACTGGCATGCGATGGGTCCCAGGCTCAATCCTTGGTTCAGGCTTGGATTTTTCAGAACCCTTGTTACAAATGGCGCCCAACGTGGGGCCTGCCAAGGATGTTTAAACACCTCGAGATCACTCCACAAGTAAATCTCTGTACTCAATGGAATTTCGAGGATGAATTCCAATCTGGAGGGGGTGTATGTAACCCGGCTATGGTTGAGTTAGTACCGTGCTTGTACTATTTAGCCATAGAGCTAGCTTTTATGGCGACGTGGTAGAGCGTCGGACTGGCATGCGAGGGGTCCCGGGTTCAATCCTTGGTTCAGGTGTGGATTTTTCAGAACCCTTGTTACACACAATTTTTAGCAAATATTTAGTTTTCTATAGTCAGTTTTGACGTATTTGTATTAAGATAATATGCTTACCACTGGGTCATTATCTCTTGCAGAGATTGGGAGGATCGTATCGCCCAGTGGGAATGTTTCCAGTATTGTCATAGAATACAAGTTGTTGAGGAAGAATGGAGCTTGTAAGTTCTGTCTCACAGTCACTCTACACAACTTGTAAACATATCTGGCAGGTGCACGAAGATCTCGTGCTTGCATACAAATCTGTAAATGCAGATTTCAAACTATTGAAATTATGTGGTAAAACTTATGACAAGAGGGCCAATAGCCCTATCGTTCACCAGATTCTTGGATTCATGAAATGAAAGGAAGAAAAATATTCAAGAAAATAACAAATACACAGCTGACTTTGCAACAATTTCAATAACGGGCCTTATAGCATCACACAAAGACGTGTTTTCACATTTCATGAGATGACGATTTTACTTCATTTGCTGGTGTATTATAGCATTTCATACTGTCACACTTGTGTTTAATTCCAAGTCTCTAGTCTTCAATCCATTACATAAATGCAAATAATATGTTTTCTTTTGAGGCAGTAGTTTGGTTGAAATTAATAGAATATACCTTTTCCTACAAAAATGCTTAACCCTTTCCTCCATATATATACCTTTATTGCGTGGACAAACAGTGTAGATCCAGATCTGCCAGCATATCCCTACCATCTGAACAAAATATACACTGTTAACTTTTTTATTACTTCCGACTAAAATGCAACCAGTGCAGATCCTGAACAGACGACACAAATGAGCCAGCTGATCTGGATCTACACTGTTGGCATTGCATAAAAATGTGTATATACGGAGGTAAGGGTTAAAGACTGGTTTGGTCAAGATCAGGGCCAAAGACAATAAAACTGAGACTAGAGACCATACTCAATTCTCAAGCGTCTGACTGCCAAAAACTGATACTAGTCTTAGAAAAAAATCAAATGCATGAGTTCTGAGACCTCCTATTAATTCAGCTGAGACCTCTCTTTAACCCTTTCCTCCATATTTACCCATTTTTAAGCATCTGCAACAAGTATAGTTCCAGATCCGGCTCAAGCCGGCACATTCGTGCTGTCTGATCAGGATCTGCACTGGTCCCATTTTGGTCAGAAATAACCTAATAAATCAAAAAGCGAACAGTGTAGATCCTGATAAGATGGCACAGATGTGCCGGCTGATCTGGATCTACACTGTTCGTCCCAGTAATAAAGTTGTGTCTATGAAGGAAAGGGGTATGAACTTTTTTGCTTTAAATTTGTTGTAGTTGTTGTTTTACTTACAAACAGTGGATAAAATATTAAGAAAAGCCTGATATTCAAAGTGCTATAAAGTAAGAATGTTTATTTGGTCAGTATCCATAGAAAATGACAAAATCAGGCTCTCCAGCAGTATGTTATGAAAAACTAGGAGAAAACTAGGAAGCAACAGCACAAAAAACTAGGAGAAAACTAGGAAAAACTAGGAGGAAATTGTAAAAAACTAGGAACTATTTAAAGTTATCGCTTTACTGTTTCATCTTTGCATATATAAATTTACCATTCATGCAGATTCAGAGGCTGATGAGCTGACTACTTCCTTGCTAAATCATGTCTGGCTTACTGTTGTCAAACAAAAACCAATGTTATTTTATTCATTAATAAACATTAACAATTAACAAACCAGAGTTAACCTGTTAAGTTCTTAAACATTCATATTCATATATATACATGATAATGACTGCTGTATATACTGTTATTGTTACAAAAAGAATCTTTTAGGTAGTAATACACACAGAGTTCAACAAACATTTTAGAAACAATGCCATGTGTTAAAAATACCTGTCATTTTGCCATTATCTTAATAAAAAATTTAACTATTTGAATAATGTACATAAATGTAAGTACATCAGTTTTTTAAGTTATATATAATTTTATACATACAGCTACATGGGTGCTTCGGGAGAAATTATAAAAAAAATCCTGAAAATTATGCTTGGGATTTGGGTCCATCATTTGGACCACTGTTGTGTCCAAGGTAAAGCCCTGGCCAGGGGGGCCAGAGGCCCCCAGAAACTCTTAAATTAAGCAGTAAGCAAGAACTGAAAGTGTGTTTTCCAGGTAAAACAACTTGTCAGGTTAAAAAAAAATCTGTGGGACCCGTACTTTATTGTCTTGGCACAGCACTTATAATAAGCAACAACAGGAATATCAGGTTTCCTTAACCAAACTTCCTATTTGTCACCCAGTTTGTTGACTCCTCTAGCCAGTCCCTATTACATTTATTTTAATATACTTTGTAGCAATTTGGAAACAAAACTTGATGTTTGAAACATTATCTTTCTTTTTTGTCGCTAATTATAGACTACATGTTTTTAATCAAAGACGGCCATATTATCACAGATACTTTGTAATGACAAATTTCATTAAATTTTGATGAAGTAAATCTAAATTATATCAGCCAATCAAATGAGTTTTTAGAAACACAAGACTTTGTAAGATAAGCACAACTGTATTTGAATTTAGATTTATATCTTTGTCATAGGACTGACTATGCCCCAAACAACTGATTTACATGATTTGGAAAACAACCTCTCCAGACTAAGATACAATGGAAATTTCTCTAAACTCAGGGCTTTTTTCCTTCTTTAGTAGGGGCTGTTTATGGATGCCTTTCCCTCAGACAATTTCTTTAAAATCATGCAGTTTTCCCCACAGGGCTTTTCATCAGTAAATTGGGAAGAGGCCCTGGCCTTTCCAGTTGGGAAATTTATCCGTGATAATTGTTTATTTTGGGAAAACAAAATTAATTGAAATATGGGTTCTAGTTCATTAATTTGAATAGTAATAGGTATTTTTAACTTAAATCTAATTTTAATCACTTTATTTTTTATACTTCAATTTTCAAGCACCCCTCAGAGGAGTTTTAACCATTTTTGGACATCTTACCTAGCATTTTGGGAAAAATTTCAGCCTCAGTTGGGAAAAAATACTATATTTTTGGATTGGGAAGAGGCCTGTTATAGGCCTCTGTTATATAAGGATGGAAAGCCCTGCCCCAAAAAGTGACTTTACATCAGGTTTTTTTCATTCCCCTTCTGTTTAAAAATGACGCTATTTTCCCAAATATTATAGGGCATGGGCCCCTTCCCCTGGCAGTGAAAAAAAGCTTTTTCATTAATTATTCAATCATTTTCAGTTTTATCTCTTTCTCATGTCATTTATATCTTCTACACATTTGTTAATTGCAACTGTTAATTACTTCAGATTTATTTTTGCTACATCACGGAGACCTTGAGCAATGCCCATTTCTTTGAAATCCTTATTTTTTATAGCCTTAGATTTTTCTCTTTAAAAATCTTATTAGCCTTATCCACTTCAGCCTTTATCTCCTATTTATTTTTCTTAACCTTCTTTTCTTTATTTCTCGTCTTTCTGCTCTTTACAGCATCTAACAGTTGTTACCAAAATGCCTAAAGTAAGTGGAGAGGTAATGCACTTAACAACTGTGATGTAAAAATTAAACGTTGATTAACAGTACTAAAGAAATATGTAAAATTTAATGTTCTAATCTTTTTGTTGTTTGATTATTTGAAAACAGACTTAGTTTTGTCAGCAAAAGTATTAGGATAGAGTTATAAGAAACATAACCAAACATTTAACTCACAATTAAAACAAATGGCATTGTTTCTTAATGTTGACAACACAGTTAAAGACAACTCATTAAAATTAAGTTTTGATAAAAGCTTTCCTTAGTGAACAAAGGTTGAGATGGCTGGGTTACGCAACAATGACACCAGACCACACTGCCAGCATAGGAAAATGTCAACTAAACAGCTTCTGAACATCTGCTGCAAAAATACTTTGCAAAACATGATTTAAAGGATTGCAACTTGTAATTATGAAAAAAATACGTCTTTATTTTAGTAAAAACTAGGAATACTAGGAGCTTTTTGTAAAAACTAGGAGCCAATTCAAAAAACTAGGAAAAACTAGGAAAACTAGGAAAAACTAGGAACGCTGGAAAGCCTGCAAAATTTACCTTATAAAAACTTCCAGAGCAAAGTTCTTAATATTGCATAACACAGATCTAAGCCATACCTGTGAACCCTCCCGACTTAGGCGGGAGACTCCCGATTTTTAAGTCCAATCTCCTGCCTCCTGCATATTATGCTATTTCTCCCGACTTTTGACATTTCCATGTAACATTTACGAAACCTCGGCAATAAAACAAAATCAGGATCATGCTTTTACAACGTGAATAGAAATTAGACTGGTTTACGATATTTTGGCAACTTTTTTGACTGACAGGAAGTCGTAAATAGATTACCAGTCAATGAAATGTCATGCATGGCCTTGAACTTTAGACAGGTTGATGTTTTGATAACAATTATTGATTTTCACAAATTACATGTGCACAAATTACAATAATCGAGTTGGTAATTAGCATTAGGGTACCGGTGGACATCAAAGGCACCACATGCACTTTAGTTTGATGCTCATGACAAATTGCGAAGTGTTATACTAAGAAAGCATGCATACTTTACAATGCAACTTTCGAATATTAATAGTTTTATCTGTTTTGAAGATGTTTAACAGTTACATTCACTGTCTGATGTGACTAGTATTAACAGGGGTTGATCTAGAGAAGGTTCAGTGGGGTTTCTTGATCCCACTTTTTGGGCTAGAATGCATGAAATCATCTTATGTTTCTCATAAGACTGCCACAAACAAACCCTTTTCTGGAAATCTTGTGTCCAATCCTGAGTAAGATAGTGATTGTTGTACTTGTTGGCTATTAATTGTTTATGTCAAATAAATTATTTTATTTATTAAAATTAAAATTTGTAACAAGAAAAACGTGAATGCTAACATGAACAAGACTAAATAAGATATATTCTCATCCATCCCGAGCTAAAAAAATCAACATTTTACCACAAAAAAACTTCTTAAAATCTCCCACTTTTTTACCCCAATCTCCCACTTTTTTGGAGTCAGTCTCCCACCTGAGCGTGCATAAAGGTTCACAGGTATGATCTAAGCAGGAAACTTCAGTAGGTCGTGTCCTGCAACAGGAGGAATGAACTAATACCTCTTAACATATTAAGATTGAATCTAAATATAGCTGAAGACAGGTAAAACTATTGGAATTTCGACACTTGAAATTTTCACCCTGCTACTAAAATTTTTGTTTCAAATTTTATCACTGAACAACCAGTGAATGAAATGTTCAGGAAAGATTGAATTTTAAGATGGTATAAAGTTTGTGCCAAAATCTGGTTGATAACAGTTACTTGTAGAAAATCAAAGGTTAAAATCAGATTTTAAAAGAAAAATAATTTTAAAACCCCAGGGCGGGGCCCCTGGGCAATTCAAGAACATGATTTTAATAATTTAAGTAGAGATATTCATACCAAATTTGATGACAATCGGATAAAAAATGTGACCTCTATTGCTTTAACAACATTTTTGCTTTAATCTGACCTAGTGAACTAGTTTTTGACCCAAGATGACCCAGTTTCGAAAGGGATCGCCACACCATCAAGGGAAATATTCTGACCAAGTTTGATGACAATCAGTTAAAAATTGTGGCCTCTATTGCGTTAACAAACAAAATGTTGACGGACACCGGACGATGGACGACGGACATCTGGTCCCTCTCTGATCACAATAGCTCACTCAAGGGAATAATGAAAATACTAGAGGTTTCCATGCTGCTCAAGGATATCTAGAACAGATTTTCTTCTATAGACATACCTTTATTGCTTGAGTGAACAGTGCCATTTGATCAGGATCTGCACTGTTCACTTCATTATTCCTTATATCATTTCTGACCAAAATGCGACCAGTGCAGATCCTGATTAGACGACACAGATGTGATGGCTGATCTAGATCTACACTGGTTGCACATGTGTAAAAATGTGTATATATGGTGGAAGGTTAAAAGATTTCTGTCCACATATAAACTTGTTTTACTCTGATTGGTTAAGATTTTCAGACATTCATAAAAATAATATTACATGTTTAAGTTATTGACACGCCTTTATCACATGGACAAAAAGTGTAGATCTGTGCCATCTGATCAGGATCTGAACCCTTCGCTTTTTGATTTATTAGGTTATTTTGGACAAAGATGTGACCATTGCAAATTCATATCAGATGGCACAGATGTGCTGGCTGATCTTAATCTACACTGGTCACACACGCATAAAAACACATATATGAAGTGAAGGGTTATTTAACAAAAAACCCTGCAATAGTTGCTTTATTTTTTAATAATCATTGCAAAATACAAGTAAAATTGAATAATTTATCTGAATAATAAACCCTGGTAAATCAGCCATTTTGAATTTAAGATGCAAAGGGGGTTCAGTCCTTTACTGGAAATCGTGCATCCAACCCCAGAAACTAAACATTTTAATGCTTTGCACAGAACCAAATTAAGCATGAAACAGGTTTTATAATCATAATGCCAAAATATTGTGAGCACTTACGTTGAACTTTCACGTCCAGCAATTGACAGATCTCCAACAACGTTGATTCTTCCAGTTAACTGATCAACACTGAACACAGAACCTGTGATATAGTAACGGATCTGACCGGAAGGTGTTGACTGCAAAAGAATTCAAAGCTTTTATTAAATCTTTATATTTAACATTGATTCTTTTCAAATCCCTTCCATGATTTCTTTGCAAAGCACATTTTCATCAAAACAGTCAAGTAACTTTCATCAAAACATAAACAGTAATGTAACCAAGTTAACTATTGGTGCATGTAAAATTTATTTATAACTATTTTTAACACATCATAATTTGTTATAAGAGGACAAATTTAAAATACTCAAATACAGGTTTTCTCTTGTGGAACTTTGTTCTAGTGGGTGAATCATACAATCTTCATATTTAGTATCTTTAAAAACATTTTTATAGACCGCAAATGCACTTCTTCATACAGCAAAAACTAAACAGAAAGGAGGCAGTTACTTGACTAGACTTAATAATTCAAATAATTATTTGTTGCATTTACTGTACACAATACATGTACTACATTAAGGAAATAACCCTATCTGCTTCAAAATGTCCAAAGCCTTAAACTCAGTACAGTAAACATTCTAAGTAGTTTACTTACTGAGCTGTCACCATCAGTAGCAGCAACTTGGGTTAGGAAGAACTGGTTACTGGTAAGTTGGTTCAAAGCCACATCACAAGATTGGTTGCTGAATGTTGGACTGAACTGGTTACGGATTATGGTCACTGTCACAAATGCATTCCTGACAACATTCTGAGGTGTAACAGGGTCATTATCTCGCACTTCCAGCTATGAAAATAGATATAACAATGAGCATTTACTGCCATGAAATCAGGATTATTTCTAGATAAATTATCATAGAAGTAGGATTTTAAGGTAGGATAGAGGCACAAATGCAAACCCCATAAATATTGCATGATTTGCTATTACGCAATTTTGTATATCCACAAAGTAATGTCCCCATTTAAGAGTCACAACCAGGAAATCCACAAACAATTGCGGTTTATGAAAACAAATGATTTAACAGTTAATTCTAACTGAAAAATGCCCATTTCAAGAAAATATTTGTTGCAGTCAAATGTAAAAGCTACTGAATCACAGATGGGTAAAAACACCCTTTATTTCATAATCAACAAAACTGATGTAAAAGTAAAACAGTACATACCATGAGAACATGTGATGACAGTCAGAGATCTGCGGATGAAAATTTCCCTGGAGTTGACAGTGACACCTACATTTCTACTGCAAGGTTGTTGACCAATCTATTGACTGCACTGAATACCAAGGAGTTGTATGGTGCCTTAAACAACAAGACACAGAAATATAAAAACAGGTTTAAAGCTGCCTTTTGATACTTGTAGATCTAGCTTTCTACGGCATCAGTTAAAAGCATTTGATTGTAATAGTCCATATGCAAATAATTACAATCCATTTACATAAACAAAAAAATATATATACATGTAGTAATAATTATGAATCATCGAAGGTTAACAATCCTAATGCCCATGCATTACTCTAGCAGCACTTCTTTACCATATTCCTTCTTTGTTACAACTGTTCTGCACTCAGCCCATAATTATTAGCACTTGTCAGTACCTGTCAGTACAATGATTGAAATAAAATAGTAACAGAAGGACACCAAGTTTTAGCATTTCAACACCATCATTCACTGTTTACCTGGATATCTTGATCGAAAGCTGACATTGTAAGTATCGCTGTGCCAAGATCTTGGATCACATTGACGGTCATAGTGTAATTATGTTGTTGCCAAAATGGTGTGTTCTGGTTCCTCTGCACACTTACATACACAGTAGTGATGGATGACAAGCACAGGGCACCACCATCTTGGGCCAAAACACGGATCTGAAACAATGAGGTGACAGTTTGAAGTACAGTGAAAAGAACTTATTGTTAATGAAGGAATAAGAAAAAAAAAATTTGTGATAAGAGATAATTTCAATTTTCAGACTTACATTTGTTATGTTTGCACTCCAAATATCAACAGCATTACTACAGTAAAATGTAAAGTAACTGACAACAGCTCTTGTATACAAGGTACTCAATTATCCACCTCTATTTCTGTTAATAATTTTAATTTAATTATTAAACACTAGAAAATGAATATTTGATGCACCATGAGAAAACAAGGCTTTTTAAACTGCTATATGTGTAGACTCTCATCAAAAGGATCTATGTTTTCTAGATGTACTGTATAAGTACTAATATTGGCGGGGGTTTAATTTTGGCGATATTGGCGGTAAGGGTCAGTTGCGCCAATATAAAACACCGCCAATAAAAATCCCCGTCAATTTAAAACACCGCCTATTAAATATCTGGAAGGTAGATAACCATTATACACTATAAGATATTTTGTCACAGTTTCCTCCCTTGATAAAGAAAGATTCTTGCATGTTTCTAAAGTATTATGTATATTCTTTGAAACCTGAATAAAAACTTAAACAGCACGAAACAAGAGTACATGAATGTGTTATTTATTTTCTTTAGAAATAGCCAGAAAGAGTGTTATTTGGCGCTTGTCGTCCATTCCTTTCAGCGGCACTAGTTTTGAACTTGAAAAAAAGAAGCATTATAGAGTTATAGCTTTTGTACATGTAGTAAATTAAATCGAGTTATTTTCAATATCTCATAGAAACCCGCTTTAAAATAATTAAATAATATTAAACCAAACATGTAGGTAAACTTAAAATGCGTAAACAAAAGGAATATAATTGGAATATCAAACAAAGCAATCAAGTACTGTATTAGGTAGCTGCGATATTGTTTTCACACTTAAAATTTAACAAAAGAATAACTGCGACGTTTACCTATCTCTTCCATTGTCCATTTTCCGCCATTATTATCATCAAGGGTTTTATATTGGCGGTCTGGCTTGTTAGCGCCAATATATGACCCCGCCAATATAAAACACTTTAAAATACGCCAAAATTTGACACCGCCAATATAAAGCGCTATACAGTATAAAAAATGCCACTCTAACAGGTTAACAGTCTAGACCAGTCTCAAATCTCAAGCATCTAATTGACTGAAATGGCAACCAGTCACCAGTTCAGCCAATCAGATCCTTGAGATAAGAGACACGTTTCACTTCTAAGTTTTAAAATCTTAAGATTTCATAGATGTGCAGGGTGATATGGGTCTACAATAGTTGCACAAGCCTATTTTGTGATGGATGTGTCACAACCAGGCCCTGATATTATAAAACTGAGTCTCAAATCTCAAGGATCTGATTGGCCATAATGAAGAATGTGTCCCAGATTTTCAGTTTTATGATCTTCAGACCAATACTTTTGATTTTTCTACTCTTGTAAATGTCATTTCCACTAGTAATACTCATGAAGAAGTTCAGAATTGCTTAAACATATAAACAATACTCAAGAGATAACAAAATGCTGGGTAAACTTTGATAATTCTAGTTTTCTCACCTGCTTCAGGCTTTCCCCCAGAAGCATCGCTATGAAATCTCATTATTGGACATTGAAATTCGTTACTGTACAAAGTGGACTGTCCCCTAGAAGTTCTTTTGCAGATTTTCATAGTTTTATATCAAAGCATTGGCAAGATATTGCAAACCAATCGCCATTTTGGCCAATCAGATGCTTGAGATTTGAGACTGGTCTCCAGATTAAGTTTTTTTATCTAGTGCACATGGTTTGAATCTTCCATTTACTGTAACACATTACCTGGTAGGTGGTGACTCCAATGTATGTCAGCACTTGTCAGAGGCAAAATCAGTCCAGAGAATGGTCCAACTTAAAAGTTGTTGACTGGAGTACCAAACTGTTGCTAGATGGGTGAGTATGCCAGCACATCCTGAAACAAGTCAAACCAAATTTACAGTATACATGTATATCTTTCTAAAAATAAATTTTAGTACAGATTTAATATATGCTGTTATAAACTGCAAGTCCTTAATTGAACTTTTGAATGATAATTCCAGAAAATGATTACATTGTAATTATTATATTCCAACTTACACATAAGACTATTACCACCATTTTATGTGCAAGGAAACTTCAGACATTTCAAACTTTGTAGTTATTTACTTTCCAAAGTTGCTGAACTTATGCAACTGTATTCAACTGATAAACTTCAAGGTGCTTGATTGTTCTAAAATTACAGAAGCTGGTGTACAAAAATGTTCTAATTCAAGTTTATAAAGACCTATTATGGTTTCTGTGACCTTCACCTCCATGTCTCCCCCAAAAATATAATTGTAAAACATTTCTTGAAACAGCTTTCTGTGTTAAAACTGTAAACAAGTGAAAATGTTGTAAGTTATTCTAATCTGTTAACCATATTTCCCTATTCATAACAATAATAACCATATTTCCCTATTCATAACTGTTACAATAACTATACTGAACAAAATTAAAAAGTATCCACTTTTTATGCTTATATTCTCATTAACTTATTTTCATTTAATCAGGAACGCTTTGAATGGTGTTTTATTAATTAATCTCCTCAACTGTCCATCGAATAACAATTAATAATGGATGGTAAAACATTACATATTCAATTTAAAGGGAGGTAATTGGAAATGGTTGGGATTTCTATCGTTGTTTATCGAGGACTGGTTGGTTTATTAATGAATGTTTTGTGATTTTATTGACATCAAGAACTGGAGAAATTGATTTAATTCCCAAACATTGTGAATATTGTCAAGAATCACTTACTTCTTCCTAAAACCCTTATTATAGCAAAGGGAAAGATAACTAGGTTGTGACTGCAGATTTGCAAGAACATTTGTTTTCTTTGTAATAATTGCAGAAATGCAGATTTAATGAAAGAAAGAATTTTCCTTATCCTTATTTTACAAAATTATTGGTAGGGCCGTGTATACTTTTATTTCTGCTAAGTATATTTGCAAATCAATACAAGAAAGACTTACAAATACATCAGCATCACTGGCCATCAGATGGATGATACTGGCTCCCAAAGCAAGATTCTCTGGTACCGTAGCCTCTTATATCTGTCTGTCAAACTGCAGTGTGTTCAAGTTATGCAACACAGTGATTGCGAGTGTGGCGAAGACAGTCTGAACACTGTTTGAGAACTGTTTTGTAGCCATTACTAGGTAAGAACATGTTGTCTGCTTGTTTCTGTCCAGTCTCAGGTTTGAGCGAACAAAGACAGTGCCAGTGATCAAGCTCATGTTGAAATACTGTGGACCATCGACAAAACCAGGGAATGTGTAGGTGATTCCAGTTGCTGGCTATGGCTGCACAGTGATCACAGAGGAGGCAACAAGAGCATTCTCCGAAATTGTTTGCTGGTCATTACGGGAGAAGAAGGACAGGGTTTCCACGATTCTGTTCACCAAGACATCATCTATTGTATCTGTCAGTGTTGGGAATCCTCCAGCGTACGCTTGGACTTTAACTGCAATTACATAATTCAATTAACAACTCAATTTGCAAACAAAAGACAAACGAAGTATATGAAGTGTCTATGCAGTATAAATGTATAGAAACAAAGCAAATGACTATTCAGTTCAAGGGAAAGGTAAAGCCAATTCAATTTATACTGAATATATTATATGTATACATACTTTCCATGCTTCCCATGGGCAAAAGAGCTTAATCTGTACATTTATCTATCATACTGAAGGCATATTTTAGGAGGCAATCTGATGTGCCTGTTGAATCCCTGTTTAAAACTTCAATTAATCACAATTTCCTTTTCTGTTCAAATGATTCAAAGTAAATATGACAACACAATCCAGACAGCTTCATCAAGTAAATATTCCAACAGTAACATCCCAATTATTTTAAGAATAACTACAGATATATACTTCTAACATCAACTTACCATGTAGAAACTGGTGGCAGTGTTTTGTACAGAAGCAAGGAGTGAAATTCTTGCAGTCACAGGGATAATATAGAAGTAGACTGGAGCATCTTCGTTGCCAACAGTTTCAAATCTCACAGCATTCTCTGGTTGCTGAAAACACACAAGTCATGCTACCCCTGTTATATCAAGTATGGTCAATCTGGTAGTTTTATAATGGTTTAAAAAAAATTTACTGACACAATTTAAAAACGGTTCATCTGTGCCATCTGATCTGCATCATCACTGTTAACATTTGATCAGGAATAACCAAAAACCAAATGAATCTAAAGCTAACATAAAGCTAACAGTAGATCCTGATCAGACAGGATGGATGTGATGTCCAATCTGGATCTAGACTGTTTACCCATGTTATAAAAACAGCATCTATTAAGATAAGAGTTAGTACACTCACTTACAGTTACATCAGCATCAGTCTCATTCTGCTGCACAATGAAGGTCCCTGGGAAGGCGTCTCCATCATACTTGTCTGAATGTTGTTGATATTTGTAAAATCTGGCGGGAAGATATGACTGTTCACATTAATGTAGAGGACCTGTGTGGTAGTAAGGCTTGCATAGCTTAGACCAGCTAGGTTTCCAATGTCAACAGCATACAGCCTCAACTGAAAATAATGAATTAGGCTGATAAGAATCTAATATGCTAACCCAAACAACAATCCATCCCTCAGGATATGTCTTATATATCTGTATTCTGCCAAATTAAAGTCTGTATAATCAAGAATTTCGAACGCTTTACTCTATGGACACCAGTGTGTTTTTTATCCAAATGTGCACAGTGGAGCTCCAGATCAGCCAATACATTAATTCCATGTGATCTGGATCTAAACTGTTCACTTTTGTCAATTATATCTGCAAGGAGCAATCCAAGATGCATTATGTGGCAGTAGCCAAACCAGGTGTTCACCAACACTTTTTTGCTAGCAGCCACTGAATCAAGTCACCACAGACTGATGAGTTATCTGAAAGTAAAACTACAAGAAAAGGCCTACCTTTAAATTGATACTACCCAAATTTTTCAGACAAAACAGGCTTTTAAAATTCAAACATATTCCTGCATTTTAAAGTGAAATTTTAAGAGTTTATCATATCTACCAATCAGAAAAAGCTTGTATATTAAAACTTTAACTCCATATCATCGGACATCCCTAGACAAAATTAGCAAATCACAGACCAGCTTTCATAATTTAGTGGCCTCTAAACCCATCAATAACTGTTATAAACAAGTACATAGTGTTACCTGGTATTGAGCACGAGTGTCATTGGCCAAGTCACCAGCTTTCTGCACACGAACATTGTATATATTGGTTGTCACACTCTCCAAATAGAAGAATGTTGGGGCAAAGTCGTCTTCAATAGTTGACACAAATACAAGGCTGAATGGGCTCTGCAAATGATACAAATATGTTTCTTACAAAGGAAAAAATCTCAGGTTCAGCGGCTCACAGTTTCCAACCCCACATTCCTGCAATGCTTGCTAAAAAAAATCTGCAAATTTTAAGCTATAGTATCAAAACATCACACATGGATTTCTAGCAAGTACAACATATCTACAAGTTATTTTAAAGGGAGATGTGCAGGATTGATGAATGGAACAGATTTGTGAAAAGGGTTATTAATCAGTTGAATATCATTATTTGAAGCTCAAATATTGATTTTCACCCAAAATATTTCAAACCAATATTTTATAAAAAAATATATAAGTGGTGTTTCCTATCCTATGCAACACGCATATAGGTTAGCTATTTTTGTATTTCCCGCGTAAAGCCGCGGTGGTTTTTGGGATTGTCATGTGATCACTTCAACCAAAATACGCATTCAGTGTACCTTGCCGACTATCGACGTCGCCATTTGTTTCAAAATGCCTGGGCCACCACGAATAGTAAGCTCAGCGATGAGCTAAATATATATAGAATGATCGCTAAATATAGAATGTATGTTTGTATAGGGATTTCTTCAGCTGATTGTTTTCAGGTCCGGTATAATGATAAAATTAACCGAAAACTTCCTCCTGGAGGGTTTGAAATGTAGAATTTAGTGAAAAGCACAATTAAGCGTTACATAGATCGATCTGTTTACGATTTTACTGAGTACACCTGCTCGACCCTGCACATCTCCCTTTAAATAAACATGAAAGGTATATTCACTTGACTTTGTTCATGTATGTATTTTCAGGTGACAATAGCAATGTCAAGTAGATTTGTAAACCTGGATTTAGTTCAAAGACCTTGTACCCTGATCTAAGATTGGAGACCAGTCTAAAATCTCAAGCATCTGATTGGGAGACCAGTCTCATATCCAAATCTTAAACCTCTGATTGGCTAAAAATTGCAACCAGTCAATATTTCAGCCAACCAGATGCTAGAGATTTGAGATGGGTCTCCAGATTAAGTTTTATGATCTTTGGCACAGAGGTCTCAAGCTATAGAACCAACACAGGGAAACATACAAGGGGAATTGATATGGATTCTACAAACAGCCTGCATTGCATTATGATTCAGAATTCACTAAATTTTCACAAGGCATGAAATATTAGCAAAAATCTGAAGCACACAAAGCTGTATGTAAAACGTGTATCCAAGAACAATATTTATCTATTTTTTTTTTCTTCTTATTTTTCAAAGTCAGTGTTTGGGCTTGGCAGCTCAGACTGATAGCCCAGCAAGTGAAAGGTTTGGAGTTCAATGCAGACAATGTTACTACTATTTTCTATATTAAATACACCTATAATGGAGAAAAAGTTCAAAACATACCTGTGTATCAGCATGGGAGACAGTGAGTCTATAAATAGAAGCATCACTGCAAACATTCTTGTTGATTGTTGTGTGGTATAAAGTGTTGAGGAAGACTGGTGGGAAAAGGCTCCTAAACTTGCTTAAAGTCACTGTTTCCATGTTGGTACATGCTCGTGATGGAGTCCCGAGGTCACGTACTTTAATGTTCAGCTGCAAATGTATTAACAAACCTGTATGATTTACAAGTGGACTCTTCTTAAACAGTAAAACTTCACATCTACAATTCAAATAACAGCCCCAAGACACTTTTCATAAATTTATATGCATGTGGCACCAGTTTAGATCCAGATCAGCTGGCTAATGCATGTAGTCTGATCTTGATCTGCACTGGTTTCTTCTTGGTCTAAAATTCCCGAATGAATCTAAAAGCAAACAGTGCAGATCCTGATCAGGCAGCATGGATGGCCGATCTAGATTTACATTGTTTGCCCATGCCATATATGCATATAATTATATTGAGTACGTGGTTACAGACATAGTAGAAAACACTGAAAAAGCTGCCATCAAAGAAAGATTAAAATGATGCTTACCCTGTAGGATGTGTTAACTGTGTCCTGATAGACTAGATTAATTAGGGAGATCACACGTGACAGTGTAGGATGTTTTAACAGTGTCCTGATAGACTGGATTGACAAGGGAGATAACCCCTGTAGATGGCGCCACATGGAAGTACACTCAAGCTCGCACAGTTCTCGTCAAGGAATATTCAACAGCATTGTATGGCACCTGAAAGAAATTAAATTACCAATTATTAACAGCTTTTGTATGACGAATCATTGCTATCACCAGGATGTCAAAACAAATCAAATTTATCTCTATTCGTTTTTCTTGAAATTTGAATAAAACATTTCATTAAAGGAAAACAGTTACTCATTTGATGGTCATTTACTGTGAACTTGTTAATATCTGTGCAGCAATTTGGAGTGGACTTAAGAACCTGTTAATATATACATGTGCATCCAAAGTATTTCATTTGAGGTTTCGATAATCCATTCGTTATTTCATTACATTTTTTTTGAAAACTATATTTAGTAATGATGCATTAATATAACATCTGCAGCAATTTAATAAAACATGCAGCAACCTAATGAACTTTTTAAGCATATCATCAACTTGGTGCAAAAACAGTATAATACTTTACTTAAAGACAGGAGTTCTACTGTTTTTGCATTAAGTGACAATATATATTGTAAGTATACTACTGTCACGAAACTTACAGCAGTATCTTGGTCAAATGCCGGCACACATATGAATTCCTGTCCAAAAGCCTGTCTTTCTGGGATAAGATCTGAGTACTGAGTCTGCGTGAATGATGGAGAGAACTGGTTCCTTGTGATATTCAGGTAAACTAAAGTTGCGTTGGTTAGAGACGGATTCCACCATCACTGGCCAGAACACACATCTAAAATACAGGAACACATTTAATACAACTGTAATACAACTGATTAAAATGTTAAAGCTGCCTATTCACATGTTAGGATGAAAGGCTGTACAAGTTGTGTTAATTATATACTGCTTATAAATGACTGAAAAGGATCATAGCAGCACCAAGGTTTTAGAACTGTAATATTCACTTTTGCTGAATGGGATTCTGTTGTTTTCATATCCAAGTACATCAATTTAGACATCTTAACAAGAGTTTTTTAAAATATTTACCACATGTAATTCGAGAAATTCAGTATTTTAGAAGGGGCCCCCTCCGTTTTGAAAAATGGGCTGTAAAATCAAACATACTAGAAGCTAAGATCATCTCCATTTCTTATAAAGATTGTAAAATTTTGTGATATAAAAGCAAATTGTTAAAATGACACATACCTGAACAGAAAAAACCAGCATTTTGTTTGGAATTTATTTCTAACACTTTATAAATTGAGTTTTTAAAAGTGTTCCCCAGCTTCAAAAATGCACAATTTTCCGAGCTGCAAAAAAATATGCAAGTTTTTATCTGTGATGTTTGCACATGTTTAATGCAGTAAAATATCTGTTTTATGCATAAAAATTATCTGCAATGTGTATAAAATCAAATAATAAAAACTTAAAGCACTTCACCGTCTTGTTTTCATTTTATTGGCCTACAAAACAGGTACCTAAGGCCCAGACGCAAGCAATCAGCTATGCTGGTTAAAATTTATCTTCAAAATAGTAATTTTGGCAACCGTAACCATAGCAACCAAAGCATTCTTTTATTGGATAAAATCATCTTGCAAACACAAAATTACTTTTATAAGACAAGTATCACAAAAATACTTTTCAAAGAAAGCAGGGTTTTTTTAAGGAAGAGGGGAAGATGCTGGACGCTGGTCAAAATGGGTAAAATGTGTGAAAAATACAAAATTGGGGAAAATTTAGTTTATTATACACTCTTACTTGTATTAGCTACAGTGAATGTTAATACTCAAGTTTATGCTTCTGTCTTTCTTTTTTTACTTCAACTTTCATTACCAAACAGTATATTTAGAATACAGAGGCATTTTTCTTTGTTATCTGTTCTTGAACTGTACAAGTTTATTTATACTTGCTCACTTTCGGAGCCTGCTTAAAATGTATCCATTAATTGTGTGGTTTGGATCAAAATCATTTCGGATGCAAGATTTCCAGAAATCTTTTGTTTAGGCCAGTGCCCTGGGGCGGGTCCATTTTTGTGCTAGGCCTTACAGTTTCAGAGAAGAAGATTTTTTAAAGATTTACTATATAACACTATGTTATAAAACTAGTGATCGACCCCGGGGCAGGGCCATTTTTGACCCCAGGAGAATAATTTGAAGAATAAGAGGACCACTACATGATGACACATACCAAAAACCAAGGTTCTAGGCCTTGTCTAAGAAGATTTTTTTTAAGTTTTCCCTATATAAGTCTATGTAAAACAAGTGACCCCTGGAGTGGGGCCATTTTTGACCCCAGGGGGATAGGTTGAACAATTTTGGTAGAGGAACACTGTATATCAAATATTAAGGCTCTAGGCTTTGTGGTTTTAAAGAAGAAGATTTTTTAAGTTTTTCCTTTCCGTTGCCATGGCAACCAGAGTTCTGCTTGGAAATGATTTCTTTGAAAAACTTTGGAAGAGCTTCATGCAAAGAACATCCTTGGCAAGTTTCATCAACTTTGGCCCAGGGGTTTAAGAGGAGATATTGTTTAAAGCAAAAGTTTACGCACGGACGCCGGACAAATTGTGATCACAAAAGCTCACCTTGTCACTATGTGACAGGACTTGTGAGCTAAAAATAATGAAAAACAACAAGGGAATACATTATGCCCTCCTACTTAATTTTTTTTGAAATTCTTTATGATCTCTTTTCATTCTAAAAGGACTGAATTACATTTAATAATTTATTTTGTATGGGTGGGGGTAGGTAATTCCAAACTCCCACTCCATACACCTATAACTTGTTGGTTACTTCTGTTAATTCTAAGGCATTCATAGCATATGATATATGTTAATTTACTCTACCTACCACCCCAGGCCCACTGACATGGCGAGCAGACTCACTGTGGATAACGTTCTGCTGCTCTACATGACAGTACTTCAATGGTAAAACTGACATTTTTTTAAGTAATGACATAGTTAGAGAGCATCCCCCAAACCGCTTTTCATGCACTCACACAATTCAAGAAATATATATACAATATACCTTTCACATCTGTCTCCAATGTAACCTTCAAAACAAACACATCTGCCTGCCAACCCTGTACTGCGCACTGGACATTGGTCAGCAAAACTAAAACAGAGACAAAGTAATAGCATGGGTGAAAGAATTATGAACTCCTAAAATATTTGAAAATTTATACATGGAAAATAAAGCAAATTTATCAATCATATTTCAACACACAGAATACTGAATTTTAGGCTTATCCTGAAAAATTTCACTCATGTTATAGTCAATGTACAATAAATATCCTTTTCTTAACAAAGGATGAGAAATCCATGGAAGGAACTGCCACTTAACCATTTCCTCCAAATAAAGGGTTTTTATCGCATGTGCAAACAGTGTAAATCCAGATCAGATGGCACTTACATGGTACATCCATGCTGTCAGAGCACTTCTTCCATATACATGTAAGGTTTTATCGCAGGTGCTACATGTAACAGTTTAGATCCTGATCAGATTGCACTTCTATGCCATCTGATCAGGTTCTACATTGTTCACTTCTTGGACCAATAAAAACCCTTAAGAATCAATCAGCAAACAGTGTAGATCCTGCTCAGACAGCACAGATGTACCAGCTGATCTAGATCTGCTGTTTGCACATGCACAACAGGCATATTCCCTGGGGTAACGAGTTAATGCTGCTTGTTTGACTGTATTACTGGCTAGACTGAATCTCACAACCAATTCATTCTCAAATGCAGTAAGTACAATAAAGGAGACTGCCATCATACAATGCCCACCTGCATTCTATCCGAGTTAGTAAATATTTTTTTTTAAATTGATTTGAAATTGATTTGAAAATTACCTTACATGGGATAACATTCAAATGTTACCATATTTTTTACCTAGAGCAATCTAACTCATAAACCTTTAGACAATGGATACCCCTTTATCACAAGGATTATCATGTGCTGGCTTGTTGGGGCAGATAATAAAATTTATAAAACAGAATTTGAGTGGAAAAAGTCCTTGATTTTTGTTTCCAAAATGTTCTATTAAAAAAATTAAGGTTGCATAATTGAATGTAATTTTTTGGCATTTGTTTGTGTCACTAGTTCAAAGCCATATCCTTTTAGTAAAAATTTAACTTCTATCTCCATAGTGATTCCTGGCTAGTGTTAACTTACTTGTTGGACTCCACTTGTAGAGGACAACCACAGATGTAGCAAGCTCTGCCCCAGGATGGTTCACCATAGTAACCTGGTTTACATATCTCACAGTGTGCTCCAATCTTGTTGTCACCACAGCCCTGAACAGCCATACAAAAACACAATAAAGAAAGCAATAAATAACCCTTTATTCCATATATAAGCCTTCTTATGTGTGTGTGTGTGACCAGTATAGATCCAGATCATTTGGCCATCTGATCTGGATCTGCACTGGTCACATCTTTGACAATAACCTGATGAATCTACATGTAAAGAGTGTAGATCTTAATCAGACACTGATGTGCCAGCTCATCTCGATCCACACCATTTGCCTGTCATAAAGGTATACAGTCCAACTTCTTTAATTCAAACTACGATAATTCGAACACCTTAGATATTTCGAACTCTAATCTCAGTCTGGCAAAACACCTATATATTTCATATATCCATTAAACTTTGATAATTTGAACACCCAATATTTCAAACTTTGAACTCAATGTCCAGTCCTGCCATTTAATTTTCTACAAGAGCCATGTTACACATGGTCAAATCTGCTCTGTCAGTATATGAAGTTTGAATAAAAGCCCTCAAGTAGTTTTGGAGTTGTGCTCCAGACAGAATATATCAAGTAAATATGATTAAGAAAAGTAACTTTTAAAATAGGCAAGGTAGAGTTATTGTTCTTGCACTCTGCACTACCTACCAATGTGCTCTGTCAGTGTATGAAGTTTGAATAAAATCCCTCCAGTAGTTTTGGACTTATGCTCCGGACAAAATTAATCAAGTAAATATGATAAAGGGGAATAACTCTAAAAATAGGCAAGATAGAGTTATTGTTCTTGCACAATTCACTACCTACCAATGTGCTCTGTCAGTGTATGAAGTTTGAATAAAATCCCTCCAGTAGTTTTGGACTTATGCTCTGGACAAAATTTATCAAGTAAATATGATAAAGGGGAATAACTCTAAAAATAGGCAAGGTAGAGTTATTGTTCTTGCACACTGCACTACCTACCAATGAGCTCTGTCAGTGTATGAAGTTTGAAAAAATCCCTCCAATAATTTTGGACTTATGCTCTGGACAAAATTGTTTTGGACGGACGAAGGGCATTTCTAATATCCCCCTCGCCTTTGGCAGGGGAATATCCCCCTCGCCTTTGGCGGGGGGATAATAAATTTCACTCTCGATATTTCAATCTGATTAAAATTTATTTCTCAAAAATATGACAAGTCAAAGTTTTCACATTTGAAGCAGGCAACAAACAATAGCGAAGTTCTATGATTAATGCACATTATGATATTAACACACCGAATGAATCGGCAATGTGATCCCTGTAACAAACAGATAAAATCATTTGTATTTGAAATGTAATCAGAACCTTAGATTTACTTTAAAAAAAATAATTAAGATTTGCAAACTTAAATTAGATGAATTCCACAGTTTATGATTATGTATTCATGTGTAACCTAAATAAATCAGCATCAAACACCTGTGATTCGAAGACCACAGATGTTTGATTTTCTTTATCTGTTGACTGTGTACTTTTTATTTAAAACTATATGTGAGGTACGCAAATGTGTATATTTATACATGCTTAAATCTATTTTTTGAAAATAAAAATAACAAATATCTGGTTTACATTTTTTAAATTGTCACTTCTAACATGATAATGTAAGTAAAGAGACCCAGACTACATAAATATAGAGTATCCACTAAGTCATTCAACAGAACTTCAATATTTCCAACTGCCGATAATTCAAACTTATTTCTTGATCCCATTGAGTTTAAGTTATCGAAACTTGACTGTATACATGGAGAAAAGGGTTAACAGTACACTTGTTTGGCCTTTTTGGGGGCCGATATGGGCTTGATTCCCTTTCAAAATAGTATCTTTTCCCCTGTCTCTGACAAAAATTCTGAATGAAAATCTAACAAAAAATGAAAGGGTCTCCCGAAAATGCATGTAATTAATTAATTGTTTTATATGTAAGTCTAAAATCACAAAATATACTAGCTATTATAATCAGTAGTAGAACAGAGTGTAGTAAGTAGGTGCGACAATCCAAAGTCAAACATGTGTATATGACTTTAAATTCCCTTTTTATATTTTTTTGCCTTAAAATGATGCAAAATTCCCCGTCACAAGTCCCTGAAAGTTGTATAGTGCCCTGGTTAATATCATACAGAAATCTACAAATATTTCTATGGAAATTATTGTTCTAAGACAGGTAAATTTCCAAATTTAAGAAAACACCACAGCATTCTTTCAGTGATAGATTGTATCTTTTGTAATTGTTAAGCTGTGTTATTTGCTTATTTTACAGACTACATGTATAGTCTATGTTTCCAAGTCTGTACTGTCCATTCCATTTTAAGCAACCTCAGCAACACAGGCTAGTAACACCCAAGGATCAGTACTGACCGACAAAAGTCATCATCATTATATCTAGTTTGAAAGTTGTGTTGAAAATCTGTTTAGATGGAAAAGGAACTTTAAAGTTAGCAAACATGACAAAAAAAGCAACAAAGTATTGCAATGTAAGTGCTTTGTTAATACATAAGCATGATGTGAGCCAATGTACACTATAATGACATCACATGACTTGTATTGGTGTTTGTAAAAAAATCTCAAAAACACTAAGCATTTCCCTGTGTTGAGATAACATTTCAATGTGCCTGTGACATTGATTAATTACCAAGCCTTGGCCCATGTTGAGATCATACTAATCTGCCCCAAAAATTGATCCATTACCAAACATTTGCCTGAGATGAGATCATGTTGACATGCCAGTGACGTTTCTCACTTACCAAGCATTCACCAGTGTAGAGATCACATGTATCAGTATGTCCATTACATTCACATGGAACACAGATTTCCAGGAATAGATATTGTCTTCCTCTGTAGAAGCCCTTAGTACATGACTCACACAAGGTCCATGTGTAGACATGCACACATCTCCATAGAGGATGCATCCTCTCCAGGCCCGGACTCTGAGGCAATGTCCAGCTCCACTTCCATCAACCTGCATCACACCATTATAACATAGTAATCACAGTGAATAAACAGGGTTACCCGTAAAGGGCGTCGAACCCCCCCCCCCCCCCCCCCCCCCAAAAAAAAAACCCAATACATTACAGTCACAATTTACATCTAAGCATTTGCCATTAATACAGAATAAGCATATTAAACCGTTTACCACATAGATATGACTTGTATGGCATGTGTAACCAGTGTAGATCCAGGACTGCCAGCACATCCATGCTGTCTGACAGTGTAGATCCAGGACTGCCAGCACATCCATGCTGTCTGACAGTGTAGATCCAGGACTGCCAGCACATCCATGCTGTCTGACAGTGTAGATCCAGGACTGCCAGCACATCCATGCTGTCTGACAGTGTAGATCCAGGACTGCCAGCACATCCATGCTGTCTGACAGTGTAGATCCAGGACTGCCAGCACATCCATGCTGTCTGACAGTGTAGATCCAGGACTGCCAGCACATCCATGCTGTCTGACAGTGTAGATCCAGGACTGCCAGCACATCCATGCTGTACGGATCTACACTGATCACTTTTTGAGTCATACAGTAATATCTGAACAATGAAGATCCTGATCAGACAATACAGATGTTCTAGCTGATCTGGATCTACACTGTTCACACATAAAATAAAACCCATTTGTATGGAATAAATGGTTAATGCATCTAGATCCTTTCTGTACTGTGTAAATCCAAATTTTGATCCTGATTCACACTTAACCCTTTACTCCATATACAGTAACAACTCCCTAAACCTGATCCTCTGTAATCTGGAATCCCCTGAAAAAAGCAAAATTTTCAATGTCCCAATTTTTTCCTTCTTATTTTATTGTAACAAAATCCTCCAAATACCGGAACCTCTGAATTCTGGAAACCAGCCTTATTGTTTTAAACTTTTATTTGCAATTTGCTATTTAAAAATCTTCTGAAAACTGGGTCTGAGATAACTACAATCCATGTGATGAACTCTGGTTGTCTTGTGAAAAGGTTTGTGTATTGTCAAGCATGTCAAACATCAGCAAGATAATTAATTGTTTTCGTATTAGGGACGCGCATATAATTTAAAAGGCGTGAAAATAAACAATTCATGCTGCAATTAAGCTAAAATGATCAATCACCCAGTGAAATTGATTTTAATTTTAAATTGGTCTCATTAAAATGACCAATTTTTTTTTAAATCTTAGTAAATTTTACGAAACAAAATGCACAATCACATGTATTCTGCTTTAGACATTATAAAACATATCATTATGAGTAAATAAATAAAAATGCTAGATAGTCATTATATCCTTTTTATTCCCATGCTTTATAATCTCTATCTGTCAAAGGATGCAATACATACATTCAAGTTAGACTTAGAAAGGCGATATAACACACTGACAAGTACACCACTACGTCTTGTCAAATTTGGTGATAAATATAAAATCCTCTGAAAACTGGAATCCTCTCTAAACCAGATTTTTTCTTCAGTCTTGAAGGCCACCGGTTTAGGTAATTTTTATTGTATACACATCTAATTGCATGTGCTCACAGTGTAGATCAAGGTCAACTTGCCAATTCATGCAACCTGATCAGGATCTGCACCGGTTGCTTCTTAATTAGAAAACACAAGGCAAACAGTGTAGATCTTGATCCAATGGCTTGGCTGATCTAGATCTACATTGTTCAGATTAAAAGATATAAGAGATACAATGCATAAATATGAAGTAAAGGCTTAATTCACATGTTACCTGACTTCCTGGACTACAGAGTAGTAAGATGCCCTGATGTGCATGGCCTCCATGTTGACCAGGATCATCTTGAAATCCTCTTGGTTCACCTTCAGGCCAGTGGCTGGATGCTCAAAGTTGTACTACAAAATGAGTGGTATAATGTCTTTGAATATGTCTTGAGAGCTGTGTGCAAAACTAGCGTTACTATATTGAAGAAAAACTGTTACAACAGTCTTGCAGTTTAACAAGAGCATGATGAACATTCTAAACAAGTAGGGTAACCACTCGATGGAATATTTGTGTGATTGTTATTTCATATTTACACATCTTGCATGTTGTTGCAATTCGTAAAAAAATAAGTAAAAAACACATAAGAAACTCTCGGACTTTACACAATATTTTCACTTGTACATTTTGCCATGAAAAAGCGTACCATCATTAGCTCTTGTTATTGTTCCAACAGTCCTTTTAAAAGGCTGTAACATCAAAAAATCTTCATAGAGTTTGATCAGAATCAAGAATATTTAGATGTATAAACATAAAATAATATTTACAGTGTAAATATACATGAATATGTAGGAGTTTAAAAATAAAATAATGTTTACAGCATAAATATACATGAACATTTTGGGAGTGTACCTGTAAATACACAAAATTAATTGCCGATTTATTTGTCAGGCTATTTTTAATGTTTCTAGTAAGCATGAAAAAACCCATAAAACAGATAACTGAACTGATCTGTTACAATGGTAAGAAAAAGGAGGAGAGAAAAGTACCTCATTGCCAAGATAGGAGCTTGGAGCAGTCCAGTATAGAGAGTAGTTCTTGATCTTCTCAATGGCATCAAAGATGGCCACTATCGTGCCGGCCTCTTGTACAGAATCAGCCACAGAGTTTGTGGATCCCCAACCCTGCATGTCCATCAACTGTCATAACATACGTTTCACTTTGTACCCTTACTCAAATATTTCTTTTACACTTACTAAGCTCAAGCCTTTCAAACCAAAATATATACAGCAAAAAAACCCAAGCCAACCTGACACTATAACTTTGAGTAACTATGACACAAATATACAAAATCTATATTTATAATCCTGTAAAAATGTCATTCTATAATAATTCATTTATTTCTTAAATTGCATTATGATTCAAATATTTCTTATTTTGCTTTAAAATTCAATTTAATAAAAAAATCTCCTACCAACTGTAATATGTTTTGACTATTTTTGTAGCTGCACTTTATGCATTTTCATGGGTATAAAATTTCCAACAGTACTTACATTTTGTGGATTTGATTTTTCTAAACACAACTTAGTTCAAATTCAATTCCTTATTTCATGTTTGTTTTAAATTCATAGAAAGCTTTGCCCACAAAATCCACTAAAACATGAGCCACACTAATATTAATGATTTCACAATTATAATCCTTTCCTCAATATGTATATTTTGGCATGAGCAAACAGAGTAGATCCAGATCAGCTAGCACATCTATGCCATTTTCTCACGATCCGCACGGTTAACTCTTTGGTGAGAAAAAACAAATAAATCCAAAAGCAGTGTAGATAATGATGAGATGGCAGAGATTTGCTGGCTGATCTGGATCCACACTGTTCACACATGCCATAATTTAGGTGAATATATGAAGGAAAGGGATAAAATAAAAATGGATACAGTATCCCACTTCAGAGAAGATTCTAGGCAATTGGCGGTGTCATGTCCCATTGTTTTTGCCTGTACAACAGCTTTCTTGTACAAAAGAGAAATATGCATATCAGGAATGGCCACATCCAGCAGACACAGCCTCCCCCAAAAAGCAGAGAGGAAAAGAAAGCATGGTATTACAATATCCAGTTTCAAAATGGATGCCACAAACAATTAACGAAAGTGAGAACCCGAGGGGTTACTGCCTTGGAACCATCAGTGGCAAACCAATTTGCCACTGGGGGTTTAAACCAGGTTCTAGGGTGCACCAACCTCACACTTGCTCGATGATCTTACTAAGACCAGAGCCCCTGGAGTCAAATTAGCAAGAACATGATGACAGGAATAAAAGAAACAAATCGATATTCAAGGTTCTTTAAAGAAAAGAATTCCCCATCAGCCTTCATAAACTCTCAAACTCCTGTCACCGTCGTGCAACCAAAGAGGTAAGCATAGTGATCAACTGCAGAAGGGTTAATCACCAGGCCTGCAGAGTGCTGTAGAATATCATGTTGGTACAAACCTGGAATGACTGTACTATTTAACACACATAGTTTGGCATATTACCTATAACTTCATCAGAAATGGCTGTCAACCGAAAGGGGAACACTGTTGATCTAGATCAGCTTGCACATCCATACTGTCTGATCAGGTTGTACTCAGTTTGCTTTATTAGGTTATTTGTGACCATGAAGCAAACACTGTAGATCCTAATCACATGGCACAGATGTGCTAGCTGATCTGGATCTACACATGATAAAACATTTATAAATGAAGTAAAGGGTTAAACCCATGCTGAGATAAGAATTTAAAAAAAGCTAACAATGATAACTTACTTTACATCTGCATTAAGCTGTTACAGCATTACAGATGGCAGCTGTGGTGTTCTACTTATTACAGTTACACTCGCGGCAAGAAAGGAAAGCATAAAATCCTGCCAGACAAACATCACATCGACCGCCTCCAATACCAGACAAACATCTGCAGACAATAAATAAAACATCTTTGTTATCTTAATATACTATGTTATCATTATATTTAACTGGGGTTCAATTTTAGTGTATTTTCATCTAGGTAAAAACCGTAAATTTATGCCCAGCGATTTTTTCACCATGAAATAGCTTATTTTATAAGGATAATAAAACTGTGTGAATAATATATATCTGTGGAAAAATGTCAGTTGTAGTGATTGCGCGAAAATTATGCCAATGAAATAAAATGATACCACAAAAGATAATGATAATCTACAAAACTGTTTTTCAAAGAGCTTGAAATTAAAAGAAAACAAACATTGATAAGTTGTCACCTTAGTGCAAAAAATGATATAAGTACATGTACCATTAAAATATGAAGGAGATATACCATTATAGCACTAAGGCTTAATTTAGAAGTGTCAATATATACTGTAGCTGCACAGGTCAGTATTCACATCACAGTTGATATCTTTGTTCACAACCTCTGTGGGTTACACTGGCATTCCTGTAACAGTCTATGGTCAGTCAAAGAGCATCAAGAATCGTGACAATACATATATCAGTATGGCAACTTCCATGTTTAGTATGTTTGTAATATAGAAACAATGACTAATCTTTGTAATCACTGCAGCTTCTTAATGCAGAGTTAAAAGCAACTACATAATCATCATCCTGTCCTTTAACTAGGAGTCATGTGTAGTGTGTTTTAGAACAACAGAATTCCCTCAATCAATCTGACAGTGTTTCAGACCGACATTGTCTAAAACAATATAATTTGTGTGTGGCAAATGTTTCAAATAATAGAATTCATATGTGGGGGTGTTTGAAAAGTCTGTCAGATCAAGTTTCACTGTATCCCCAGTAGTTTTTCAGAACAAATCTGTTTATCACCCACTCACTTGACGATGTAGTCTTAACGTAAAGTAGTATCTCCAAAGTACTTGATGTGACTGTAGTCTCTTTCAGAACAACATAATTTATGAATGACTCATTAAGACACTAAATAAACTAGAAATGTGTCCATAGGACACGGATGCCCCCGCTATGCATGTTTGTCATGGTGAACATTTATACCAAGTTATTTGAAAATCCAATAAGTAATAACAAACTCACAGCCCAGACAAGAAAATTCTGGTTTTAGTAATAGTGACCTTGACCTTGGACCACAGGCATGGGAATTGTACACAACACAACGCCTTGTCATAGTGAACATTTGTGCCAGATTATTTTTAAATCACTCTGTTAATAACGAAGTTATAGCCAGTACAAGAAATTTCTATTTTTTGTAACAGTGACCTTGACCTTGGACCTACAGGCATGGGTATTATACACAACACATCGTCTTGATATAATGAACATTTATACCAAGTTATTTTAAAATCCAATAAGAAATAACAAAGTAACAGAGCAGACAAGATTTTTATAACAAAATTCTATTTTTAGTAACAGTGACCTTGACCTTTGACCTACAGGCATGGGTGTTGTACATGACACACCGCTGTATCATGGTGAACATTTGTGCCAAGTTATTTTGAAATCCCTCCATTCATAAGGAAGTTACAGCCTGGACAAGAAAATTCTATTTTTAGTAACAGCGACCTTGACCTTGGACCTACAGGCATGGGTATTGTACGCGACACACCGTCTTGATATGGTGAACATTTATAACGAGTTCTTTTAAAGTCCAATACGAAATAACAAAGTTACAGAGCGGACACAATTTTTCCAACAAAATTCTATTTTTAGTAACAGTGACCTTGACCTTGGACCTACAGGCATGGGTTTTGTACGCGACACACCACCTTGTCATGGTGAACATTTGTGCCAAGTTATTTTGAAATCCCTCCATTCATAAGGAAAATACAGCCCGGACAAGAAAATTCTATTTTTAGTAACAGTGACCTTGACCTTGGACCTACAGGCATGGGTATTGTACGCGACACACCGTCTTGATATGGTGAACATTCATACCAAGTTATTTTAAAATCCAATAAGAAATAACAAAGTTACAGAGCGGACACAATTTTTCCAACAAAATTCTATTTTTAGTAACAGTGACCTTGACCTTGGACCTACAGGCATGGGTGTTGTACGCGACACACCACCTTGTCATGGTGAACATTTGTGCCAAGTTATTTTGAAATCCCTCCATTCATAAGGAAGTTACAGCCCGGACAAGAAAATTCTATTTTTAGTAACAGTGACCTTGACCTTGGACCTACAGGCATGGGTATTGTACGCGACACACCGTCTTGATATGGTGAACATTCATACCAAGTTATTTTAAAATCCAATAAGAAATAACAAAGTTACAGAGCGGACATGATTTTCGAACATACACACTGACACACTGACACACACACAGCCAGGGTGAACACTATATGCCCTTCCGCCATTACATGGCGGGAGCATAAAAAATCTAATCAACTTTATTTTAATAATTCCAAGAAAGATTTCTGTACGATTGTTTGATTGCTGATGTATCTTTAGAGGTATTTTAGTTTACCTGTCAACTAATGAGAGCATCATATCCATAGGTTCCTGGTTTGCAGACATCGCAGCAGTCCCCTGTGACCCGCGATGGACAGATACACTGACCAGTCAGCTGATGACACAGACCAAATGTTACATGCTGAAAGACAACACAAACATTGAAAATTCATGTCATAGAAATATAAAACAGATAAGTCCTCAAAAGACCTGTTACATGACAATATTCTGTTGCTTATAGATTCTTACCAAGTGAACCAGTAGTCATTTGGATTTGCAAGGTCACAGAAAAAAGATGCATATTTTGTTTATATTTTAGCTGTTTCTTTATATTGGCATGAACTTACAACACCTGTCGGACCATTTAAGTTTGTAAAGATGGTGAAAATGACAAAGTGTGTGTTTTAACAGAAGATGCATAAGCAATTTTGCCTGCTTAGATGTCGTCATTTGAAGTATCGATATCAGCTATTTGAAGACATCTTTTCCCCCAACCAGATACTTGATGTTAAAATGTTCATCAAGATACCGAGCAAAAAATCTTGTGATTAACATTTTTTAAAAATTAAAAAAAAATGACTTACACTGAAACCAAAGAAGCCCACTCTACAGGAAGAGCAAGTTTGACCAATCACATTAGGTTAAAACTGACATCGGCCACCGTAAGGTTCACATAGGAAGTTCAGAGACCCGTTCCAATTCACATTAAAGGCCTCCTTTGTTAACATCTGTTGTCAAGGTAAATAAACTCCTTTCATAGAAGTCAGATATTGGTTGCCCACAAAGTTATTACAAAATTATCAACTATGAGAATAGCTGAAGCAACAATTATTATATTTTTTTTTAATTATGTTAAATATATACTAAAAATATTTTTAATACTTTTGGTAGGGTAAATATTTCACTAAGAACTCGCTAAATATTTTTAATCAAGGTGTAAAATAAGCCTGCAGAAGATAACCAAAGAATGTTTTGGTTAAAGACCTAACATTTTGGATCAAAACATTTCAAAGAAATGACCCAATTACATTTATTATTGCAAGGAATTAAGTCAAAGTCATTAAGTCAAAATAGATATAGTCTCATTTTCCATTCTCACAAGCAAAAGGTAAAGTTGTGAAATTTCACTAAAATTTTATAATACTCACTATCCTAGCAACAGAATGTAATAATTAAAGGCCTGGATTATAAAAGTGATAACTTACTTGATCTTGAAGCTCTCATCCAGATATGTCTGTATAAAGTTCTTAGAGTTGTCTACAGGTAGAATGCTGACATTCTGGGGACTGTACTAACCACAGGGAATCATCAACAGGTAGTCCTAAAAATAGAAACACCATTTAAAACAGGCCTTCACTTTATCTTTTCTATGACCAGTATGAACATGAATTTTTCATTTAGGTACAATACACCACTGAACATGGAATGGTATTAATCTGAAAATACTGCATTGAAGGTTCCAAGTTCACCACTATATGCATACCATCGTTTGGGATGGATCAAAATTGTATTGTTTCACTCAACCCAGGGCTAGGTGGTGTGGGCATTAATATGCATTTCCATTACTGCCCATGAACAGGCTCAATCATACCCTACCTGCAATATTTTCATATTTGTTGTGCTTAATGGCATTCAAAGTTTCCTTTTCATTTATTTAGAACAAATTTCGCATAAAATTCTATGTGATGAGAATAATTTCATTATGGCTCATTCTCTGTTACTTCTTTTCTGTTTAACAGACTTTTCTACTGCTCAGATATCATGGGAGGATCCAGATGGAGTTCAACTGTCTTGCTCAAAACGCCATTTCTGCAGCAATACTAAATTCTCATAAATATTTTTTTGTATGTATGTATCTTTATTTGCATCAATACTAAATTTTCATGGGGATTTTGTCCAAAAAGAAAGTTGTAAAATCTTGCATTCAACACTTCACTCCATGATTATATTAAAAAGGGTTTTATTGCATATGTGGCCAGTGTAGATCCTGATCAACTGGCACATCTGTTCCATCTAATCTGCATCTAAACCTATCTGGGTCTCCTTTTGGTCAGAAAATTAATATGAAAGTAATCAATGTAGATCCTGATCAGATAGCATGGTTGTGGGCTGATCTGGATCAAGACTGGGATAATGGGAGTAAAGGGTAAAACCTTCAATCAATACTGTGCACAATACAGTGTTTTCCTACCAGCCAAATTTCTTGACCACTGGTATTGTTGAAGACAACTTGAATGATCAGATTGATATTGTCTGTCTGTCCTGTCTCCTCAAAGAAGATCATGTCTCGGCATTCATGGATACCTGGGCAGGAACTGGGCATAAACATACCTGTAAAATATATAAGGAAAACATCTCAAATAAAGAGTTTTCTGATCAAACAGTAATTATCATAATTGCTGTATGACACCCAACGCTATATAAAATGTATTTCATTATTATTCCATCACACTTCATTTCCAACTTTGACATACACTGAGACCTTTTTATTCACTTTTACAGAGGCTTTTGAAAGTGTATACTATTTAGTTGGCCAAAATTAACAAATGTTTCTGCAGACAAATGCTCCAAAACAAAAAAAAATTATAAACACAGGGCACGACAAATCCTGAAATAACTTAGTAGCTTCCATTTAATGACACTTTTTACTATTTAGTTGGCCAAAGTTTAAAAATGTTTCTGCAAATGACAGATGCTCCAAAACCAAAAAAAAAAGAAAATATAAACACCAGAAGTATGTGCCTTATTTTTGTTATAAGTCGAGTCCAAATTGGCCATCAGTAAAAAATTTAATTCATATGAACCCATTCATATTTTATCAATCACTTTTAGCTGGTAGTAATGAGCTGAGTTGTAACTTATTTTTTTACTGAGAGTATACAACGTGGATGTATCCAGTACAGGAAGCTTATCCTTTCACTCCATATATAAGAGTTTTAATGCATGGGCAAACAGTGCAGATCCAGATCAGCTGGCACTTTCATGCCATCTCATCTGAATCTGCAATGATCATATCTTGGCCAGATATAATCTAACAAATCTAAAAGTGAAACAGATCCTGAAACAATTTTAACAGATACCTTCATTGTCATGACATCCCCTCCACTTGACTCGGCACAATGAAACAAGTGGTTTGTGATACCCTTCACTCAAGGCTTTAAACTTTCATTGCCTTTCGATGTGGCAATCTGAAAAACAGGACCTTAAAGCTAATTCATTGCATGTAGGAATTACCAAACAGTAAACAACAGTAACGACTGTCACTACTTATATGTATACCATGCTGCTTCCAAATAACCATGTCTCCTAAGTAATAAAACTGAATTTCAATTCATCAACAGTGTTCTGCTTAACTTAACGAATACCGTATAGCAGGTTATTTCTGCGGTCATAAATTTCTGCGTTTTTCCCTCAAAAAAGGATGAACAAATTTCTGCGTTTTTTATTTCTGCGTTTTCGGTTCCCGTGAAGGATAAATTTCTGCGGTTCATATTGGGTAAGGTGTCGTATGAATAACACGACTGTGCTATAAGCATACCAAGGGAGACAATCATCTGGATGCGGTTTACAGATATTTACTGTCTCTGTTACTGTTACTTGTGAAATAATATACAAACTGCACATAATTCAATATTTTTATTCATGGGTCAATACCTGTTATTCAATTTATTTTATCAAAAAATTACAAAGATATTATTTAATGATGAATAACAACTCTCAAACAACTATTCAATTAAAATGGAATGTTTGAGCAATGTTTGAGAAATGTTTGAGCAAATGTTGCCTTTATACTATGCCTATACGATAACGATTTTCGGTAATTGATCGTAATTATTTTACACTGTATTGCGAAACGGATTGTCTCGGACTTGGCGACTCCGGTGATTTTCGCTTGAAAATGAGATACAGTCGAATTGCGATAACTCGAAGTCCCAAGGGACCGACGATTTACTTCGAGTTATCGCGAACTTCGAGTTATCGCGACTTTTCCAGAATACCATGCGAGTATTTAGAAAGTAACGACGTGCAATTATTACGACACCATACGGTACGTACGTAACAAATGTTTGTCGTAAAGTTTGCTCAATAAAACAAGATAATTATGTTCTTTTATTACTCGGAAAATTTTATTAATAATTTTATTATTTTTCGTTTTGTCGTATGCGAACTGTCGTTTGCTGATTGATACAAGCTGTAGAATACAGAATTCAGAAAATTAAAGGACGTTTTATAGAAAGAAAAATTAACAACTACAAATGTTTGCTTGACACTAATTTGAGACAAATCAGTCTTATTGTTTGCTTCACACTCATATCATTACAATGACGTGCCACTAACAACTCTTGTTGACAAGTTGGCAAAAAACAAAAGACTTCGAACAACCTCGCGGGAGGTGTGAAAAACCGTATCAGTAAATGTACTTCGAGTTATCGCGATTAAATTGTTCTTAATTCCTATCCAAGGGACTTATTAATATGTTCGAGATATCGCGAATTTCGAATTGTCGCGTTTCGAGTTATCGCAACTTTTTTTAGTTGAATATATAAGGAAAATTGACGGGACCGGCGGCCGACTTCGAGTTAAACCGTCATTTCGAGTTATCGGGTTTCGAGTTATCGCGATTCCACTGTATTTTGCGATTTAAATTTCTGCTGGTGTTTTTTTTCTGCTGGATATATTTCTGCGACTTCATCCAAAGACCGCAGAAACGCAGAAATTTGGCACCCGCAGAAATAACCCGCTATACGGTACTTAATGTATACCAGTATCTTATGTTCAATACACAAAGAAATCTATTGCATCTTGTTCAAGGTGACTGAAAACAGCCACTTTGTACTTGTTTTACAGGAAGTTTATGTTGCTGTAGCACAATAACAATATAATCACTGTGTTTTGGGACAGACTTTAATTAAAAGTTAAAGCCACTTCCATTTAATGTATAAGGCTTTTACTTAACCTTTTACACCGTATAAAAATTATGCAATTTTCCACAATATTCTTAAATTACTTATAACTTTGTTATTAGATACAAGATACTGATTTCATTATTCTTTTTAGCCTTTATTTCATGAGATATGGTTCCAAGGTGGTAATCCCTCGGATATCACTTTTGTTAATTGTTTGTGGCGTCCATTTTTAAACTGATTATTGTAATACCATGCTCTCTTTTCCTCTTCTTTTTGGCTGTGTGAGGAGCTGTGTCTGCTGGAGGTGGCCATTCCTGATATGCATATTTCACTTTTTTATATCTTATAAGCAAACAATGTAGATCATGGCATGAGATATGGCTTATATCTTATAAACAAACAATGTAAATCCAGATCAGCTGGCACATCCGTGCCATTTGATCAGGATATACACTGTTTACTTTTTGATCAGAAACAATCTAATTAAATATTAAGTTTCAAAGCTGTAGCTATAGTAGTTTTTTTCAGATATAAGTAGGTTGCACGATAACTTTAAACAAACGACTTACTGAATACAACAGCTTGACATGTTCTTCGAATAGTCGAGCTAAAAATAAGTGTAGATCCTGATCAGAAGGCAGGAGTGTGTGACTGTTTGGTCACTCCAAAAAGATGTTTATATGGAGGAAAGGGTTAATACTCTTAATTTTTACCCCACAGAGTTGTTTCCCAGTATTTTTAGAAACCATGCCACATATCATACATGTGTATCACACTGAGGTATTATCTCTCTACAAGTATGAAATCAGAAGATACATGTAACTTGCTAGAAATTTCAAATTTAGTACCTTTATACATTTTCCGAATTGTTCTCAAATTAAAATTGGTTGATCTAGAGAGTCAATCATACCTTTTTTCTATTCAATGTTAAGATGTTACAAAAAGAAAGTTAGACTTCTGTTTTACTGCATTATAGTCAGTTATATGTTCTTACACAGTCAATTTTCTAAGACATGGGAAACATAGAAATGCAACAGACTATGTGAAATTTTAACCACATCAGATAAGAGAAAACAATATGGTGTTTAGTTGATCACTTTTTTCCTTCCAAGGAAAAATAAATAAACAAACTTTGACCTACTCATTATATCTGTCAGTGCGCAACTGTAGCCACCACTGTAACCACCAACTTCACAGTCACACCTTGGATAACAGTCATGGCCCTAATAAAGCTTTTTGCCTCTATGGTGCTGGACTTCCAAGTTGGCCTCATATTAACAATTTCCATGGTCAAGTTTTTTTGCCTGTTGCGTGACTGTGTATGTGCAATACATTGCACTTTGCACAGGGGAATACATACAACCATCCCCTGAAAGAAAAACATTACTTTTTTATTCCAGATCAACATCACTTCCGACTACAGGTCTCTCTCAGCTTTCAAAAATCTCTTGCCAAATTTTGGGATTTTTTTTTCATTTTATCAAAAGTTGCCAAACTATACAGTAAAACAAGATATCATTTGAAATGAAGGATGCTTCCCTAAGCACATCCTGGTTGATGACAATGCCCTGGTGGTAATCTGTATCTGTGTAGATCTCTGTTACAGTTATTAAACTACACTGTGCCCTCAGGACACTGATGCCCCCACTGCTGCAACAACATTTGTTACAAAATTTTGTACAAGGTATTAACAACATGTGCTGATCATGATTATTAAATGAGGGTATAAGTGCCACAAAATTTAATAACTAAGATAAACAAAGGGCCATAACTCTGGTGAAAATTGTTGCAAGACAATGTCCTTTACAACAATCTTCACATCATGTCTAATCATCTGTGCAAGTTTGAAAGAAATCAGCTAAATAGAAAATGTGGAGTTGATGCCACATCATCTGTTTGCAAGAAATCTGCCTTGTAGTTTAGGAGGAGTTGACGCCACAAGATTTATTTACTGAAATTAACAAAGATCCATAACTCTTGAAAAAATGGTCGCAGGAAAAAATCCTTTCTTTACGATCATCTACACATCATGATTGATCATCTGTGCAAGCTTGAAAGAAATCCGCTTTATAGTTTAGGAGGAGTTGATGCCACAAGATTTGGGGATGTACGGACGCATGTACAAGTGCAACTATATATGCCTCCCACTTTGTGGGGGCATAATTAATTAAAATACTTAGAATATAGGAAAGAAATATATAATTTGAAAGCAAATTTTAGTTTGAAATATTAAAAAATAAATGAATTAAAAAAGGTCATTGCACTTGATCGCTGAATTCAAGTGTTAAAATCAAATTAAAAAACAAAACATTTATGATTTATCCGTATCATTAAGTAAATATATTACGTCCGACAAAAATCAGCCAAATCATTTAGGAAAAAATATTTCAAGCTCTACTACAATTTATAAGCCTCAGCCCAACACACTTAAACAATAAAATCAGGTAAAAACGTGCAACCTCTCTTGTGGATGTGGCAGTTATAGAGTTCTTTCAAATTGTTGTGCGCATGTGTCATACTCCACGATTAGGTACGAAAATGTTGGTTTTGTCATAAACCGACGCATGATGGGGCATTTAACTGTGTCAATGCTAACAGAATTAATGGACATGATCACAGTGTCATCTTAAAGCTTATGATAAATTATAAAAATAAATATGATGAAGCATAATAAATTCGTGTTTTACGAATTTCCAAATTTAACAGGCTTAAAAAGTCTGGTCGGCAGGATTTGACTGTGAAAAGCGTAAAACAATCAAAGACGTGACTAGAAACCATACTTTGAACAGGACCTTGTTACTGTTAATTGTCCAAATATATTTGACACAATATTCCCATTTCCCATTCTGCCCAGAAAACGATGGTGACATATTGAGGTGCGAAAACTTGTTTGGCACCTGACATTTGAGGAGACATAATTCTATTTTACTCTCAAATGAAATTAATTGTCTCAAATCATCAAATTGAAAGTAACTGTTATTGTCAATTCTAGCTTTAACATTTCGATTACCTAAAACTGTAATGGGTTCAGTCCCATATTTCTATAACAAAAATTGTGTAGCGTTGAAATGGCCGATCCTGTAATACTATATATAGTATACATCATATTCATGTCTTTGTAAAGGTAAATATTTACGTGATACAAAAATAATGTAGAATCAGATAAAATGTCCGCAGACCTGCCAAATCTCCGGAGTGTAAGGTTCTTCTCTGGATCTTAGGATTTTCAGGCAAAATCTCTGGATTTAAAAAATATTGATTAAGATAATTTAATGAAACCTAAATTTAACTGAATTCAGAATGGGTTTTACAATTACATCAATTAATATTAAGAAACTTGGTCTTGGTCTAGGATCCCAAATTTCCTGTTTATTGAGAGATTAGGAGAACCTGTTCAGTGACACGATACCTCGGGCTCACATGTACACAACAGCTAAGTGTCATCAAACTAAACTCGAACCTGGATATCGCACCCCCGTTCATTTGTTTTGGTCAATGGTCATATTGATTATTAAACAGATATGAAAATATCATTTCAAAACCTTCAGCGGCAACAACAAACTTCAACAACAAAATAGTTTTTTTTTTAAAACTCTCTGGATTGTTTGGCGAATAGTTTTGGCTGGCCTGCCGTCCGGCAATATTTGTTTAGTTCAATGAATTTAACAATTTCTCGGGTTGTAGCAGGAATCATCATATTATGTATAAACATAATATTCATTCTCAAAAACTGACGAGCGATATAAGAAATAGGCCTATGTGTCTCATTCCACAAATAATTATAGCGATACAAAAAATGCCATAAAATGGTAAAATGTCCGATAATGTTCGTCTGAATGGTCAATTATACACGTCAGATTCATTTTCAGTAAACGAAATTCACGTTTTTATTAATATTTTCATAAAAAATCAAACAAATCCGTTGGATACTCGCATCCTGAAAATACTGCAATGAACAATGTTAATATGTGCATAACCTTTCTTGATGTGCTTGTAAATGATATTATGTCTTCGAAGTTGACTGAACTCACTTATTTAAAAATTTGAAATGATTAATCAACATGTTCTTAATTTTATAATCTCTTAGTCATATTAACAACAGTAAACAATGCCCCCTCGCGTGCAGTTATCGACTAATTATGCTCTTCAATTTTAGAGATGGCTAAGGGGAGGAAACAATTTGAAAGAACTCTATTACCGGTGCTTATTTCACTTTTGTACTTTTGATGTGGCAATTACTGATAGCATATTTTAATTTTTTACACGAGCAATAATGGTATAAAAAATTCTGGAATCATATCACTAATGTGTTCAAATTGTTTCTTAATGTTGGTTACTGGACTTTCTTCGTTTACTGATTAATAATCATGATCATGGAGCGAAGTTATTGTGTGGGGCGAGTCGTTAATTATTAATATGGGGCGGATCATGATGCGGGAATCGTTATATTTCCTTTAAAAAGAGCATTATATATTTTTATTGGATCCCCAGATATTCTAAACACTTTTGAGCGAGAAAAACAGGGGTGTTGGATACCAATGAATTTTCTCACAAGCAATGCTCTTTAGTGTTAGGGTTCGCTGAACTATATGGGGGATAAGGGTTTACTGTATCACAGTTCTGCTCTCTTCTTTTCGTTAAAACTGACTTCCTCAGTTAAATTTTCTTGTGGTACAGTTATCGGCTACGTGACACAATTGATATGTCGCGAAAACCGAAAATTTCTCCGTGTATCGTTCGTGTATGCTTTGTTCATGCTCCCTGGATACTGCAAACCATGTCATTATCATGAAATGAATAAATTTATGATGTTCGCCTCTTAAAATATGCAGTCAGGAGCGATTTAATTATAGTCTAATGTTAATTTTCTATTTAATCCGCGTTCTGTTGACAGCTATGACGTAATCATCTGACATGTCTCTAAAAGCTCGTTTTTCCGTTCCAGACGGATAATAGGCCTACGGGATGGTGAAAAAATTCTGAAGTTTTGGTCTTATAATAAATAGTTAATTGGTCAGGTTACGTTGATCTTTTGAAATCCGCTTTAAATTTTACTTAACATTTTGAAAAACTTTCCAAGCCTGGGCTCGTGTTATCGTCAGCAAACTTCAATGCTCATGATAAAATCAACCCGAGCGGCGTAGATCTAGCATTGTCTTCAGCCTAGATAGCATGTTGACGTTGGCCCAATGTTAGGCCAATGTCGTCAGTTACGTCGGCCTAATGTTGATATTTGAAGTTGGCCCAATATAATTTTGCTCATCGGCCCAACGTCGCAATGTCAGCTTTGTTCAGTTTGTCCAACATTGGGCTAACATTGGAAATTTCTAAATTTCCATTAGAATAATGTTTGCTGTACACTGTGCTTGCAACAAACTTTGAGAGACGGACTTCCGATTCAGTAGTCATGGTTCAAAACCCATCAGAAATGTGATTCTTCTGTGGCATTCTAAATCCGAAAGAGGATGTGGTTAGAAACACATTGATCAATGTGGTCTTCTGTTGGTTAAGGTCCCAACACCCGAAGTTCTAAGCTTGATTGTTGATAGTTCTTCATAAGGACATCTCAAGGCTCATCTTCCACAAGAAAAGCCAGAAAGTTACAGTGCTATTTTAGCTGTTTGTGTGACATTGATATTAAATCAAACCCAAAACAGTAGAAAATATATTCATAATTTATCATATCTCGATGTTTCTTACAAAGGATCTGCTGAAAAAAATCATGTTCAAAATATTCTATAGTTCATGTAGACAATAAATGTCATGTTATTTTTAAAGATACTTTGTAAAGTCTTTGTTTTTATCAAGATGCTTATTCCTCATTTTCTTCACTTCTCTTCTTTTTTATTGCTATCTACTTGGATTTTGTTTTCTCTTTAATTTGTTCTTCGATTTTATTTTCTCTCCCCTTCTTTCTCTGTCACAATCATAGCTAAACCAATCCTTAATAAGAAACCTGATTACCGCATCGGTTGCTATCCCACACAGTTTGTTTTTCTTAACATTTCTGCAAAAATAGAATAAGGGCTATTAACAATAGAAAATAAGAACATTCAAAATTATCGAATATTTAATCATAGCCAATCACGCTCATCTACACTTCATCTAGAACAGATGTACATGTGCGAACAGTGAAGATCCAGATCAGCTGGCACAAACGTGCCGTCTAATCAGGATCTACACAGTTTGCTTATGTATTATGTTAATTCTGATCAAGAATCAAAGATTTCAGATGTTGATCAGATTGCACAGTGGTAGTGGCTGATCTTGATCTACAATGATCGCGACTGTCATAAAAGGAAGAAAGGGTAAAGGCAGTGTGTAATCTTATAAACTAATGAAGTAAATCCCATATGAAGCATATTTGAAACCGAGATTTGCCTATAGTGTATATGATTAATTGTGTCTGTCTTTAAGTATTAATGTTTTATATGTTGTAATATATGTTTTTCGTTTATCCATTTTAGAAGGCCTCATGGAAAATAAGCAATTTCTTCATTTGACTAACTTTTTGTACTTGCAAATATTGTATTTGTTTGTAATAGTTGTCATAGATTTTGTCTTAATGAGTTACCTTCTTTAAATAAAAAGATTATTTTTATTATTATTATTATTATTATTATTATTATTATTATTATTATTATATTATCCAGTCTCAAAATAATCAATTACCAGACTACTTCAGCAAATAATGAATTGAATCAAAGGAAATGTTCAGTCCTAATTATCTATGTACACTTTATTCAAAATATGAGTTTAAAAATTTATATTTCAATAGTAAATATTATTTTATATTTATATAGTTTGTGATCTTTATTCACCATTTCGTCTTACTTTATATGTGGTCTTCATCGCAGGTTTGACCGTAGTAGAAGGTTCATTTAGACACGAGATTTTTTTTAATTTTCTTGAAGCCTGATTTCATTTGTTAAAATTCGGTACATAATTTATACAAGTCGTTTGGAAGGGAAAATGTACTAATTAAATTTGTTCTAAAATTCATAGTTAAATCAAAGCACCGAAAGTACTGATGGTTGCAGTTTAGAGTGATTTTCATAATGTCACATCATCTATAGATTTTGTGAAGTTTCCTATTGGACGAGTGTGATGGAACTTTCGGATGGCAGAGCAAAAGTTTTTGTGTCCGGCTTCTGTTTTATCAAGTTTTTATCTACCACGGGCTTTCGGGCGGATGCTAATATCCAAGACCGAAGTCATATTGTGCCAGGAAAAATAAATAATAAGTTAACCTTGAAACTTTTAATTGACTAGAAAAAAACATGGAAAAATAAAAGAAATACTTTAACTATGAAATAGTTGCTATTGGCACTTTGATTTGAAACAATATTTATTGACTAGAAAGAAATAAAAGATATGCAACAATTAAAATATTATGACTATAAAGCAATTTTATAAAACAAGTCAGAGCACTGCATCAAATCTAATTACATTTAAACGCTTTAAACGCTTTTAAGTTTCGCCCAAAGTTTACAATTCAGAACCATCTTTTTGTTAAAATGTCATGCTAATGACCGACTAGCTTTTTGGAAAGCTAAACTTGTTTGAAAACTTGCCGTGTGCAAAACTATAGGTTGCATTATGGTTAACAGATGATTTTATTTAATTTTTTTGTTCATTTCGGGATCATGATTAGATTTGGTTGTTTTGAGGATATTATGGTTCGGGTTAGCGTTAGTTTGGTTAATTAAGGGTCACATTTACTGTGGACCGATTGACAATCGCGCAGCGCCGTCTACCGTCTCAGAACGTCCGTGTACCTACATTATTGTATACGTTATTCAAGGGCGATAATCCACTGGAGGTAAATTGATCGAAAATTCACATGTATGACATTGGGTTGGCGTAAACGCCACCAAAAAATCTAGCGACGGTAACATACTTTTTGTACTTTAAATCATTAGAATTTCTACCAACAACTCCAGTGCACCGTTTCGAAAGAATACTTTGCTTTATTATTAATGTGTGTTACGTGATTGTCTGTTATAACCAGTCTTCTCTGTTAACATATAATCTTTTTGTTTCAGTAGATGTTTTATAGTGTGCTTTCGATACAATTTATGTAAATGCCTTACTTGATTAAAACTAGTTTTTAAAAAGATAAAAAGTTTATGTCATAAAGTTACAAGCAGATCCTGTTCTGGTGGAGCATTTCGAACTGGCATTTCTAACGCTTATATGTTAAGAAGGCTTGTTAAGGCCGAAACGTTGGAATACATAAAAGTGAATTTTAATCGTGTTGGATATTATTTTACTTCATTTTAACGCTTATATGTAAAATTTATCCGAGTAAGTGTTACTAAATTCGTGGTGTTGTCGAATGTTTTATTAAGTTCTGTGAACAACTGATCACGGACTAGTGCTGCATTCAGACACAATGCGATACATGTATAATGGACGGATATCCAGGGTCTGCTCGCAAAAACTACAGACAGACCTTATATTGGGGGACTTCAGTCCGTAGGTTTGTAATAACATGAATAAGACGGACAATCTTGAGTTAAAGTTTTCGCACTTGACCAGATGATACTCGGCATTTGAAGTGTTTGATGTTTCACTAGAAATTAAGATGATACAATCTTGTTTAATGAACATTCAAGATTGAGAATTTCACGCTGAGCCCAACGGACTGGCAGCGTGAATTTGGCAACCCAGCAGAATTGCAGCGTGAATCTATTTTATTGGTGTTTTTTATGCCTTTCTGATTTTCAATTTTCAATATTCGCATTTTTACTGAAAAAATGAGAATTTGAAATAAGTATAAAAGTTCCTAAGACGATGTCATGCTAATGCATGAATCTGACGTCAACATTCGTTTTTTACTTCATTTCAGTTTATTTCTTCTTTGTTTTCGGCATACAAATTCGCGTGATTTCATTTTCTGATGAAGTCGAAGTCTTGTTTAATGTGATTTTCGAATATAATGATTGTAATAATTGACAGAAGCGCCATTAAATGTATTACATTCATATCTAACTGCCATCTTCACACATCTTAAAATTATGCAAACAACAAAGTAAAGAAATCTGCCTGATAGCTAAAGAGGAGTTGATGCCACAAGATTTCGGGACATACGGACATATACATGCAAGGACGAGTGCAACTCCATATGCCCCTCACTTTGTGGGGGCACATAATCGATTAGCTATTTTTCCGTTTTATAGGGTACTCGCGAACCGTTAAAAGGAACGAAACTCATTTTTTATAATAGTTATTTATCCGTTGTTTTTGTTACATGTTCAGCATCAGCCTAGGCTTTGTGCAATTGTTCTACCTGTTGTTACACGCCGATTTTGATCATGGTCCGTTTTACCTGTTGAGCTGTTGTGTTGACCCCTTTACTGCATAATTAAGACACTCATGCAGTCTGCCTGCCTGTACATACATGCATTCTGATCAGGATCTAACTGTTTGCTTATTGGTCAGTTATTATTATAGTAAATCTTAAGAGTCTAAAAGTGAACAGGGTCATAAAACTAAGTTTTGAGATCAGTCTCAAATCTCAAGGAATTGAAGGATCTGATTGGCTGAAATGGCAACTGGTCGCCATTTCAGCCAATCAGATGCTTGAGATTTGAGACTGATCTCCAGATTTAGTTTTATGATCTTGGGCACAGATGTGGAGGTTGATCTACCCTAGTCGCCATAAAGAGATATTAATCTGCACGAGCAGCCAAACCTGCCAAGTCATTGTAACGAGGTAAACACCGGATTATGAGATTGAGGGTGATTTGTATTTTTATGTATCAATGATGATAATTTGTACTAAATTGAAGGGAATAGGCCAAGTTTCCTTTAAATTGTTCACTGGATGCGTAACAATTCAAACCCTTCAAATGCTCATCACTGCTTGTAAATGGCACATTTGTTACCAGTGTAGACCCAGATCAACAGTCATGTTTTACATACTTTGAACTTCTTTTTCCGACAACACAACCGATTTAGCTTCTGGGACATCCGCTCCCCCCGCCCCAAAAAAGGTTATCATCACTATGTGACATTGGTAACGGATTATTTTACTGATACCAGTACTGACTATTTGTACGGTGATACATTCTACAGCTACCACACTGCACAAATAGCGCTACTGTGAATTTCAAATGATTTTGTCTCTACCTGGGAGTGAAATAAACCTTTTTATTGTGCTTCTTGGTTTGCGTTTTATTTCCTATTCCATGGCTTACTGATACCTAACACTGCAGCAATTGTATGTATTGTGCTAAACTATATGTAAGTGCTGAGACATAATTGTGTACACACTTCCGAAGAAACAAAGATGTTTGAGAAGGGAAGTGGGCATTCAAACTTATTTTTAAATCATTTAGTCAAACCAGATATTAAAAAAAACTTTCATCAGATTTAAAAATCAACAAAGATCACAAATATTAAATTGTCATGCAGGTTTTGGCGCTAAAATTTGTTTACTATCTATTACTATTACTTATCATGATGAAGTCACATTCACAAAGAAATCCAACTGTCACATGGATTCTTAATCAGTCATGATATAGTCACGTTCACAAAGAAATCCAACTGTCACATGGATTCTTAACCAGTCATGATATAGTGACATTCACAATGAAATCCAACTGTCACATGGATTCTTAACCAGTCATGATATAGTGACATTCACAATGAAATCCAACTGTCACATGGATTCTTAACCAGTCATGATATAGTCACATTACAAAGTGACATTCACAAAGACATCCAACTGTCACATGGATTCTTAACCAGTCATGATAAAGTCACATTCACAAAGACATCCAACTGTCACATGAATTCTTAATCAGTCATGATATAGTCACATTCACAAAGATATCCAACTGTCACATGGATTCTTAACCAGTCATGATATAGTGAGATTTACAATGAAATCCAACTGTCACATGAATTCTTACAGTCATGATATAGTCACATTCGCAAAGAAATCCAACTGTCATGGATTCTTAACCAGTCATGATATAGTGACATTCACAATGAAATCCAACTGTCACACGGATTCTTAACCAGTCATGATATAGTCACATTCACAAAGAAATCCAACTGTCTGTCACATGGATTCTTCACTTATCACGATTAAGTCTCATTCACAAAGATATCCAATGGTCACCTCCTGTTTGTACTGCACATAATTACCACAAGGATAACAGCAGACATAAGCATTTTCACTTGTTGAATTTCACACAATTGTTTGTCATTAGTTTATTGTCTGCGTATTTTCCCAAATGAATAGTGTTTAAATCAAAATTTAATTACTTCAATATTTTTTTATTAGCTGGTCTTTTCTGTTGTTTTTTTATATTGAACCCCGACTGCTCTTTCCACATTTGGTAACTTCCTGTACTATGTTGTAGGCAGTATACAAATGTATGTTTCCATATTACTGCCTTTGGCCACCCAATCTCATATGTTTGCCACACTTCTTGCATGCCGATGCTGTAGATATCCTGTTGCATGAACGTTTGTAATCCCCAGCCTCTACCTGCCCCATCTTTCTTTTCCGATAATATTTTGTAGAATATGGAATTCTTTGTGATGTTTCTGTTGTTTCAATGAAAATAGTGGGTTTTTGCACAATGTTTGTGAATGCAGGTTGGTCTGTAGATTGATCAGAGTGTGTTTTATCTTCTAAAATGATTCTTCTTCTGACTTTACAAAAGCCAGCTTTATTTGGTTTTATACTGAATGGATGGAGTAGGTCTTCAGGAACATCTGTGGAGGTGATTGTTGCTGGTTTTTGAAGAGGGAGTGGCAGAGGTTCTGGGGCCATCCTTGGAAGGGAATGTACTTGTAGACCTGCTCCAGGAAGTCTCTCTCTTTTCTTTTCAAGGGCATTGTACCTACACAAATATAAATATGACAGAATTTTAAAAGACAATAGAAAACCAGTTATAACTGATAATTGATACGTAGACAGTCACATTATACTCTGTTTATATAATCAAGAATGATCTTAGAGCAGATATCAGCAAATTTATTATATGTCCAGTGATCAATATCATCAAGAAAACTATATTCAACCTATTTTATCTGCCACATGACTGTCCAGTTATTTAAAATGCACTGTACATTTAAAATGAGGCAAATTTACAAGCCAAAGTGCATGCATGTTGTATCTGTAATTTTATAAGAGAAACATTTCAACTTGTATAATCAAAATGTGAATACATGTATATAGAAATTTTCACTAACTAACCCTATACCCAAAGGAATGTTTCATTTACAGTTTTTAATTAGGATCGCAGGTTGGTCCCTTTGTGTCTTACAATTGTGAATCATGTCAAGGATGTCATTGTAAGCTCCAGGAAGTAACATCCACCTCGAAATCTGCGCCCTTTTTTGTTGTCAAGCTTGGGAACTTTCTATACAGAAGCAGAATAACTGCTTCCATGTAACGGTTGGCACCAGGCTTTGTTGCTGGTCCATGTCCTGGTGCTAATGCATACCTACAAAACCGAAACAAGAAAATAGTAATTGACCTGAATTTTAAATCTGGTTTGGATAACTAGTTTATTTCAATTATGAGAGCTTCATGAGAATATTACAAACAAATATTTAGAGGCCCACATGGAGGATTGAGAAACCAAATGTGTAGACTTGTTAAATAAAGACTTTAGTTACTTACTTACTACTTACTAGCGTTTAATAGAAAATCTACATATGAGTTTAGAAGTTTGAAACAAAACTGAACCTCTTATCAGATGAAGCTTAAAACAACTGCATCCAATGACTTTCTTAATAATGTATTGAAAATAGTAGGCAAATACCTCCTGACACTGTGTACTCCAGGTATAGTATCCACACAGAAACTCTTGGGGTTTTTGAATCTTCACTTCACCAGCTCCCTACTATGTAGCTGGTATATGTTGTTGGTCTCCTGTCATAGGGATGTTCCAAAGCTCAATGATTGCTGCAGGCTCGTTACCTGTGATCACTTTGTTTTCCTTGTCTGTCAGGTCTACCAGGAACTCTAAAGCCTGAACCTTGTCATATCCCCGAATATTGTCTGGACCAATGCTTTCCTGCAACAAAACACACATTTACTAAAATTGTAAATTATTTTAATGTCAGAAGCTACTGTCATAAGCAACAACCAATCCAAGTGTATAAAGCAAATAGTCTTCAAGTAATTTTAATAAATGACTAACCTGCTTGTGCTTTCCCTAACCTTAAAGTGGCATATAAAAGAAGCATAGTAATTCAATGACACCTTGCTATAAAGACCAACTTTGGCACTAGGAACAAGAGTGCCAAACTGACACAAAATACGCCCTTCAAAATGCTGATCATCAAAGTTGCGTAACGATCCGATGAAAATTATTCAACTTGGAGAGCAGATACAGCTAATTCAGTTTTTGGACAATTCAAGGGCCATAATTCAGGAGTGCCTGGGGGGATTTGGCAGGTTATAGAAATTGGTCGAGATATTATGCCCATCAACATATTCACCAAGTTTTATAAAGACCAGATGAAAACTCTTTGACAGAGAGCGGAAACAGTAATTTTGGACAATTCAAGGGACATAATTCAGGAGTGCCTGGGGGGATTCGGCTGGTTATAGAAATTGGTCAAGATATTATGCCCACCAACATATTCATCAAGTTTGATAAAGACAGGATGAAAACTCTTTGACTTAGAAAGCGTAAACCCTTATTTTGGACAATTCAAGGGCCATAATTCAGGAGTGCATGGGGGGATTTGGCTGGTTATAGAACTTGGTCCAGATACTGTAGATTACTTTAAATTCGCAGCGTCCACATTTCGCGAATTTTGCAAAAAAATTCGTCTTTTTTTAATTCGCGAATTGTTAAATTCGCATTGCGGAGTTGCCGCGAAATTAAAACGTACGTGTCATTTCGCGTCTTAGTTTCTGGTGCAAAGATTCTGTGATGCGGTTAGCGTGACCCAATTTACATCCATATTGACCCGGAGATAGATTATAAGCTTAAAATCAATAGTTATGAGTTACGGTATACTATTTACGATGGCAATATAATGGTATAGTATTTCATAAACTGAACTGTCGTTCATGATTTTTCCAATTATAGTTAACAGAGAATACCATTTGATATGATGTAAGCTGAGTTGAAATTGCCATATTCTTATACCGTATGTTTTGGGACGAGATTTACTTTGCGTAAATACATTTTATAAATAAATCTATCATAAAATAATTTATGTGCTGAACTTCCTTATAAGTCATAGTCCATTATAGACTATAGCACTCTCAGTACAGCATGTACCCTCTCAGGTTGTTTTTAGCTGAACATGCGTCTTTGACCTAATTTTGTAAACAAAGGCGAGAAACAATTCTTCATCGAAGTAAATATGATATGATTTTGTTATCGGAAAAGGTAACGAAATTTATGAATTCGCAAGCTGACTTACTCGCGAATATTAGCGAAAATTAATCTCACGCAAATAAAACCGAATCTACAGTATTATGCTAACCAACATATTCATCAAGTTTGATAAAGACAGGGCAAAAACTCTTTGACTTAGAGAGCGGAAACCCAAATTTTGGACAATTAAAGGGCCATAATTCAGGAGTGCCTGGGGGATTTGGCTGGTTATAGAACTTGTTCGAGACATTATGCACACCAACATATTCACCAAGTTTGATAAAGACCTAATGAAAACTCTTTGACTTAGAGAGTGGAAACCCCGTGGATGCGTTCGCCGCAGGTGTTCCCATAATATGTCCCGTTTTTCAAACGAGCGTATAAAAAGTGAACTATATAGTGGGGTGGTCTTTCTTTTGGGGTGAAAAACAGTGCAAAACTGCAAAATGGGACATCTGAATTGTGATCTTATTAGCAAGGTGGTCTTAATTTCGGGTGGACTTAATGAGGGGTTTCACTCAAGTACATTAACCTTTACTCCATATTAACAGGTTTTATTTTTAAGTGGCAACAGTGTAGATCCAGATCATCTGGAGAACAGCCATATCCCATGCAGTGAAGAACCTACCTTGCTCATTTTGAGTCTTAATAAATAAATACATGTCTGCTTTCATAATTATTTGAAAGGCTCTTTTATAAATGAACTTACAAGAGCAAAGCTATTTAAATGAACAGCGAAAGTAACATGCCTTGGACACTTCTGTTGGTAAATTCACTTTATATAACATAAAATGTTAACTATAATTATCACACTAGTAATATTGTTTAAACACAACTCAAATAATACGAACACACAAACTGCATACTATTTTAATTCTGGCAGTCAGTGTTCCTATTAAACCAGTGTTCTTAGGTCTTCAAACAGTACTGATCCATTTATGCACAAGTAACCGACTGTTTCCTCACCTAAATCATAGGTGCTGGATAAATGACCTTCAGGTTCCATGTACAAACTGTCAACATAGAAAATTTTTCCTGTCTGCAATATTGTCTTACAAATGCTGCCTCTGCAAGAAAATGCTGACTTATTGCAAACAGAATATTTTTATATTTAAAACACAAATTGTTTTCCCACTGACCGTTCCAAGGAATCTATCGGCTCTCTTTTTCGTTCGTTGTTTGTGGTGTCTTATTTAACTTTGACATACATATAACATGCTCTGTTTTCCTTGCTGTATCGGGAGGCTGTGTTTTCTGAGTGTGCCAATTTCAGATATGCATAATTCACTTTTTTACAGTAGAAAATTGAAACTATTCTTTTTTTAAAAACAATCACGTTCCTTATGGTTGTATTTTACAACCAGTTGACAAACTAATTTACCAGCTTGTGAGGGTCTGTTCTGTAACATTGTTTTATGGGTCTCCTTGTTTCCTCTGGCTGACAAACCAACATTTGCAGGATGAGTGAGTCATGGTTTCCAGGACTGGTTGTAATATTTGTGCATTCAACGTTTGGTCCACAGATGATGTAGGGCCCTGGGTATCTTCTTCGAATCCCCCATCTTCCACCTCCTCAGCCTATGCAGGTCCACTCGATGCTGGCTCTACCTGTTCCCCATCAGCATCATACACTGGTGGCTCCATCATCTGACCTGTCGGTTTAAACAGATAGTTGATTCCTCTCAGCTCTTGTGAAAGTGTTGACATTAACAATTATATTTGTTTTGAATGTTATACACTATATAGCTTTAAAAGTGAAACAATCTTCTTTAAAAGGTTACATGTGTAGGGGTCACCTGAGAAATGACAATCTGATAAGAGCATCAGATGATAATAGGAACTTCTGTCCATTCTGTATCATATAGTTTACCAGTAAGATGCTTAAATGTAAAGGAACATAAAACAGCTTGGTAGAATTTCTACAAGATCCAACCAGCTTATAAGGCTTGAAATTGATTGGAAAATTTGCTGTTGATGTATATCAGTATTTACAGATCAGTCATAAATATGAATGCATGTGCCTTAATTTCCCCGTCATGCTTCCCACCTTTTGTTATTGTCCGCCATTTTGTTGTGAATTTGGTGAGAATTCATATTGTTAAGTCTATGTCCTAATTTATTCAGCGGTATGCATATGGATTACTTAAATTGTTATAGAAAATCTAAATGTAGAAAACAATCAGATTATTCATTCTTAATTTTTCAAAATAAATATTGAACCAATAGATGCCGAAACTCTATGTAGTGACATCATGCAGGTAAATCAATAACATCAAACAGGTGAATATTGAGGTTCTTAGCAGGGAAATATGCCGTTCAAAATAAATAAACCAAATATCTTTTGCCTAAATAAGCCAATTATCTTTTGCCTAAAAAGGGCTTTGCAGTATAATAAAACAATTATTTAGTGTGAGGATAAATTGCCGGTCTGGGAGTCATATTATACCTCGGCTACGGCTCGGGTAATATGATACTCAGATCAGCAATATCCTCAAACACACTGTCAAGAAAGCAAAATAACTATATAATATATTATTATAGTATATTAAAGAAAACAGCTTACCAGTATATTTTCGTGGATTACGGTAGTCGGGATAAAGCTTGCTGCCAAACACCTCGGACTGCAGTACGTTGACAGTACTTTTGACAGCTGACAGTAGATATCAGACCCAGTATCGCAGTTGTTGCAGCTACCTCTCGATCCTGGTTCCAATGTATCATTCCATCAAGCAGACAGGCCTGGAAATGTGCTGCACTTCATTAAGTTCCTGAAAATTAAAAGAAAAGTTTTTTTTATTAGTTACTTAAAAGATAAATAACAACGAACCAAAACAGCTAAACAGTGTAGATCCAGTTCCTCTTTATCAAAAGGTACAAGCCTGGGTATACAGAGGAATGTTTGGTGATCCTGGATGCAGGCTATATGAGTCTTTATGGTCCGCCATTGTTCAGATGCAATCATATCTTCCTGCTGAAGATACATGCCAATTTGTTTCAAAATATCTCTAAGTATGTCTAATTTAAGCAGATGAAATTTTTGAGAAATCTAAATTTCACCCTTGATATAATTATTTCATGTTCCCTTTTTTATAACCTTAATTATTACTTAATTATTACCTTCAGATGGGTGTTCACTTCAGAAACTTGTATCGCCCTCAGGGTACTTTGTCTGATTTAAATACAAGTACAAAAAGGTTTTTGTATTTACTCTTTACTCCATATATACCCTTTTTATCACATGTGAAACAAGTGTAGATCCAAATCATCTGTAACATTAATGGCCACATCCTGTTCAGAAACAACCTTAGAAAGTGTAGATCCTGATCAGACAGTACAAATGTGGCTTCTTTTAACAAAGATTTTCTCCGCTATTTTTTTGCCATGTCCTAGTCAAAGTGGTATTATTTAAGTATATGAAATTCATGGCAAGAAATCTCAGGGCTATTCCAGTTAAACATATACCCTACCCCAGGACGGCAAAATAAAAAACTTCTATTGGGGGAGGGTCCTGTAAATTTAATCTAATGGGGGTGGGTAAAAAGGGATTTTCACTTCTAAAGGGGGTTCCATTTTTGCCGGATAAGAAAAGGAAGACCAATAGTTTGGTGGCTAGAAAATCGTCGGCGTGCAGGGCGAAAACCGTCGGCGTGCGGGCCGAACTTATATGAGGACGATATGAATTGCCTAGAGTGACTTCCGAATCCCGTTAGAAGAAAACGACGCGAATCCTGATGTCTGATCGGTTTTCTTAGGAAGACCTTCAAAATTGGATGCCAGCTTACGGCGTACATGCAGCGCGTCAACACGATACCACGGCGATCAGTATTTTGTTTGGGGGTGGGAGCGGAAAGGAGATCACAGTGAACAAGGCCACTATGCACGCTTATTCGATCGGACACAGCTTTGAAGTTGTAATTAAAATTTAACATCGCGACATTGCAGTGAAGTACCGCGTAGAAGCCTGGACGCTCATAATTTGATAAGGAAAGGCAATCCAATTTTTCAAATGTTTATTTACAATTCAGTGAATATATTAAAAACCATTTTCATACTCTCAGTAAATTGATGTTCTATATAACAGTAAAAATAAATGAATATTAGTTACGATAACTAGCCTAATTGTGACTTTTTCAAGCCATATTGAAATTAATTGAATGACAAAGGCCAATTTGTATTGGTTATTTGGAATAATTCTAATCAGAATAACGTGAAACTCTAACATGAGCGATGCAGTCTTGGATACATAATTTTCCGCTAAATCCCATAGCGGGACGCAGGTGCGTAGACAGGACCGGAACTGGCGTCGGGATAAAGTGGTTAAAGGACGTGGTCTGCAAGAGAAGCATGCTTTACAGTTTTTATATTGTATTTCCAACAACACTGTTTATTTTCTTATGAACCCTTTTAGTATTGAAACGAATTTCTACAGAATACCTTAAACAGTTAGGCACTAAAATGAGAAGCTCCGCTCATGTATCCTCATGCGCGTCTCGATGCGACCGATAGCTATCTTTTGCTATCAACAGTAATTTCAATTCCCTTCATATTAATTAAAATACCTCAGTAAAATGCAAGTGCGATAAGCCATTGTGTTTTGATTTGGATTTGAAGCCTGCAAGCCTTTTCGTTAAGTAGTTTGTTTAGAACTGAAACTTTTGGAACAAATACATGTATTTTATATACTCTCGCACATGTAAATTCAGTGCTGTTATACTTTAAAGTTATTCACTTTCAAGAGTTACACTGGATATTTGTTTAGTATAAAGTTTATACTATAAACAGAATAAAAAAATCGTACAACGTCAATGGGAGGTAAGCAGTTTTTGACCAACGGGAAAGTGCCTTCTGTGAGTTTGTCGAAGGGAGATCACTTTTGATTAACTTGCTTTTTGCTGATTAATTATATTAAGACGAAACGCAACATGTAATAAATACTAGACATTGGAGAAAATGCTCTACATTGCATGTGTGGTACACTAACTTGGAAACTACAAAAGAACAATTGGTGCGGTAAAAAATAACAACTATCTACGGTAAAAGATCACAGCCGGTGAACTCTGACGTAAAAGATCGTACATCATTTTTTATCATTGATAACTGAAAGCCGTTTCAGTCACGTAGCGTGCCATTCATGCGAATCTTTCCTCGAGAAAAAAGAAAAACGTAAAGATTTTACCGCCCACGACGCAAAAAGCTTGCATTACGTTTAAATCATGCCCTTTTTATTGCACTCATCTGACGTATTGTTAATTGTACGTCATATGTGTATGATGTAAGCAAACCAGTCTCAAATCTCAAGCATCTGATTGGCTGAAATGGCAACTGGCGCCATTTTAGCCAATCAGATGCTTTAGATTTGAGACTGGTTTCCATTCTCAGTTTTATAACCTTGGGCACTGATATTATTGTTAGCGTTTGATTTTTATGACGTATGTCAGATTCCCAAAATCATTTTTTTCGGAAGGGCAGTTAATGCTGTTGCCCACCAGTAAAATAAACTATTGCTACATGTTTTTAGTTTTTCATTTCCAAATCTCCGACGCAAAAAAATAATGTCGCGTAGTCCGTGTTTTTTGCTTTCATAATCGCGTAAGCTATTAACGTAACTAATAAAACACATCTTCGAAAAAAACAACGTAAATGCATTAACATACACATTGGGAAAGTTATGTCTGTGAATTTTCTATTGAAAATTCACAGATTTTGTTTTTATTTGCGATATAGACAATGTAGGAAAAGTGTTCATGCGTGTATCTTTTCATAAGCGTTAGAAACTATTTCATTTCTACGGAATTCCGTTGGGTCATCATTGTTTCGCGCTGTCGACCTCTAGGGCGAGAACATGAAAACACGATGCGAGATCGCGAAAGTACGATGCAAGACCCCGATATTAATATCGCGCCCTCGCATCTTACTTTCGCGACCTCGCATCGAGTTTTCGCGTGTTGATACTTTCGCTATCTCGCATCTTATTTTCGTGTTTTGGTGGTTTGGCCCCCGGGACAGCGATATAAATATTGAGTTCTCGCATCGTACTTTCGCGATCTCACATCGTCTTTGGCGATCTCGCATCGTGTTTTCGTGTTCTAACCCCAGAGGTCGACAGCGTAAACATCGATGGCCCATCGTACTTTCGCGATCAGTACAGCGAGACCATGAACACGCAAAACAACGATGCAAGGCCGCGAAAGTACAATGCGAGAACGCGATATTAATATCGCGTTCTCGCATCGTACTTCCCCGATCTCACATCGTGTTTTCGCTTTTTCGTGGTCTCAATGTACTGAGGGCGAGACTGCGAAAACACAATGCGAGAACGCGAAACATCGATGCAAGGTCGCGAAAGTACGATGCGCTGACGTGATATTAATATTGTATAATTATTAATATTGTACTTTCGCGACCTCGCATTGTGTTCTCGCGAATTTGCATCGTTGTTTCGCGATCTCCATCGTTGTTTCGCGATATCGCATCGTGTTTTTGCATTTTTGTGTTCTAGCCCTTGGGGTCGACAGGGCGAAACAATGATGGCTTCAACGGAACACCGTACAATGCAGATTTGGAGAGAACAGTAATACTAAAAAATAAAATATCATACATATGCAAACTTTTTCACAAATATGATATTTCATGCTCCTTTCGCGAAAATTACCCGATGAAAAATATTCAGCTCCCCTTTATATGCATTAAAGATAATAAGTGTCTACTTTAATAACATTGATCAGTTATAGCTTAAGCTAAAGATACAATCTTTGGTGTTTATATTTTCTCCGGACTTTGAAAACTATTATGTTATCAATTCATCCTTATAGTCAAATAACTTGCTGACATGGCAATTCTTATTACACAGAAGATGACTGTGTCATGCATTTATTGTTTATCCTCATAAAAGTTCAAGATGCTGTTTCCGAGTTTTTCAATATTAAAATGTTCTTACAGATCTACAAGTCCTTGCCAACCGATCACGATCTACATTGTTCGCTTTTAGATTCATTAGGTTATTACTGATAAGAAGGCTTCAAAACAAGATCCTTACTTTGCAGTGGACCTGCCTTTTGGAAATCAAACTACAAGTCTTGTTTCTTTATCATGTGGTATTTGAGAATATGGTAGACTTAACCCTAATATGGCAAATGAATATGAACTCGCCACACATAAAACTTTTATTTTTGAATGATGTTCAACATTAAAAAAACTTCTAAGGGTTAAAAAATATCTCTTCTAAAGGTGGACCAACATTGAAGAAAAAAAATTCTATTGGGGGGACCGTTTTCAATTTTTTTTGCTTCTAATGGGGGATGGTCTAATTTGAAAGTGCCTTCCTGGGGTGGGATATATGTTTTAATGGAATAGCCCTCATTACATTTTGCCAAATCATCAACTTACTGAACAAATAATGATTAACACTGTCAAAGCAGTAAAGGGAAATATACCTTCTTTGTGGAGTCTATTGTCAGTACCCTATCCGAGTCCCAGACACTAACCTTCACTTTGTCAACCCAAAGCACATCTTCCGCATACACATTCGGTAACCACTGGTAGCATGGAACTGGTGTAAACTTATGTGGTTCCTTAAAATCTGCCTCAACCAATGCCATTGTGATAGACTAAAGGTCTGGCAGTCTGCGTCACCATTATGTATCTAAAGATTGCATCCAGACCAATGTTACTGTCAGAAGAACAGCATAAACCACTCCAACTCCCAGTGAACAGTAGATTTATCAGTCCCATGCAGTTTCTAAAATCATCAAATATCACAAAATTTAAAACAGATGCTATTATTGCACAAAATTGATTTATATCATGAACTGGTAAGATAAAAGTGATCCAAAACTGTTACAATGAACACTAAATCCTAAGTATCAAATCCATTGCCTCAGACAATTACCTATGGAATAGTTAGCTTTGTGTGATTGAGTCTCTTTTAAATGTGACAGAATTAGTTAAAACTTGAATAAAATCAAGTTTTCAATAAAATAAAAACATGGGATGACCTTGGTCTTAGGTTTTACACTAGAAACATACAAGATAGACCTACCTTAGTCTATGTGCAAGCATTGTGTACCATCCATCAGGAAATCTGGACTTGATTACAGTAATTTACACCATGGGTCCTTCCCTTTGGAAGCCCTGAAAAAAGTATAGCAATTTCATTCATTGGTAGGGGAGATTTCATCCAAATAATGTGCATATCTTTCTAAATCCCTTCATTTTAACTATTCAATTCAAATTGTGGATAAAAAACTTAATACATTGACCCTTTGTTTACATTTAGACCAAATATGAAAGTTCAAGAAGCCATTTCCAGATCTGAACTAAAATAATATATAACAAAATAATATATATAATTATATAATAATAAACAAAAATCAAAATTACCTCACTGTCTGATATTATGGCCTTATAACTGTTACATGTCCAATTTTCATCAAAATATCTCGAAAAATGATGAAGATATTGACATTTGAGTTAGGGCATCCCCTCCCCCAAATTCACATTATGCCCGTCGTAAGAACACAGGTTTCTCCGTATTTTCCCTTTATGTTTCATATATGCATATGTGAACCCGACATTTTCATTCATGTCTTGAATAGAAAAATCTCACAAATTTTAATCAGTCATCCTCAAAAAGAGAACTCTTTACTGTGTAAGTATTTCATTATTGTGGGTTACCAACGGGCTAAAAACTGTGTTCTTGTTCCTTATGATGGTATCTGAAAATGTTTTAATACAGACATGTTCAATCAAATCACAGAGCAAGTGTCAACATGTTCTTGTACATTTGGCAATATGTAAAAGAGTTTACTTAAAATAATGATTTGCAAATTGAAACCTATTTATATACACTGATTGGTTAATGAGTTCTGATGACTAATGTTATTCCTGCTTAAATTAATTGGACTCAACCAGAACTTGCGGCTATTCGTGCATTGAGAAGGCCACCAAAGAAATCCAGCACTGACTGAATTTTATCCAGAACCTCTGGGTTGGTCTCTCTTTGATCTGTACTGACACACAAATACTTGCTGTCAGGTGAACATAAATCTTTAAGAAAGTAGTTCACTTACTGAGACCTCTCTGTGTCAAAAGAAGGATAACTCTGACCAGGCTGTTTTATTGGAAAGTAGCTGCTGTGACCTGGTTCAAGCTGGTTTAGCATGGCTCTGTTCCAGCTTATCTCTTGTCAGGGACCTGGAAACGCTTCCTGCCAGTAAGGAAGTAGAATAATCTCTGTAACAGAAAGCATGATGATGATAGTAACTTTGACTAATACAATATATCAGTGGAACTGGTTTATTTTATTGAAAGTACAGTGAAACCTGCTTTAGCAACCACCTGCGAATAGCAACCACCTAAACAGCCAGTTTGAATATGTCCTAAAATGACATTTTGTTCTAACTGGTACCGTCTTTAACAGCCACCTGTCTTTCGCAGCCACTTTTTGTCACTCCCTTGGGTGGCTGCTAAACTCAGGTTGGACTGTATTTTTGCATTGCTTAAAGGCTAAGTCATGCCACCAACACAGAGGACCACAATGGAAATAAGAGTCTCTCTTTTTTTGTGTTGTCCTGGGTGTTTGTGAGCATGAAATGGCTTAGATATAGCCCGGACAAAAGTGCAACAGATGGGTGGATATTCTAAGGAATAAATACGTGGCTACTTTGGTTCTCTTATCTGTTCAATAAACCACGTAAACATTGCTATGTTAATGACTGAATGAATAGAATTTAGTTACCTATTTCCCCAAAAATTTGTCAGGGAGCATCGAAAACAAAATTCATGTTATACCACAAGCAAACTAGTATTACCCAAACAAAGTAAATATATCATATACTGTCACTTAACTGATCATATTTATATGCATGGAAATGTTTACTTGACAATATCTGTGAGGACCTTTAATGACCAATTAACCCTTTCCTCCATATGCATGCCTTTATGGTTGGTCAAACAGTTTTGATCCAGATCATTGGGTACAGATGTGCTGTCTGATCAGGATCTGCACTGTTCACTAATAAATTAAAAATTGATCATTGTAGATCGAGATCTTTGGGCACAGATGTGCTGTCTGATCAGGATCTGCACTGTTCACTAATAAATATAAAGAGATCCATGTAGATCCAGATCATTGGGCACAGATGTGCTGGCTGATCTGGATCTACACCAGTCACAAATATGTGAAGTGAAGGGTTAAGCTGTAGCCATTTTAATTTAGAGGAAACATACCTGAAGTGGAGGCCTGTAGTCTCATTAATGGCCTACTAGATGGCATTGCAGTTATTCTCACAATGAACTTTCCGAAGAAGTGCTTTAGGGTTCTGATGTGGCTAAAATGTCAAGCTGTGAACATTTAGCAATAGTAGATGACCCAATCATCTGTGATGAGGCAGAAAGGATATTTGATTGTTAAAAGTTAAAGACAAAAGAAGCAGGACATGACAGTGCTAATGTTAAACAATTCAGGAAAATGAAGAAGTGACTGTTTAAAATGGTTATACATTTAACCCTCTACTCCATATATACACATTTTAACTTGTGTTAATCCAGATCATGCCATCTGATCTGGATCTGCACTGGTCACATATTGATCAGAAATAACCTAATCAATCTAAAAGTTAACAGTGTATATCCTGACCAAATGGCATGGATGTGCTGATCTGGATCTACACTGTTTGCCCAACAAAGGCCTATCTATGAAGTAAAGGATTAAAACAAGGAGAAAGTAATCATACAAATTATAGAATGCAAGTTAAATTTTCACATGCACACAAAGCTACAACAAAAAGGCTTTGCACTGCAAGAAAATCAAATAAAGTTCTGATTAATTAAATACATGCATACTGCCATCTAAACTTTCTTCACAATTTAAAGTTCATATCACTTTGATTATTCAAAACAATGATAGAGAAAAAAATGTTGTTCATGTATGTATTTTAAAATAGATAAACAGTAACGTGAAGAAACTTCAAGAGGGCAGTGGCTGTGTGAATGTTCTATGTTACAAAATTACTATTCACCCACCAGCAACTTGATGTTCCTTCAGTAAAAATGCTGTAATAAAATGATTCCATAAATATAGAACTTTTCAGTGTAAATTGGTGTGTTAATCAAATTAGATGTGCAGTATTTCTTCAGTAAGATTACATTTTACAAGGATCCATTGGACTATTCAGATATTATGAATTACTAAAAATTGGCTGTAAATAATATTTGTTTTTTTACTTTACAAAAACAGACATAAGTCAATATAGAGCAGCAATTAATACCTGAGTTTATCCTGCTTTCCATGGCAGCAGCCAGCTCATCATCACACCCAGAGAAGTCAGATAGATTTCCCTTAGGCTTCTCGGGAATGCGAGGCCTTACAACACGCTTTGTTTTCTGGCTCAAAGCCTGCACTTTTTGGCAGCAGTCTGTGTAGCACAGCAGCTTGAAGTGGCTTTCTACTGGTAATGGTTGTGGTGTCAGGTGCAAATGTAGCTGTAGATTAGTCCTGCAAATGAAGAAAAATTTTCTAGTAATACATGTAATATTCCTGCATATTATGTTTGTAGTACACTGTAAACCACTGGTAGATAACACCTTTTATAATTTCCCTGTTTTATCTTTCTCAACACCACAGCTTTAACCGAGACTGTTCAAGAAGACAAACTGAAAACATTTGTGAGGTCTCATGGGCATGAAAGGAATGGAATAAACAGAGAATACCTGTGACTTTCTATTTATTGTTTTACTGTTGTTGTGCAGCTTCACTGTAGATAAAGAACCTTGTTGTTTTCATGTATTTGTTTGACAATTTAAAAAGATATAAATGTTCTACAATGATGTCTTATTCATCAAACCAATCATATTCCCTTATGATATGTAGTGTGACTTTTTACTTTAACCCTTTTCTCCATATTCCTAGTACATGTATACACATTTTTATGCATGTGTGACCAGTGTAGATACAGAACAGCCGGCACATCCCTGCCATCTGATCAGGATCTGCACTTGTCACATTTTGGTCAGGAGTAACTTTACTAATCAAAAGCAAACAGTTTATATCCAGATCAGCCGGCTGTGCCAGCTATCTTGATCTTAAATGTTCGCCCATGCAATTTAGGTGTGGGTTAACAGGTGTCGCTTCAGTAAATCATCTCCCAATTTTTTTGACTGTACACAAGGTTTTGACATCTAACATAGAGGAGCTTGCATGTATTGCTGCAAGTTGCTGTGAAAAAAATGAGCCGTCATTTACTTTGTTGTCAATGTGGCTGTTCCAACAGCCATTCAAAATAAGCCGTAATATCACGAAATCTATTTTCATAGATTCTATATTAATGTATTATGTGCCAATGTGAATATAAGGATAAAATATATATATATATAATAGTGTTCATCAGGGTATGAAAAGCAGTTCGATAGTTCAATGTAAGCGTGAAGCCCTTCGGTGTACCTTAGCTAATCATTTCCATGCTTAAAGCTGGAAGTTTCTTGTCCTTTTGAAAATGACAGGATATACTCGGTGTATGTTTGCTGATAATGGCACTTAAGGAGATAATCTCTCTGCCCTCATGCTGTCCACCAGCCATCCACCATAGTGCAATGCATTTCCCAGAAGCTGCAAATATATTAGGTTTCCAGGTAATAGGACTTGTTGTCAAAAATCAACTATTTTCTTTATTTGCATATTTAATAATTTACAATGTCATCAGACTCAAAAATGGAAACCAGAAAAAGTGAACAAAAAGTCACTAATTAATATGCAAAATTGGTAAATAAATTACAACTACATATATTAAGGGATTAGGATAACTGCCCAGTTGAAATAAGTAGACAATTGCTTTGAATTCCAGATAATGTAAAATCTTACTACATAAATTTGAAAACTGATATGTGCAATGAACATATAATTATGCAAGCTGCTTTTTGTTTAGGTGTGAAATATAACACAAAGGCATGATGTTTATAATTATAATAAAAACTGTGCTAAAGTGCTTTGTTGGAATATATATAGTTTATACTATTATTTGTGGACATTTTGTGTGTAAATATTTGAGTGATCATTTTAAAATACAATAAATGATAATATATCAATAGGTTTGCATTAAAAATGGGAACTCTTTTAGTAAGTTCTCTGTGTTCCTTGAACAGTTATCTCCCTTGCTGTGTATCAACATACATTATAAAAATATCAAATAATTTAAGAAAATAATCATTCAAATTGTTTGCAAAATATATTTAAATAACTAAATCAAATAAATGAATGGTGGCCAAAAAGGTATAATATGTGTGGTTTGAAGTAACAAACAGTTCTATTTTAAGTTGCATATTTTCGGATAAACTTTTTGTTGGATAATGGAAACTCATAATAAATTTGTTGTATTTATGATTTTGCAAGGTAATCATTTCATGAATATTTCCAAAAATATAACTCACACAAATAAAACCAGTTTTACAGTAAACAAAACATTAAATATTGGGGGTTTCACTACACCTGAAAAACATGGGCCAAAATGATGCATTAAGAGTTGAAATGGTAACAGGTGCCCTATGTATTATAATGAAAGTTAACATTTTTGGCTAAAAATAAACATTTTTAGAACTTTATGGGTCAAAATCCTGTTTTGAGGATCAAATGGAATGCCTAAAATATAAGATATTTACCCATTTAAAGGTCTGACCATGGTAGCCTCCAAACTGGATTATATATTCCCCAAGCACAGTTGTCAGACAGTTAACATCATCCCCTCTCCTTCCAACTGGTTCCCCTGTCTGTTTGTTGACTGTTTCAGCGTCGAGCTTTTCTTGGCTTCTTGACTAGCACCCATGCACATGTCCCCATTTGACATTCTTCTGAATTTCAGTCGCATGTCTAAAACATTACAAATGCAACACTGTTAAGTCGTTTGGCTTATAATTCACATTTAAAACTACAAGCTATCTGACAGCATTGACTATGCTATTAGCTTTCCCTCTGGCCTTCTACTTTTTGCTGATGTTCAGCATTTTATTAATAATTGTTTTAGACCGCTAAAATGTAGTATGACAGCAGAAAAAAAGTAAACCTCAATTAATCAAAGTGTTTTAATATTAATTATATATTTAGTTAACAAATAATAGTCTATACTTGATGCTTATTGGTCAGATATAACTATCTGCCATGTATAGGTATAAATATGATGTAGACTGTAAGCTTTAATCTTGGGTGATCTTGATTATCACCATTGTAGACTCACACCTTATTATGATGTCACCAGCAAATGAAAATGAGAAGTTTGATTACACAGCCTTGGTAAGCTAACTCTTAACCAGCTGATTATATGTATTTATTTTCTACCTTGCTGTCCATTTAATGTTGGTATTAGTCTTCTACAGATGTATAATTATAATGCTTAATTCTATGGATATGACTTAAATCACATGGGTGACCAGCGAAGGTCCAGATCAGCGACACATCAATGCAGGCTGTCCAAGCTGAATCTATACTTGATGCTTATTGGTCAGATATAACCTAAAGAATCTACCAGTGAACAGTTGAGATCCTGATTAGGCAGCACAGATGAGACAGCTAAGCTGGATCTACATTGATCACCCTTGTGATAAAAGCCGTATCAACTGAGTTAAAGGTAAACTGAATAACAAGCAGTGTTGACACCAATCAAACTGTTCAGATATGCAGGCTGCTCTGGGTCTACACTGGTGGCAAACGTGACATAGTATTATGTACTTAAAGGGATAATGAAACAATCACAAGAGCCATTAGGAAACGATTGAGCACTCGACTATTTGAATAGTCAGACATATTTAAAGTCATTTTAAACTGGGCTTAATTTAAACTGAGGAGTGATTCAGGAGTTTATGACACCCCCAACAAGCATACATGAACAAAAAGTTCTTGATCCAAGTTAAGAAATCAATAAATCACTATTTATTCTTGTAGGTTTTTTTTGCAGGGTTTACACAACCCAGCCCATACACCCCTAATCCCACACCCATCTACACACTTTCCCTGCCCACCTCCAACCCCCACCAACTTAACCACTTGTTGATGGTGGACAAGTGTCTTAATTTTAAAAGCTATAGTACAAGAAGTACCAAAGTAACTAGCGTGCATGCAAACTTTCAATTGAAATTTAAAATACAAAAAGGGCCATAATTTGAACAAAAAATCAAAGTTAGAGTTATGGTTCTTGACATACACACTAAGGATATGATGATAAACAAGTGTGCCAAGTTTAAAAGCTGTAGTATAAGTAGTATGGAAGTTATGGGTTTGTACACTAGCTTGCACGCAAACATTAACCTGAAATTCTAGGTCTAAAAAGGGCCATAATTTCATCAAAATGAAAGTTAGAGTTATGGTTCTAGACATACACACTCGGGATATGATGATAAACAAGTGTTGAAAGTTTCAAAGCTGTAGTATAAGTAGTATGGAAGTTATGGGTTTGTACCCTAGCTTGCAAGCAAACTTTAACCTGAAATTCTAGGTCTAAAAAGGGCCATTATTTGATCAAAATGAAAGTTAGAGTAAACTTTAACCAAAGCAGGACGCTGACGCCAGAGTGAGTAGAATAGCTCGACATATTCTTCAAATAGTCGAGCTAAAAACTGGTTTTTACCCAGAAACATGTTGTATCAAATTAACACTTAATATGTGATTCACGGATTAACAGCCAAATTCAGCACTGAAAGCAAAAGATTTCAGGTTCAACTGGACTGAATGCAAATTCTCACATTGTACCAAATGCAGCTTATGGCCTATGCTGAAATGCAGAACAATAGCACATCAGCAGAGTCTTATCCGAGTCTACGCTTTTCATCTTACAATCAGAGAAGCATTTCTTATGCATCCAAGATACATGTTTAAACCATATTAGAGTGCAATTCAATCCGGCTCTACACTTACCACAAAGTCAGTAAGCCCCTTTTGTCATAGTGTGTCAAGGACTTACCTTGAAATAGAAAGGCAGAGTTGTGCAAGCCCTACATTCTCTGTTCCTTTCTAACTCATGCCTACACTCAATTCTGTGCAACTAAAATGGATAAACAAGAGTAAAACACCTAATGGATGTTGTCTTCTCTGGATAAATATTATTACTTTTTAGGTTATTTCTGACAAGCAGAGATTCATGTAGATCCAGATCAGATGGCATGAATGTTCTGGTTGATTAAAGTACTAAGTATGGAGAGAAATGTTAATTAAGAAATAATCAATAGCTTCCGGTGAATATCGCAGGATAATTCACGGGTCGTCGTTCAGCTGCGTAAGGATATATCACGAGGGGCTATTATCCTGCGATAATTCACCGGAAGCTATTGATTATTTCAATTCTAACACGACCATCTGACTGAATAAGCGAAATTATCATAACTCAATTTTAGCGTGTCGTAATAAACGCAAATGGGTTATAAGATCGGCAGTTAGTGTTTACTCCCTAAACATCTCCATAGTTCAAAAACTGATAATAATTAAAAGATTGAATAACAAACTGTAATACATGTCCATCCAACCGCGCATTCAGCACTCTCCAATCGTCGTTCGAACCGTATTTGTCATTCCAACGGTTTGATACTGCACCAGGAAATACATGTAACATGTTAACAACGGAAATGACGTGACGTCGTTAAAATGGCGCGTTAACGTCACCTTAACGTTGCCGCAAAATAGCGGAAAATAATTATAGTATTTTATCTAAATATATAAAATAAACATTATTCTATTACCGTGGTATCATCATATTACGCGCGGGTAAAAATTTCGCGTATTTTGTGCTTTCTTAAATGCGCGAAATTAAATGCCAGCGAAAAATACAATGGTCACGTGATAAGTTTATACCGACAGGTAATTAGTAATAGCCGTGCCCACGCGCGGTGAATTATCGTTTAATAATTCACAGCAAATTCAATGGGAAAAACGTCAAGTTGTGTTAGAATAACAATTAACATCATTGTCCCAAATCCATGTGTTACAATTTGGTGACTTAGTGAAAAGGCTTGAATTCAAAATATACTCTGATTTTCAAATATATCAAACAAAGAAAGGTGAACTATGCATATCAGGAATCGCCACATTCAGAAAAAACAGCCTCCCCACACAGTCAAAAAGAAGAGAGGGAGAGAGCATGGTTAATAAAATGATCAGTTTCAAAAGAGACACCACTAACAATTAACAAAAATGAGAACCCGAGGGGTTACCGCCTTGGAACCGTCAGTGGCAAATCAAATTGCCACTGGGGGGTTTAAACCAGGTTCTAGGGTGCACCAACCTCACACTGGCCCCAACAGGTTCTCATATCACAAAACAAATACAAGTTGTCTTGGTGAAACAACTCCAACCCACTTATTGGCTCAACAATGTTGCATGCAAAAGCACACAAACATATAAAACATAAGAATCTAATAGCATTGAAAAGCCAAGGGCGGGTACTCAATGATCTTACCGAGACCAGAGCTCCCGGAGTAAAATCAGCAAGAACATGATGACAGGGATAAAAGAAACAAATCGAGCTTCTAGGTTCTTTTAAGAAAAGATTTCCCCATAAACATTCATACACTCTTAAACCCCTGCCACCGTCGTGCAATCATAGAGGTAAGCATAATGATCAACTGTAGAAGGGTTAATCACCAGGCATGCAGAGCGGTATAAAATATCATGTTGGTAACCTTTCTTTTTAAATTTACAGATGGTTTTTACGAATAACCGGGAGAAATTAAGAAAGGTTTTCAAAACATAAAAAGAATTCATCTACATCATAATCAATGTATGCTGAGCTTAGGGGCCAAGTCTGAGGATGACTGCATATAAATCAAATGAATGAAAGCCTATTTTCTATAGTATGTATGGATAGAATTTTCAGAAATAAAAGGACAGCCAATTTTGTAAAAATCCAAAACTCATTCTGTCATAACTTTTTTATTTATTGGAATTTTTTCATGAAATAATGTACTAAATAGCATCTACCAGTAAATGAATGTGAATAATGAGTTTGGCCAGTACTATGTTTTTAATTTTTAAAATTTAAATTAAAAAATTAAATAAAATTTCAAATAACTAATTTAATTTCAGAAATATTTAAAATCTGTACCTGTCAAATTTACTGAATATTTAAAGTATACTTTATAACCATGAAATGATGTGAAAGTTTATCATGATTTCATGCAGATATGATAGCTTAAAGAATGCCACTGTATGTCCCCGGCCAAGCAAATGTATTAAAATGCCAAAACTAAAATCTCAATATCTCTCTTATTTGTTGCATTTTTTCACCAAATAAACAATATTCTCGTTTATTAAATGAAAAGAATTAGAAAATGACATCAAGAATTAGTTTTGCCACCCAAAAACTAATGGCTGACACAGTGGTTCATTGCAAAATCTATTTATATTATAAAGGATTCCGAATAGTAAAAAAAATTCACATGTTTTCTGAAGATAATGGATAGTTTTAGTTACATTTATAACAGCTGATTGTTGTTGTTGTAAATTTATTTTAATATACCCTGGCAAACTTAAGACTTGTGGTAATAGGTATGACCAGGATACATTTGAGGTTGGAGCACACCCCACCCACATTCACATTATATTGGGCCTATGAAAACAGTTTTTTTCCTATATGTTTCATATAAGCATTTGTAAATCCAAGATTTTTTAATCATGTCCTAAATAGAAAAATCACATGTGAACTTTGTAATACTATCCAATGTGACATATTCTAGCCCCAAGAAATGATACATTGACCCGCTTACTTGCGCAATAGTTTCAAAAGGGTCTCGGCTGGTTTGACAGGTAAACAATCTCGGCAGAAAACACGCCAAAATAACCCCTTTTCAAAGGCAGATCTACAACAATCTATCATTACAATTCACTCAAAGTTGACATTTACTTACAGCTTCAGACCTACTCTGTACAAAAATGCCATTTAATCAGTATTTTTCATTCAAATTTCAATCAGTATTCATTCTAAAAAAGAGGACTCTTTACTGTGTAAGTACTTTCTTATTCACCAAAGGGCTAAACTGTTTTCTCGTTCCTATTACATCATATAGACAATCCCAGAATTGATAAATTGACCGCCGCCATATTGGTAGTCACGTGACTAATTCACCATTACGGTACTGAAGATTCCTGAAAACCTGTGACTATGAAGACTACAAAATTAACCCTCCACTGTGATAAAACAGTTAACATTTAACTATAAACTGAAATCATATTAACTGGATAGTTAAAGCATTAAATTTCGCAATGATTTTATCGCAAAATCACTTTTTATTATAACTTGTTTTAATTTTATTCAATTAGCAAATGACAGTTGTTTTCATAAGTTTACAAGTGAAGTGCAGGGTAAACTATGGTACGCTTGTGATCTTCAAAAATCCCGAAAAATCAGACTGTTCAGGGTTAAAGTTTAATCATTTCATTTTTTAAATATATGCTTTGACCTGACATTGTTTGTATAAGTCACTGGGCAAAATTTATCAACCACTTATTACTTTTTATCATGTATCATTAAAACATGTGTAACATGCAAAATGTTCGTACTCCAATACCATTAACCGGGAGTCTTGAAATTCATATGCGTAGCAAAATATTTTTTTTCTTAAATATATAACAATTAGCGCGTAGGCGAACAGTGTAGAACCAGATGGGATGGGATGGATGTGCTAGCTTATCTGGATCTAAACTAGTTACACATGCGACAAATGCTTATTAAATGTAGTTTTGAAATAAGCCAGAAAAATGAATTATTCCACAATAACTTAAAAGATGATAAGTACCGGTAAGTCAAGAAAAGATGGAGTAGTGAAATAAATATATATAATTATATAACATCAATCTTTATCCTTATTCTATATTAATTGTAACTAATTCAAGGTCCTTAAGACGATTTTTAAAACCTTACAGACTGCAGATTCCGCAACATTGTGATAGTCAATGTTGATTTTTGTAACTTTCATCCATGATATATAATCTTTGAAAGATCAATAACTGGCCATCAATATCATTAAAAGAGCATCATGTATATAGTAATGGAACAAGTAAATCAGCAAAAAATGCATCAGTTTTTTTATTGTTTATCTTCATAAACAATAAAATATATTGTTAATGTAATAAATAAATATAATGTAATATATTGTTAATAAAATATTCAACAGTTTTAACACTGCTCAGAAATTACTATTCTTTATGAGAACGTTTTTAACCTTTTAATCCACACACAGGGAATTAATTGCATGTGCGAACAGTGTAGATTCAGAACAGCCAGCTTATCCATGCTGCCTGAATCAGGATCTACGATGTTTCCTTCTTAATCGGAAATAACCTAATGAATCAAAACGTGAATAGTTTAGATCCTGATCAGACGGCATAAGTATGCTAGCTGGTCTGGATTAGTTCATATATGTGATAAAAACCCGTAGAGTCAAAATATGTCGTTATTGCCGTTATTATAATTGTAATGTTAGTAATTCATTACTTAAATTTCTTTCCTTTTTTTTACATAAAATGAAAAAGTGTGTCACAAACCTTCCATTTCATATAAAAAGAAGAAGTTTAAGTAATAGGTTGTTGTGTTTCTTTATTCCAATGCTAATCATTAATTGTTTCCATCAGTCATTCTTAACCAATGGGTCTATAAGATTGCATAATGCTGATACCACCAGAAAATTTTGTCGCCTTAAAAAAAATAATTTGCTAAACATTTTTATTGAGAATTCTATAAGAGTTCGTTTATATATAGTTCTAAAAGAGTAGACCAATATCAAAAATAAATCAGCACTTCTGGTTTGTTGGAAAGTTTTCTTCAGTACTGTAATGGCCAAAACGGAGAGTATTCAGGGGAAGTTATTCGGGCGTTATCGATTTCTGGGATTGTCTATATAGGCAAAGACAAAACTGTCCAAATCAATGGGTGTTAAACCAAATAATTAATATAATGTTGATTTTGACTTTTGTATCTATCTTCGTAATTTTTAAACACACATTGAAACTCCCAAACTATTCACCTTGATCATTTAAAAATGACGGAAAACTTTAAGCTCTACAATAAACTGATGCAGACACGTAATGATGAATGGAAATCAGCTATGGAAAGCATTATTTATCAGCAGTTTGTATCTGCTCCAAAATACTAACACTACCCGACATCAAATGGAGATGAGGGATCAATGAACTTACTGATATGCAATAAATCACAGATCTTGCGCTCTTAGGGACTTATAAAACACTTCTGTGCAATGGTAGGAACTTTGCAAAGCTTTTCTGCAGAGCCACAATGTCATAAAACTGAGAATGGTCTCAAGCCCTTGGTCAGCTTTGAAACTGTGCAACCAATCTTGTATCAAGATTTTAAAACTCGAAATTAAGACCAGTCTCAAGTCTCAGCAATATGATAGAAGGAAATTCTGCACACTTGGAATTGACCAATGGAAAAGTTGAGATCACAAACTGGTCTCCAGACTCAGCTTTATAAGCTTGAGACATATATTTATGAAATATTATCTTACCTGTCTTTAGTCTGGTCAGAACATGACCTGTCCTATAGCTGTGTAGATAGTTTTCAGTGGCAGACTGAACAGTTTGTTGGTACTGACAGTTTATACTGCTAAGTCACTATCAGCTGGGTTCTTGCAGTACACATCAACAGTCAGTGGTAAATGGTCACCTGCAAGAGAAAAAACAACAACAGTGTTTCACTTATTTATACTAAAATGAGTTAACACCCTAGTTTACAACAAGTAATAATACATTCACATTTACTGTATCATTACTCATTTATTATGGATTAGTATTCCTTTTTACCATTCTTAATCTTATCACTCTTGTCTTCCTAGACTTGGAAATAAAGTAGTTTATAAAATGTGGAAAATTAATTGGTCTTTGGCATACTTACAGGCATCACAGGACCAGTAGGAGATAAAATAGTGATTTATTGCTTTCAAAGCAGTTGGTAAACAAGAGACCATCAAAGACAGGTGATGCTACCCGAATGGGTACTTTGCCACAAAAACGGTTAGTTAGTATAACTATTGACAGAGGTGAATTTTGAAAATCGGGTCTAGTGCTATAAAATCCAACTATTGTAAAATCCAACTATAAATAACAAAGTTATGGACCAGAAATGACTTTACTTCAAGGTCACAGAGTGACCTTGACCTTCAAGGTAGTGACCCAAATGTTGCGTGTGACATGTCGTCTTAGTATGGTGATCATTTCTGTGAAATAATTTTAAAATCCTACATTAAATAAAAAGTTATGGGCCAAACATGAATGCAACAACCCAGCAACTATAATTATGCTCCCCCTGAATTTCTTCGGGGAGAAAATAAAACCATGTAAAACTGTAGTCACAAATCACTAAAAGCCGCCGACCGATGTTGTAAATGCCAGTTTTCACTAAATATCGGCCGGTGGCAGGACAGCGGCAGTTATGATCGGCCGGCGGCAGTCAGCATTTTAGACTTTGCCAGCAAGCTGCTGAGATTTTAAGAAAAAGTTATATTTCTGGCGACGTCGTGGCGATTTTTTTTTATTTTTGCAAATCGGCAGGTGGCAGGGCGGGCGCATCTACATTTATAAGAAAGATCTGTTTATGTTTTAGAAGTAATAGATAAACTGTTTATAAAGCTCATACAGATATAAAGTAATTTTAGAACTTGATGGTGTTTGTGTTATTAAACCCTGAGACCTTTGTAAGAATTAACGCACTACATTACACACCGTCAGATTATCGGGCGGGCGCAGAGCCGTAGCAGCTAGATAACTCAATCGCCGGCCGGCAGCAGTTGAAAATGGGCTGTCCCCCGCCAGGTCGCAGGGCGGTGGCAGTTTAATTCTAGCTGCCGCCGCCCTGCCACCTAACTGCGAGCCTTTGAAACCGACTGCCGCCGACAGGGGGCATTTTGTTGGCAGTTATATATCACTGCTCTCAGCGATGTGTAAAAAATCGGCCGGCGGCAGTCAACTTCACGACTCTGCCGATGTCTAAAATCGGCCAGCGGAATTTAGCAATTGTAACGCTTGCATAACTTGCTTGTTCTGCCCTGACCTTTTCAATTCATGTATACATTTAAAATTTTAGATTGGTGTTTCAAGATGGTGTTGACTTCTCTTGACGTATTATTCATATCCTCATACCAGGGCCTTCAACTACTTACCAGAAGGTCTGTAGTTAACTTATTCAAGAAAAGAAGCTTAATGTGACAACTGTCATGTCCACATTATTGATATCTTCATACCAGGGCCTTGTTCAGTTCAACTTACCAGGATGTCTGTGATGTTGTGTTCAAGAAGGTGACCTTTATTTGCACATTGTTCATGTCGTCATGTTGAGGTCCTGCAATGTTCTTGTTGTAACAGCAAGATTGAGTGTCAACTTGCACTGGCCTGGATTTCCAGAATCTACAACAATCATGTTAAAATAATTCTACATGTTCTGAAATGTTTATTTAACTATTCACTCCATACATATTACTTATCAAAATGCATACCTGTGAACCCTCCCGACTTGGGCGGGAGTCTCCCGATTTTTTAGTCAAATCTCCTGCCTCCCGCATATTATGCTATTCCTCCCGACTTTTGACATTTCCATGCAACATTTATGAAACCTTCCCATTAAAACACATTTACGATCATGCTTTCATCGTGTGAGTACAAATTAGACTGGTTTACGATATTTTGGCGCCTTTTTGAATGACAGGAAGTCGTAAATGGATTACCAGTCAATGAAATGTCATGCATGGCCTTGAACTTCAGACAGGTTGATGTTTTGATAACAATTATTGATTTTATCACATGTGCACAAATAAAATTACCGAGTTGGTAATTAGCATTAGGGTACTGGTGGACATCAAAGACACCACATGCACTTTAGTTTGATGCTAGTGATAAATTACAAAGTGCTACTAAGAAACTTTCGAATTTTAACGGTTTTATCTGTTAAAGCTATTAAAGATGTTTAACAGTAATGGTCACTAACGAATACACTGTTTGATATGACTAATAACAGGGGTGGATCTAGGAGGGGGTGGTTTAGTGGGGTTGATTTTTCAGTGGGGTTGATTGACCCCACTTCTTGGGCCAAAATGTATGAAATCATCATATGTAACTCATAAGACTGCCACAAACACCCCCTTTCCTGGAAATCTTGCACCCAATTCTGAGTAAGAAAGTGATTGTTTAACTTTTTGGCTGTTGATTGTTTATGTAAAATAAATAATTTATTTATTAAAAAAATATTTTATTAATGTGTAGTAGTGTTTGTAAACTAGAGTTCTCAGAATAAATGTGTTTCTGACAAGAAAAACATGAATGATAACATAAACAAGAGAAAATTTTATATATTCTCACTATCCCGAGCTAAAAAAAATCCACGATATACCATAAAACAACGCTTCGTAAAATCTCCCACTTTTTTACCCTGATCTCCCACTTTTTTGGTGTCAATCTCCCACCTGAGCACTAATAAAGGTTCACAGGTATGTCACAATGGCATAATAGTGTAGATCCGGATAAGCCAGCACATCAGATTCTGTTTCATCTGATCTGGATCTACACTGTATGCTTTTAGACTGATAAATATGTTATTCAGACCAAGTAGTTATCTGTGACAGATTAGACAGCACAGCTGATCTGGATCTACACTGGTTCTCTGTGATGAACGGGGTATCTCATGGAGTAAAGGGTTACATGTAGCAGTCCAGTAATCTGAGTCATGTATTGATAATCCGGCCACTTACTTTGGGGCATTGATAATGAAGAATAGGCTCTAGAGAAATATCCTTCAGTGTAGCCATGAGGACAACCTGTCACTCTTGTAACGTCATGTTCGCCTCAATACCTATAAACATACACATATTTAGATGTTTTGTCACAAAAAAACTCAATTTCAAATAGAACAGAATTAATTCATTCTGCAACTGTTGTTTAACAGTTTCACCTTCATCTACTGACATTCAGTCAAAATTACATGACCAGTATCAAGACATTCAGTTAAAAGACTGCAAGACTTTCTTCACTTTTCAACTGAACATTATTTGACTTTAAATTGAAGCACTAATAATTTATATGTTTGTTGTATTGAGGCAGACTGACACTTAAGGTAAGGGTTAAAGAATACAACAATTAGCCATTTTTGTTATGGTGACTACTATAACCGTGGTAAATAATTTTATGTTGCACACAGGAATTTGACAAAACTTTTGACAGGAATTTGCTTATAGTTTAAATTTGAAATTTTCAATTTGCTAGATCTATTATGTTTATTCCCTATTCCTGTATTTCCATCCCCCTTATGGAATTTTTGGCAATTGCTTCATAATAAGATTTATGTCAAAAAAGCATGATGATCAAAAGAGAATTCTTTATTCAATGAATGGAACATTAAAACTGAAATTCAATGCTGAAATGTGCATGTTTTGTTGTTTAGCAGACACACACCTCCAGTGAAAAAAATGGCCGCCACATTCCTATAAACAGTCCTTTGCTGTAAGAACCGGTGTGAGGAATGTGTTTTAACTTTTTCAAACTTGTTTTATGTTTTCCAATCATTTTTAAGCTCAATTTCAGTAAATTCATTTTTGTATCAACTGCAACTTAAACATTTCATGATTACTCTATTGTATGGTGCATAAGTCCATGCATCCTAGTGTTAATTGTTGTTTATTCAAGGGGGGGGGGGGGAGCGGGATTATAGGAAGGGATGGAAATATAGGAAAGTAGGATATGTGGCTTTACACAGTTATTTACCCCCCCCCCCCCCCGGTAAGACTTCATGTGTAGGCCGAGATGGATCTACAGTGGCCCCAGATGGGATAAAAGTTGTATCAATGGAGACAGGTTTAAGAAATGATGTCAGTTAACCTTGAATGAGTTGATAGAAATCTAAAAGGTTAGATCGGCTAACATCTGATCTAGGACATGTCACAGTTTGTTTGTTCTGTCACTGTAACAACCAAAATTTTACACGTTTTTATTATTTGGGCATCTTTTCACATGTTTCACATGAAAAATTGAACTATATGGCTTAATGTGATACTAGTAATGAGGAAAAATCTACATTCTTTCCAAAAAATCGCGGTTAAATTACCTAACGGCCATCTTTGTGTTGTTTGTGATGACGAAACGGTATTGGTTCCCAAAAGTGATTATTAGAATATATTGTTAATGGGGTACCAGTGGAGGTCACTGAATATTAATTTTAAATCCGGGTCGTACCGTCCCGAAGTAGTTCTTAAAATTCATAATCTGTTGTTTTTTATCATTGTCATCCTATAAAATGTTTTCCACTCGAAAGAGTAAGATATGAAATCGTTTTAGTACTACATGAGTTTTTTACAACCATGTTTTTTTAAAATTTGTAATATATGCTGAAAAATTCCGTACTACTTTTCGGTCTATGCGTGTCGCTATCTCCTTTGCAGATTTGTCGCTCCTTACACTCAATTTACCAACCTCCGCGCAGTAATTTGCTTCGTTTCGCTACACAAATGGAACATGGAAATCAAATTTAACACAAATCGGTTAAAAATCTTCGTGATGGCAGTGATTACTGAAACTGTAAGGGGAAGTAACCACTGCGTGGAGTTTGTCAATTTACACCTCTGCGAAAGGCTTAATACTAAGCAGCTTCGTTTTATACAGACATTATTATGAATTTGAAAGCTTGTGATATAACAAATGACAGAAAATTCACTATCTTTCATTAAAACCGAAAAGCCAAAGCACCTTAAAATGAAATTGGTGAATTATTTTTTTTACAGTTTAAGTAAAAATTAAATAGTTGACGGAGGTTGATGTATATGAGCCGATAGTGTAAGAGAGTACACGTGCGTGTCGGTTCATATAAGGATGTTGCTACGTTGTGTTTAAAGCTTGTTTAAGCCTGATACAAGCAAGTCGTGTATAAAACAGCATAGAGTATGAATTTATGACCACAAGAGCAATAACTGAAAAATAAAGTGGGCGTTGTCATGTATTCTTAGCATTGCATTAAGATTTTTAACTGAAATAATTAGACGAAATAATTAGACGTAAAATTGCCTTTCATTTCACCAAGAATATAGGCCTACTTGTACTTGTTTGTTGATATGATAATCTGTTGCGGTGCACCCTAGAACCTGGTTTAAACCTCAAATTGTTTTGCCACTGACCGTTCCAAGGCGGTTAGGTCCTTACGCCTCGGGTTATCACTTTCGTTAATTGTGTGGCGTACATTTTGAAACTGATTATTTTATTACCATGCTATCTTTTTCTCTATACTTTTTGGCAGTGTGGGGAGGCTGTGTCTGCTGGATGTTGTCATTAATGATATGTATATTTCACTTTTTTTCCAGACCCATTCTTGGGACACATGCATTTTATTTTATCCCTTTCGGTGAATAGAGTTCTTTCACATTGTTGTGCGCATGCGTCGTACTCCACGTTTAGGTACGAAAATATTGGTTTTATCCTAAACCGACGCGTGAGGGGGCATTTAACAGCTTCATTGCTAACAGAATGAACGGACATGATCACGGTGTCCTCTTAAAGCTTATGATAAATTATAATAATAATTGTGATGAGGCACAATAAATTCGAGTTTTACGAATTTCCGAATATTGCAAGCTTTAAAAAGTCTGGTCGGCAAGATTTGACTGTGAAAAGCGTAAAACAATCAAAGACGTGGTTGCAAATTTGAATCAGGAATTATATAAAAACAAAGAAAATGTGGATTGCATGTTACTGTCTATTTGCCACAGACACATATATAAGCGTCTCGTGTTTTTCTGACAAAATGCGTTTACTTAAAAAAATATATTTTATGTAACTTGATCTCCCTAAATTCGAAGAGAAAACGGATGAATTCAACAATGTATCGCCGTTGTATTCAACGCCCGTTAAGCGTTATTATTTTGTTTACTATTTTACTGCCTTCCAACATATGTTTAAAACTAAAATTTATTGTAATCATTCGTATATTTCTTTTATCAGTCCTGGATTAAAATTATTTTTATGTTTTATAACTAGAAATCATACTTTGAACACGACCGTGTTACTGTTAATTGTCCCTATATATTTGACAATATTCCCATTCCCATTCTGCCCAGAAAACGATGGTGACATATTGAGGTGTGAAAAGTTGTTTGATATCTGATATTTGAGGAGACTTAAAATTAATTATCTCAAATCATCAAATTGAACTTAACTGTTATTGTCACTTCAAGCGTTAACTTTTCGAATACCTAAAATTTTCACGAGTTCAGTCCCATATTTCTATAACTATAATTTGTAGCGTTGAAATGGCAGATCATGTAGTAGTTTACGTCTTATTCATGTTACGAGATTATAAACATCTTTTTTTATAAAATCGTCAGCCATGTTCTAACTTACTTTTTTACAGTTTGGAGAAAATCGTCTTCAAAGTTTCAGATTTCTCTAAAACCTTCATATTCCACCGAATTTGCTCAGAAAAACAGCAGCGTTTGTGTTTTGATGAAGTCTATAAATTACATGAGTTTGTGTTTAGTCTTTATCTTTAACTTTTTAAAAATTCTCTACTTTCGGTTTAACCTAACCAGTGTTCTTGGACTAACCAGTACTAACCAATTTTCTCCGCAAGTAACTCGTCGCCTTATTATTACAATGTTCTAACTTACTTTTTTACAGTTACTTAGAACAGTGTAATCCTTACACGAGTGTGAATAAACCGCAAGATAGAACATTGTGTGATTGGGAATTTTAAAAACTAAAGTGAATCAACCAATTCTGAAACCATATTCAGATAGGTCTTTTTTCCACGATTACAACGGTATAAAAATCTCATTTTTCGAAAAATATCACTTAGAACATTGTAATAATAAGGCGACGATTAGTTTAAGTCGCATTTCATGAATATCTACGTGTTCCGGGAATGATGTAGAAAGAAGATAAAATGTCCGCAGACCTCCAAAATCTCAGGATTTATCTGAAATCTCCGGACCGTAAGGTTCTTCTCCGGATCTAAGGATTTTCAGGCAAAATCTCAGGATTTAAAAATATTGAAAATGATAATTAATGAAACATAAATTTAACTGAATTAAGAATGGGTTTTACAATTATATTAATTAATATTAAGAAACTTGGTCTTGGTCACGGCTCCAAAATTTCCTGTTTATTGAGAGATTACGTGATAGTGACACGATGCCTCGGGCACACATGTACACAACAGCTAAGTGTCATAAAACTAAACTCGGACCCGAATATCGCAGTCCCGTTCATTTGTTTTGGTCCATGGTCATTTTGATTTTAAACAGAAATGAAAATATTATATTTCAAAACCTTCAGCGACAACAATTACGAACTTCAACATCAAAATAGTTTTTATTAAAAAAAACAAACTCTCTGGATTTTTTTTTGGAATAGTTTTGGTTGGCCTGCCGTCCGGCAATATTCGTTTGGTTCAATCAATTTAACGATTTCTCGGGTTGTAGCTGGAATCATCCTATTATGTAAATACGTAATATTTTTTCTCAAAAGTAAAAAAACACGCAAAACACATATCAACCTAGTCGCCGACGAGCTACATAAGAATATAATGATGTCTCATTCCACTATAAATTATAGCGTTACAAAAAAAATGCCGTAAAATAGTAAAATGTCCGATAATGTTCGTCTGAATTGTCAATTATACAGATTTATTTTTAGTAAACACAATTCACGTGTGTATTTTCATAAAAAAACAACAAACAAATTCGTTGGATACTCGCGTCCTGAAAATACCGCGATAAACAATGTTTAAAATGCGCATAAACTTTCTTGATGTGCTTGTAAATGATCATAACGTTTTTTTTTTATTCTTCGTTGTTTGACTCAGCAGAACTTACTTATTTATAAATTTGAAATGATTCATCAACATTTTCTTAATTTTATAATCACTTAGTCATATTAACAATAGTAAACGATGCCCCCTCGCGTGCATTTATCGACTAAATATGCTCTTTATTTTTAGAGAGCGCTAAGGGGAGGTAACAATGTGAAAGAACTCTATTATACAATTTTCCCGGTGAAATAAAATGGTAAAGGACTCTTGTATACTGTTTTACACCCGGACTAATACCTTCCCGACGGTCTAGAGCTCTGAAATTTCAGACATAACCTCACACCGAAGATCTCTAAAAACCGTGAAAGTTTCAAAGAGATTGGACAAGTGCAAGTACAGGTTAGGGTTAGGATTAGGGGGCTGTAAGTGCGAGCACCCAGCAAACGTTTGTATTGCGTTTTCACGCTTAGTCATTTTTCGCTATTTAATGTAGTGTTTAACACCCGGTTTAATAGGTTCCTGACGGTGTAGAACTTTGAAATTTGGACCATAAGCTCACCTAAAAGAGCACTAAACACCGTGCAAATTTCAAAGATATTGGATTATTAGAAATATACGTTTACTCTTGAGCGTGCCTTACCAACTCGGTCATTTTACGCTGTGTAATATAATTTCGCGGCTTAATTGCGCTATGAAATGCCCATTGAAAACCGATGGATGGAAGCCCCATTTAATTGCAGTGGCTGCACTAAAGCATGCTTTTAGGTCGCCAAACATCCAATGAACACGACCTGCCAGGTTTTTCGGCTTACTGCACAACAGTTTTTCAAAGTTGGTGCTCCTAGCATAGGTCAGCATAACGTTTACATAGCAAACATATTGGGTAAGCCATATCTTTACGGTCAACGCTCGCAAACTTGCAGGGAACATAGAGAAGATCCAGCTGAGCTTCAGATCTCCCAACCTGCTGGAACCCAAGAATCCCGGAGGTCTTTCAGTACGCTATAGTACATCGATACTTTAGCGTGGATAACCTGCCCTGTACAATGCGATTTTATAACGCTTATTTAAATTCACCGCTCTCAATAGAGTCGTCGTAGTGTAGTGGTTAGAGTAATAGATAATAGTAGTTAGTATAATGGTCTCTCACAAGAGAGCCCCGGGTTCGAATCCCGTCACCGAACAGTTTTTTTTATGACTTTATTCTGCGGTTTCACACTTAGTAATTTTTCGCTATGTAATGTATTGTTTTACACCCGGTTAAATAGGTTCCTGACGGTCTAGAGCTTTGAAATTTGGAGCATAAGCTCACCTAAAAGAGCTCTAAACACCGTGCAAATTTCAAAGATATTGGGTTATTAGAAATATATGTTTACTCTTGAGCGTGCCTTACCAACTCGGTCATTTTACGCTGTGTAATATGGGGTTTAACACCCGGTTTAATAGGTTCCTGACGGTCTAGAAATTTGAAATTTGGAACATAAGCTCACCTAAAAGATCTCTAAACACCGTGCAAATTTCAAAGATATTGGATTATTAGAAATTCACGTTTTCTCGTGTTTGATCATAAATTCGCGACTTAATTGCCCAGTGAAATGCCTATTGGAAACCGTCGGATGTGAGCTTCATTCAAATGCAGTAACTCAAACCAAAACTGGTTTCAGGTAGTCCACCATCAGTGGAACACGACCCGCAGGTTTTTTAGGCTCATTGCATTTAAATGGCGCTTGGGTCGGGGCTGTAAGTACGAGCACCCAGCAAACGTTTGTATTGCGTTTTCACACTTAGTCATTTTTCGCTATTTAATGTAGTGTTTAACACCCGGTTTAATAGGTTCCTGACGGTGTAGAACTTTGAAATTTGGACCATAAGCTCACCTAAAAGAGCTCCAAACACCGTGCAAATTTCAAAGATATTGGGTTATTAGAAATATATGTTTACTCTTGAGCGTGCCTTACCGACTCGAACATTTTACGCTGTGTAATATAGGGTTTAAAACCCGGTTTCATAGGTTCCTGACGGTCTAGAAATTTGAAATTTGGAACATAACCTCACCTAAAAGATCTCTAAACACCGTGCAAATTTCAAAGATATTGGATTATTAGAAATGCACGTTTTCTTGTGTTTGATCATAAATTCGCGACTTAATTGCCCAGTGAAATGCCTATTGGAAAACCGTCGGATGTGAGCTCCATTCAAATGCAGTAACTCAAACCAAAACTAGTTTCAGGTAGTCCACCATCAGTGGAACACGACCCGCAGGTTTTTTAGGCTCATTGCATTTAAATGGCGCTTGGGTCGGGGCTGTAAGTGCGAGCACCCAGCAAACGTTTGTATTGCGTTTTCACGCTTAGTCATTTTTCGCTATTTAATGTAGTGTTTAACACCCGGTTTAATAGGTTCCTGACGGTGTAGAACTTTGAAATTTGGACCATAAGCTCACCTAAAAGAGCACTAAACACCGTGCAAATTTCAAAGATATTGGATTATTAGAAATATACGTTTACTCTTGAGCGTGCCTTACCAACTCGGTCATTTTACGCTGTGTAATATAATTTCGCGGCTTAATTGCGCTATGAAATGCCCATTGAAAACCGATGGATGGAAGCCCCATTTAATTGCAGTGGCTGCACTAAAGCATGCTTTTAGGTCGCCAAACATCCAATGAACACGACCTGCCAGGTTTTTCGGCTTACTGCACAACAGTTTTTCAAAGTTGGTGCTCCTAGCATAGGTCAGCATAACGTTTACATAGCAAACATATTGGGTAAGCCATATCTTTACGGTCAACGCTCGCAAACTTGCAGGGAACATAGAGAAGATCCAGCTGAGCTTCAGATCTCCCAACCTGCTGGAACCCAAGAATCCCGGAGGTCTTTCAGTACGCTATAGTACATCGATACTTTAGCGTGGATAACCTGCCCTGTACAATGCGATTTTATAACGCTTATTTAAATTCACCGCTCTCAATAGAGTCGTCGTAGTGTAGTGGTTAGAGTAATAGATAATAGTAGTTAGTATAATGGTCTCTCACAAGAGAGCCCCGGGTTCGAATCCCGTCACCGAACAGTTTTTTTTATGACTTTATTCTGCGGTTTCACACTTAGTAATTTTTCGCTATGTAATGTATTGTTTTACACCCGGTTAAATAGGTTCCTGACGGTCTAGAGCTTTGAAATTTGGAGCATAAGCTCACCTAAAAGAGCTCTAAACACCGTGCAAATTTCAAAGATATTGGGTTATTAGAAATATATGTTTACTCTTGAGCGTGCCTTACCAACTCGGTCATTTTACGCTGTGTAATATGGGGTTTAACACCCGGTTTAATAGGTTCCTGACGGTCTAGAAATTTGAAATTTGGAACATAAGCTCACCTAAAAGATCTCTAAACACCGTGCAAATTTCAAAGATATTGGATTATTAGAAATTCACGTTTTCTCGTGTTTGATCATAAATTCGCGACTTAATTGCCCAGTGAAATGCCTATTGGAAACCGTCGGATGTGAGCTTCATTCAAATGCAGTAACTCAAACCAAAACTGGTTTCAGGTAGTCCACCATCAGTGGAACACGACCCGCAGGTTTTTTAGGCTCATTGCATTTAAATGGCGCTTGGGTCGGGGCTGTAAGTACGAGCACCCAGCAAACGTTTGTATTGCGTTTTCACACTTAGTCATTTTTCGCTATTTAATGTAGTGTTTAACACCCGGTTTAATAGGTTCCTGACGGTGTAGAACTTTGAAATTTGGACCATAAGCTCACCTAAAAGAGCTCCAAACACCGTGCAAATTTCAAAGATATTGGGTTATTAGAAATATATGTTTACTCTTGAGCGTGCCTTACCGACTCGAACATTTTACGCTGTGTAATATAGGGTTTAAAACCCGGTTTCATAGGTTCCTGACGGTCTAGAAATTTGAAATTTGGAACATAACCTCACCTAAAAGATCTCTAAACACCGTGCAAATTTCAAAGATATTGGATTATTAGAAATGCACGTTTTCTTGTGTTTGATCATAAATTCGCGACTTAATTGCCCAGTGAAATGCCTATTGGAAAACCGTCGGATGTGAGCTCCATTCAAATGCAGTAACTCAAACCAAAACTAGTTTCAGGTAGTCCACCATCAGTGGAACACGACCCGCAGGTTTTTTAGGCTCATTGCATTTAAATGGCGCTTGGGTCGGGGCTGTAAGTGCGAGCACCCAGCAAACGTTTGTATTGCGTTTTCACGCTTAGTCATTTTTCGCTATTTAATGTAGTGTTTAACACCCGGTTTAATAGGTTCCTGACGGTGTAGAACTTTGAAATTTGGACCATAAGCTCACCTAAAAGAGCACTAAACACCGTGCAAATTTCAAAGATATTGGATTATTAGAAATATACGTTTACTCTTGAGCGTGCCTTACCAACTCGGTCATTTTACGCTGTGTAATATAATTTCGCGGCTTAATTGCGCTATGAAATGCCCATTGAAAACCGATGGATGGAAGCCCCATTTAATTGCAGTGGCTGCACTAAAGCATGCTTTTAGGTCGCCAAACATCCAATGAACACGACCTGCCAGGTTTTTCGGCTTACTGCACAACAGTTTTTCAAAGTTGGTGCTCCTAGCATAGGTCAGCATAACGTTTACATAGCAAACATATTGGGTAAGCCATATCTTTACGGTCAACGCTCGCAAACTTGCAGGGAACATAGAGAAGATCCAGCTGAGCTTCAGATCTCCCAACCTGCTGGAACCCAAGAATCCCGGAGGTCTTTCAGTACGCTATAGTACATCGATACTTTAGCGTGGATAACCTGCCCTGTACAATGCGATTTTATAACGCTTATTTAAATTCACCGCTCTCAATAGAGTCGTCGTAGTGTAGTGGTTAGAGTAATAGATAATAGTAGTTAGTATAATGGTCTCTCACAAGAGAGCCCCGGGTTCGAATCCCGTCACCGAACAGTTTTTTTTTATGACTTTATTCTGCGGTTTCACACTTAGTAATTTTTCGCTATGTAATGTATTGTTTTACACCCGGTTAAATAGGTTCCTGACGGTCTAGAGCTTTGAAATTTGGAGCATAAGCTCACCTAAAAGAGCTCTAAACACCGTGCAAATTTCAAAGATATTGGGTTATTAGAAATATATGTTTACTCTTGAGCGTGCCTTACCAACTCGGTCATTTTACGCTGTGTAATATGGGGTTTAACACCCGGTTTAATAGGTTCCTGACGGTCTAGAAATTTGAAATTTGGAACATAAGCTCACCTAAAAGATCTCTAAACACCGTGCAAATTTCAAAGATATTGGATTATTAGAAATTCACGTTTTCTCGTGTTTGATCATAAATTCGCGACTTAATTGCCCAGTGAAATGCCTATTGGAAACCGTCGGATGTGAGCTTCATTCAAATGCAGTAACTCAAACCAAAACTGGTTTCAGGTAGTCCACCATCAGTGGAACACGACCCGCAGGTTTTTTAGGCTCATTGCATTTAAATGGCGCTTGGGTCGGGGCTGTAAGTACGAGCACCCAGCAAACGTTTGTATTGCGTTTTCACACTTAGTCATTTTTCGCTATTTAATGTAGTGTTTAACACCCGGTTTAATAGGTTCCTGACGGTGTAGAACTTTGAAATTTGGACCATAAGCTCACCTAAAAGAGCTCCAAACACCGTGCAAATTTCAAAGATATTGGGTTATTAGAAATATATGTTTACTCTTGAGCGTGCCTTACCGACTCGAACATTTTACGCTGTGTAATATAGGGTTTAAAACCCGGTTTCATAGGTTCCTGACGGTCTAGAAATTTGAAATTTGGAACATAACCTCACCTAAAAGATCTCTAAACACCGTGCAAATTTCAAAGATATTGGATTATTAGAAATGCACGTTTTCTTGTGTTTGATCATAAATTCGCGACTTAATTGCCCAGTGAAATGCCTATTGGAAAACCGTCGGATGTGAGCTCCATTCAAATGCAGTAACTCAAACCAAAACTAGTTTCAGGTAGTCCACCATCAGTGGAACACGACCCGCAGGTTTTTTAGGCTCATTGCATTTAAATGGCGCTTGGGTCGGGGCTGTAAGTGCGAGCACCCAGCAAACGTTTGTATTGCGTTTTCACGCTTAGTCATTTTTCGCTATTTAATGTAGTGTTTAACACCCGGTTTAATAGGTTCCTGACGGTGTAGAACTTTGAAATTTGGACCATAAGCTCACCTAAAAGAGCACTAAACACCGTGCAAATTTCAAAGATATTGGATTATTAGAAATATACGTTTACTCTTGAGCGTGCCTTACCAACTCGGTCATTTTACGCTGTGTAATATAATTTCGCGGCTTAATTGCGCTATGAAATGCCCATTGAAAACCGATGGATGGAAGCCCCATTTAATTGCAGTGGCTGCACTAAAGCATGCTTTTAGGTCGCCAAACATCCAATGAACACGACCTGCCAGGTTTTTCGGCTTACTGCACAACAGTTTTTCAAAGTTGGTGCTCCTAGCATAGGTCAGCATAACGTTTACATAGCAAACATATTGGGTAAGCCATATCTTTACGGTCAACGCTCGCAAACTTGCAGGGAACATAGAGAAGATCCAGCTGAGCTTCAGATCTCCCAACCTGCTGGAACCCAAGAATCCCGGAGGTCTTTCAGTACGCTATAGTACATCGATACTTTAGCGTGGATAACCTGCCCTGTACAATGCGATTTTATAACGCTTATTTAAATTCACCGCTCTCAATAGAGTCGTCGTAGTGTAGTGGTTAGAGTAATAGATAATAGTAGTTAGTATAATGGTCTCTCACAAGAGAGCCCCGGGTTCGAATCCCGTCACCGAACAGTTTTTTTTATGACTTTATTCTGCGGTTTCACACTTAGTAATTTTTCGCTATGTAATGTATTGTTTTACACCCGGTTAAATAGGTTCCTGACGGTCTAGAGCTTTGAAATTTGGAGCATAAGCTCACCTAAAAGAGCTCTAAACACCGTGCAAATTTCAAAGATATTGGGTTATTAGAAATATATGTTTACTCTTGAGCGTGCCTTACCAACTCGGTCATTTTACGCTGTGTAATATGGGGTTTAACACCCGGTTTAATAGGTTCCTGACGGTCTAGAAATTTGAAATTTGGAACATAAGCTCACCTAAAAGATCTCTAAACACCGTGCAAATTTCAAAGATATTGGATTATTAGAAATTCACGTTTTCTCGTGTTTGATCATAAATTCGCGACTTAATTGCCCAGTGAAATGCCTATTGGAAACCGTCGGATGTGAGCTTCATTCAAATGCAGTAACTCAAACCAAAACTGGTTTCAGGTAGTCCACCATCAGTGGAACACGACCCGCAGGTTTTTTAGGCTCATTGCATTTAAATGGCGCTTGGGTCGGGGCTGTAAGTACGAGCACCCAGCAAACGTTTGTATTGCGTTTTCACACTTAGTCATTTTTCGCTATTTAATGTAGTGTTTAACACCCGGTTTAATAGGTTCCTGACGGTGTAGAACTTTGAAATTTGGACCATAAGCTCACCTAAAAGAGCTCCAAACACCGTGCAAATTTCAAAGATATTGGGTTATTAGAAATATATGTTTACTCTTGAGCGTGCCTTACCGACTCGAACATTTTACGCTGTGTAATATAGGGTTTAAAACCCGGTTTCATAGGTTCCTGACGGTCTAGAAATTTGAAATTTGGAACATAACCTCACCTAAAAGATCTCTAAACACCGTGCAAATTTCAAAGATATTGGATTATTAGAAATGCACGTTTTCTTGTGTTTGATCATAAATTCGCGACTTAATTGCCCAGTGAAATGCCTATTGGAAAACCGTCGGATGTGAGCTCCATTCAAATGCAGTAACTCAAACCAAAACTAGTTTCAGGTAGTCCACCATCAGTGGAACACGACCCGCAGGTTTTTTAGGCTCATTGCATTTAAATGGCGCTTGGGTCGGGGCTGTAAGTGCGAGCACCCAGCAAACGTTTGTATTGCGTTTTCACGCTTAGTCATTTTTCGCTATTTAATGTAGTGTTTAACACCCGGTTTAATAGGTTCCTGACGGTGTAGAACTTTGAAATTTGGACCATAAGCTCACCTAAAAGAGCACTAAACACCGTGCAAATTTCAAAGATATTGGATTATTAGAAATATACGTTTACTCTTGAGCGTGCCTTACCAACTCGGTCATTTTACGCTGTGTAATATAATTTCGCGGCTTAATTGCGCTATGAAATGCCCATTGAAAACCGATGGATGGAAGCCCCATTTAATTGCAGTGGCTGCACTAAAGCATGCTTTTAGGTCGCCAAACATCCAATGAACACGACCTGCCAGGTTTTTCGGCTTACTGCACAACAGTTTTTCAAAGTTGGTGCTCCTAGCATAGGTCAGCATAACGTTTACATAGCAAACATATTGGGTAAGCCATATCTTTACGGTCAACGCTCGCAAACTTGCAGGGAACATAGAGAAGATCCAGCTGAGCTTCAGATCTCCCAACCTGCTGGAACCCAAGAATCCCGGAGGTCTTTCAGTACGCTATAGTACATCGATACTTTAGCGTGGATAACCTGCCCTGTACAATGCGATTTTATAACGCTTATTTAAATTCACCGCTCTCAATAGAGTCGTCGTAGTGTAGTGGTTAGAGTAATAGATAATAGTAGTTAGTATAATGGTCTCTCACAAGAGAGCCCCGGGTTCGAATCCCGTCACCGAACAGTTTTTTTTATGACTTTATTCTGCGGTTTCACACTTAGTAATTTTTCGCTATGTAATGTATTGTTTTACACCCGGTTAAATAGGTTCCTGACGGTCTAGAGCTTTGAAATTTGGAGCATAAGCTCACCTAAAAGAGCTCTAAACACCGTGCAAATTTCAAAGATATTGGGTTATTAGAAATATATGTTTACTCTTGAGCGTGCCTTACCAACTCGGTCATTTTACGCTGTGTAATATGGGGTTTAACACCCGGTTTAATAGGTTCCTGACGGTCTAGAAATTTGAAATTTGGAACATAAGCTCACCTAAAAGATCTCTAAACACCGTGCAAATTTCAAAGATATTGGATTATTAGAAATTCACGTTTTCTCGTGTTTGATCATAAATTCGCGACTTAATTGCCCAGTGAAATGCCTATTGGAAACCGTCGGATGTGAGCTTCATTCAAATGCAGTAACTCAAACCAAAACTGGTTTCAGGTAGTCCACCATCAGTGGAACACGACCCGCAGGTTTTTTAGGCTCATTGCATTTAAATGGCGCTTGGGTCGGGGCTGTAAGTACGAGCACCCAGCAAACGTTTGTATTGCGTTTTCACACTTAGTCATTTTTCGCTATTTAATGTAGTGTTTAACACCCGGTTTAATAGGTTCCTGACGGTGTAGAACTTTGAAATTTGGACCATAAGCTCACCTAAAAGAGCTCCAAACACCGTGCAAATTTCAAAGATATTGGGTTATTAGAAATATATGTTTACTCTTGAGCGTGCCTTACCGACTCGAACATTTTACGCTGTGTAATATAGGGTTTAAAACCCGGTTTCATAGGTTCCTGACGGTCTAGAAATTTGAAATTTGGAACATAACCTCACCTAAAAGATCTCTAAACACCGTGCAAATTTCAAAGATATTGGATTATTAGAAATGCACGTTTTCTTGTGTTTGATCATAAATTCGCGACTTAATTGCCCAGTGAAATGCCTATTGGAAAACCGTCGGATGTGAGCTCCATTCAAATGCAGTAACTCAAACCAAAACTAGTTTCAGGTAGTCCACCATCAGTGGAACACGACCCGCAGGTTTTTTAGGCTCATTGCATTTAAATGGCGCTTGGGTCGGGGCTGTAAGTGCGAGCACCCAGCAAACGTTTGTATTGCGTTTTCACGCTTAGTCATTTTTCGCTATTTAATGTAGTGTTTAACACCCGGTTTAATAGGTTCCTGACGGTGTAGAACTTTGAAATTTGGACCATAAGCTCACCTAAAAGAGCACTAAACACCGTGCAAATTTCAAAGATATTGGATTATTAGAAATATACGTTTACTCTTGAGCGTGCCTTACCAACTCGGTCATTTTACGCTGTGTAATATAATTTCGCGGCTTAATTGCGCTATGAAATGCCCATTGAAAACCGATGGATGGAAGCCCCATTTAATTGCAGTGGCTGCACTAAAGCATGCTTTTAGGTCGCCAAACATCCAATGAACACGACCTGCCAGGTTTTTCGGCTTACTGCACAACAGTTTTTCAAAGTTGGTGCTCCTAGCATAGGTCAGCATAACGTTTACATAGCAAACATATTGGGTAAGCCATATCTTTACGGTCAACGCTCGCAAACTTGCAGGGAACATAGAGAAGATCCAGCTGAGCTTCAGATCTCCCAACCTGCTGGAACCCAAGAATCCCGGAGGTCTTTCAGTACGCTATAGTACATCGATACTTTAGCGTGGATAACCTGCCCTGTACAATGCGATTTTATAACGCTTATTTAAATTCACCGCTCTCAATAGAGTCGTCGTAGTGTAGTGGTTAGAGTAATAGATAATAGTAGTTAGTATAATGGTCTCTCACAAGAGAGCCCCGGGTTCGAATCCCGTCACCGAACAGTTTTTTTATGACTTTATTCTGCGGTTTCACACTTAGTAATTTTTCGCTATGTAATGTATTGTTTTACACCCGGTTAAATAGGTTCCTGACGGTCTAGAGCTTTGAAATTTGGAGCATAAGCTCACCTAAAAGAGCTCTAAACACCGTGCAAATTTCAAAGATATTGGGTTATTAGAAATATATGTTTACTCTTGAGCGTGCCTTACCAACTCGGTCATTTTACGCTGTGTAATATGGGGTTTAACACCCGGTTTAATAGGTTCCTGACGGTCTAGAAATTTGAAATTTGGAACATAAGCTCACCTAAAAGATCTCTAAACACCGTGCAAATTTCAAAGATATTGGATTATTAGAAATTCACGTTTTCTCGTGTTTGATCATAAATTCGCGACTTAATTGCCCAGTGAAATGCCTATTGGAAACCGTCGGATGTGAGCTTCATTCAAATGCAGTAACTCAAACCAAAACTGGTTTCAGGTAGTCCACCATCAGTGGAACACGACCCGCAGGTTTTTTAGGCTCATTGCATTTAAATGGCGCTTGGGTCGGGGCTGTAAGTACGAGCACCCAGCAAACGTTTGTATTGCGTTTTCACACTTAGTCATTTTTCGCTATTTAATGTAGTGTTTAACACCCGGTTTAATAGGTTCCTGACGGTGTAGAACTTTGAAATTTGGACCATAAGCTCACCTAAAAGAGCTCCAAACACCGTGCAAATTTCAAAGATATTGGGTTATTAGAAATATATGTTTACTCTTGAGCGTGCCTTACCGACTCGAACATTTTACGCTGTGTAATATAGGGTTTAAAACCCGGTTTCATAGGTTCCTGACGGTCTAGAAATTTGAAATTTGGAACATAACCTCACCTAAAAGATCTCTAAACACCGTGCAAATTTCAAAGATATTGGATTATTAGAAATGCACGTTTTCTTGTGTTTGATCATAAATTCGCGACTTAATTGCCCAGTGAAATGCCTATTGGAAAACCGTCGGATGTGAGCTCCATTCAAATGCAGTAACTCAAACCAAAACTAGTTTCAGGTAGTCCACCATCAGTGGAACACGACCCGCAGGTTTTTTAGGCTCATTGCATTTAAATGGCGCTTGGGTCGGGGCTGTAAGTGCGAGCACCCAGCAAACGTTTGTATTGCGTTTTCACGCTTAGTCATTTTTCGCTATTTAATGTAGTGTTTAACACCCGGTTTAATAGGTTCCTGACGGTGTAGAACTTTGAAATTTGGACCATAAGCTCACCTAAAAGAGCACTAAACACCGTGCAAATTTCAAAGATATTGGATTATTAGAAATATACGTTTACTCTTGAGCGTGCCTTACCAACTCGGTCATTTTACGCTGTGTAATATAATTTCGCGGCTTAATTGCGCTATGAAATGCCCATTGAAAACCGATGGATGGAAGCCCCATTTAATTGCAGTGGCTGCACTAAAGCATGCTTTTAGGTCGCCAAACATCCAATGAACACGACCTGCCAGGTTTTTCGGCTTACTGCACAACAGTTTTTCAAAGTTGGTGCTCCTAGCATAGGTCAGCATAACGTTTACATAGCAAACATATTGGGTAAGCCATATCTTTACGGTCAACGCTCGCAAACTTGCAGGGAACATAGAGAAGATCCAGCTGAGCTTCAGATCTCCCAACCTGCTGGAACCCAAGAATCCCGGAGGTCTTTCAGTACGCTATAGTACATCGATACTTTAGCGTGGATAACCTGCCCTGTACAATGCGATTTTATAACGCTTATTTAAATTCACCGCTCTCAATAGAGTCGTCGTAGTGTAGTGGTTAGAGTAATAGATAATAGTAGTTAGTATAATGGTCTCTCACAAGAGAGCCCCGGGTTCGAATCCCGTCACCGAACAGTTTTTTTTATGACTTTATTCTGCGGTTTCACACTTAGTAATTTTTCGCTATGTAATGTATTGTTTTACACCCGGTTAAATAGGTTCCTGACGGTCTAGAGCTTTGAAATTTGGAGCATAAGCTCACCTAAAAGAGCTCTAAACACCGTGCAAATTTCAAAGATATTGGGTTATTAGAAATATATGTTTACTCTTGAGCGTGCCTTACCAACTCGGTCATTTTACGCTGTGTAATATGGGGTTTAACACCCGGTTTAATAGGTTCCTGACGGTCTAGAAATTTGAAATTTGGAACATAAGCTCACCTAAAAGATCTCTAAACACCGTGCAAATTTCAAAGATATTGGATTATTAGAAATTCACGTTTTCTCGTGTTTGATCATAAATTCGCGACTTAATTGCCCAGTGAAATGCCTATTGGAAACCGTCGGATGTGAGCTTCATTCAAATGCAGTAACTCAAACCAAAACTGGTTTCAGGTAGTCCACCATCAGTGGAACACGACCCGCAGGTTTTTTAGGCTCATTGCATTTAAATGGCGCTTGGGTCGGGGCTGTAAGTACGAGCACCCAGCAAACGTTTGTATTGCGTTTTCACACTTAGTCATTTTTCGCTATTTAATGTAGTGTTTAACACCCGGTTTAATAGGTTCCTGACGGTGTAGAACTTTGAAATTTGGACCATAAGCTCACCTAAAAGAGCTCCAAACACCGTGCAAATTTCAAAGATATTGGGTTATTAGAAATATATGTTTACTCTTGAGCGTGCCTTACCGACTCGAACATTTTACGCTGTGTAATATAGGGTTTAAAACCCGGTTTCATAGGTTCCTGACGGTCTAGAAATTTGAAATTTGGAACATAACCTCACCTAAAAGATCTCTAAACACCGTGCAAATTTCAAAGATATTGGATTATTAGAAATGCACGTTTTCTTGTGTTTGATCATAAATTCGCGACTTAATTGCCCAGTGAAATGCCTATTGGAAAACCGTCGGATGTGAGCTCCATTCAAATGCAGTAACTCAAACCAAAACTAGTTTCAGGTAGTCCACCATCAGTGGAACACGACCCGCAGGTTTTTTAGGCTCATTGCATTTAAATGGCGCTTGGGTCGGGGCTGTAAGTGCGAGCACCCAGCAAACGTTTGTATTGCGTTTTCACGCTTAGTCATTTTTCGCTATTTAATGTAGTGTTTAACACCCGGTTTAATAGGTTCCTGACGGTGTAGAACTTTGAAATTTGGACCATAAGCTCACCTAAAAGAGCACTAAACACCGTGCAAATTTCAAAGATATTGGATTATTAGAAATATACGTTTACTCTTGAGCGTGCCTTACCAACTCGGTCATTTTACGCTGTGTAATATAATTTCGCGGCTTAATTGCGCTATGAAATGCCCATTGAAAACCGATGGATGGAAGCCCCATTTAATTGCAGTGGCTGCACTAAAGCATGCTTTTAGGTCGCCAAACATCCAATGAACACGACCTGCCAGGTTTTTCGGCTTACTGCACAACAGTTTTTCAAAGTTGGTGCTCCTAGCATAGGTCAGCATAACGTTTACATAGCAAACATATTGGGTAAGCCATATCTTTACGGTCAACGCTCGCAAACTTGCAGGGAACATAGAGAAGATCCAGCTGAGCTTCAGATCTCCCAACCTGCTGGAACCCAAGAATCCCGGAGGTCTTTCAGTACGCTATAGTACATCGATACTTTAGCGTGGATAACCTGCCCTGTACAATGCGATTTTATAACGCTTATTTAAATTCACCGCTCTCAATAGAGTCGTCGTAGTGTAGTGGTTAGAGTAATAGATAATAGTAGTTAGTATAATGGTCTCTCACAAGAGAGCCCCGGGTTCGAATCCCGTCACCGAACAGTTTTTTTTATGACTTTATTCTGCGGTTTCACACTTAGTAATTTTTCGCTATGTAATGTATTGTTTTACACCCGGTTAAATAGGTTCCTGACGGTCTAGAGCTTTGAAATTTGGAGCATAAGCTCACCTAAAAGAGCTCTAAACACCGTGCAAATTTCAAAGATATTGGGTTATTAGAAATATATGTTTACTCTTGAGCGTGCCTTACCAACTCGGTCATTTTACGCTGTGTAATATGGGGTTTAACACCCGGTTTAATAGGTTCCTGACGGTCTAGAAATTTGAAATTTGGAACATAAGCTCACCTAAAAGATCTCTAAACACCGTGCAAATTTCAAAGATATTGGATTATTAGAAATTCACGTTTTCTCGTGTTTGATCATAAATTCGCGACTTAATTGCCCAGTGAAATGCCTATTGGAAACCGTCGGATGTGAGCTTCATTCAAATGCAGTAACTCAAACCAAAACTGGTTTCAGGTAGTCCACCATCAGTGGAACACGACCCGCAGGTTTTTTAGGCTCATTGCATTTAAATGGCGCTTGGGTCGGGGCTGTAAGTACGAGCACCCAGCAAACGTTTGTATTGCGTTTTCACACTTAGTCATTTTTCGCTATTTAATGTAGTGTTTAACACCCGGTTTAATAGGTTCCTGACGGTGTAGAACTTTGAAATTTGGACCATAAGCTCACCTAAAAGAGCTCCAAACACCGTGCAAATTTCAAAGATATTGGGTTATTAGAAATATATGTTTACTCTTGAGCGTGCCTTACCGACTCGAACATTTTACGCTGTGTAATATAGGGTTTAAAACCCGGTTTCATAGGTTCCTGACGGTCTAGAAATTTGAAATTTGGAACATAACCTCACCTAAAAGATCTCTAAACACCGTGCAAATTTCAAAGATATTGGATTATTAGAAATGCACGTTTTCTTGTGTTTGATCATAAATTCGCGACTTAATTGCCCAGTGAAATGCCTATTGGAAAACCGTCGGATGTGAGCTCCATTCAAATGCAGTAACTCAAACCAAAACTAGTTTCAGGTAGTCCACCATCAGTGGAACACGACCCGCAGGTTTTTTAGGCTCATTGCATTTAAATGGCGCTTGGGTCGGGGCTGTAAGTGCGAGCACCCAGCAAACGTTTGTATTGCGTTTTCACGCTTAGTCATTTTTCGCTATTTAATGTAGTGTTTAACACCCGGTTTAATAGGTTCCTGACGGTGTAGAACTTTGAAATTTGGACCATAAGCTCACCTAAAAGAGCACTAAACACCGTGCAAATTTCAAAGATATTGGATTATTAGAAATATACGTTTACTCTTGAGCGTGCCTTACCAACTCGGTCATTTTACGCTGTGTAATATAATTTCGCGGCTTAATTGCGCTATGAAATGCCCATTGAAAACCGATGGATGGAAGCCCCATTTAATTGCAGTGGCTGCACTAAAGCATGCTTTTAGGTCGCCAAACATCCAATGAACACGACCTGCCAGGTTTTTCGGCTTACTGCACAACAGTTTTTCAAAGTTGGTGCTCCTAGCATAGGTCAGCATAACGTTTACATAGCAAACATATTGGGTAAGCCATATCTTTACGGTCAACGCTCGCAAACTTGCAGGGAACATAGAGAAGATCCAGCTGAGCTTCAGATCTCCCAACCTGCTGGAACCCAAGAATCCCGGAGGTCTTTCAGTACGCTATAGTACATCGATACTTTAGCGTGGATAACCTGCCCTGTACAATGCGATTTTATAACGCTTATTTAAATTCACCGCTCTCAATAGAGTCGTCGTAGTGTAGTGGTTAGAGTAATAGATAATAGTAGTTAGTATAATGGTCTCTCACAAGAGAGCCCCGGGTTCGAATCCCGTCACCGAACAGTTTTTTTTATGACTTTATTCTGCGGTTTCACACTTAGTAATTTTTCGCTATGTAATGTATTGTTTTACACCCGGTTAAATAGGTTCCTGACGGTCTAGAGCTTTGAAATTTGGAGCATAAGCTCACCTAAAAGAGCTCTAAACACCGTGCAAATTTCAAAGATATTGGGTTATTAGAAATATATGTTTACTCTTGAGCGTGCCTTACCAACTCGGTCATTTTACGCTGTGTAATATGGGGTTTAACACCCGGTTTAATAGGTTCCTGACGGTCTAGAAATTTGAAATTTGGAACATAAGCTCACCTAAAAGATCTCTAAACACCGTGCAAATTTCAAAGATATTGGATTATTAGAAATTCACGTTTTCTCGTGTTTGATCATAAATTCGCGACTTAATTGCCCAGTGAAATGCCTATTGGAAACCGTCGGATGTGAGCTTCATTCAAATGCAGTAACTCAAACCAAAACTGGTTTCAGGTAGTCCACCATCAGTGGAACACGACCCGCAGGTTTTTTAGGCTCATTGCATTTAAATGGCGCTTGGGTCGGGGCTGTAAGTACGAGCACCCAGCAAACGTTTGTATTGCGTTTTCACACTTAGTCATTTTTCGCTATTTAATGTAGTGTTTAACACCCGGTTTAATAGGTTCCTGACGGTGTAGAACTTTGAAATTTGGACCATAAGCTCACCTAAAAGAGCTCCAAACACCGTGCAAATTTCAAAGATATTGGGTTATTAGAAATATATGTTTACTCTTGAGCGTGCCTTACCGACTCGAACATTTTACGCTGTGTAATATAGGGTTTAAAACCCGGTTTCATAGGTTCCTGACGGTCTAGAAATTTGAAATTTGGAACATAACCTCACCTAAAAGATCTCTAAACACCGTGCAAATTTCAAAGATATTGGATTATTAGAAATGCACGTTTTCTTGTGTTTGATCATAAATTCGCGACTTAATTGCCCAGTGAAATGCCTATTGGAAAACCGTCGGATGTGAGCTCCATTCAAATGCAGTAACTCAAACCAAAACTAGTTTCAGGTAGTCCACCATCAGTGGAACACGACCCGCAGGTTTTTTAGGCTCATTGCATTTAAATGGCGCTTGGGTCGGGGCTGTAAGTGCGAGCACCCAGCAAACGTTTGTATTGCGTTTTCACGCTTAGTCATTTTTCGCTATTTAATGTAGTGTTTAACACCCGGTTTAATAGGTTCCTGACGGTGTAGAACTTTGAAATTTGGACCATAAGCTCACCTAAAAGAGCACTAAACACCGTGCAAATTTCAAAGATATTGGATTATTAGAAATATACGTTTACTCTTGAGCGTGCCTTACCAACTCGGTCATTTTACGCTGTGTAATATAATTTCGCGGCTTAATTGCGCTATGAAATGCCCATTGAAAACCGATGGATGGAAGCCCCATTTAATTGCAGTGGCTGCACTAAAGCATGCTTTTAGGTCGCCAAACATCCAATGAACACGACCTGCCAGGTTTTTCGGCTTACTGCACAACAGTTTTTCAAAGTTGGTGCTCCTAGCATAGGTCAGCATAACGTTTACATAGCAAACATATTGGGTAAGCCATATCTTTACGGTCAACGCTCGCAAACTTGCAGGGAACATAGAGAAGATCCAGCTGAGCTTCAGATCTCCCAACCTGCTGGAACCCAAGAATCCCGGAGGTCTTTCAGTACGCTATAGTACATCGATACTTTAGCGTGGATAACCTGCCCTGTACAATGCGATTTTATAACGCTTATTTAAATTCACCGCTCTCAATAGAGTCGTCGTAGTGTAGTGGTTAGAGTAATAGATAATAGTAGTTAGTATAATGGTCTCTCACAAGAGAGCCCCGGGTTCGAATCCCGTCACCGAACAGTTTTTTTTATGACTTTATTCTGCGGTTTCACACTTAGTAATTTTTCGCTATGTAATGTATTGTTTTACACCCGGTTAAATAGGTTCCTGACGGTCTAGAGCTTTGAAATTTGGAGCATAAGCTCACCTAAAAGAGCTCTAAACACCGTGCAAATTTCAAAGATATTGGGTTATTAGAAATATATGTTTACTCTTGAGCGTGCCTTACCAACTCGGTCATTTTACGCTGTGTAATATGGGGTTTAACACCCGGTTTAATAGGTTCCTGACGGTCTAGAAATTTGAAATTTGGAACATAAGCTCACCTAAAAGATCTCTAAACACCGTGCAAATTTCAAAGATATTGGATTATTAGAAATTCACGTTTTCTCGTGTTTGATCATAAATTCGCGACTTAATTGCCCAGTGAAATGCCTATTGGAAACCGTCGGATGTGAGCTTCATTCAAATGCAGTAACTCAAACCAAAACTGGTTTCAGGTAGTCCACCATCAGTGGAACACGACCCGCAGGTTTTTTAGGCTCATTGCATTTAAATGGCGCTTGGGTCGGGGCTGTAAGTACGAGCACCCAGCAAACGTTTGTATTGCGTTTTCACACTTAGTCATTTTTCGCTATTTAATGTAGTGTTTAACACCCGGTTTAATAGGTTCCTGACGGTGTAGAACTTTGAAATTTGGACCATAAGCTCACCTAAAAGAGCTCCAAACACCGTGCAAATTTCAAAGATATTGGGTTATTAGAAATATATGTTTACTCTTGAGCGTGCCTTACCGACTCGAACATTTTACGCTGTGTAATATAGGGTTTAAAACCCGGTTTCATAGGTTCCTGACGGTCTAGAAATTTGAAATTTGGAACATAACCTCACCTAAAAGATCTCTAAACACCGTGCAAATTTCAAAGATATTGGATTATTAGAAATGCACGTTTTCTTGTGTTTGATCATAAATTCGCGACTTAATTGCCCAGTGAAATGCCTATTGGAAAACCGTCGGATGTGAGCTCCATTCAAATGCAGTAACTCAAACCAAAACTAGTTTCAGGTAGTCCACCATCAGTGGAACACGACCCGCAGGTTTTTTAGGCTCATTGCATTTAAATGGCGCTTGGGTCGGGGCTGTAAGTGCGAGCACCCAGCAAACGTTTGTATTGCGTTTTCACGCTTAGTCATTTTTCGCTATTTAATGTAGTGTTTAACACCCGGTTTAATAGGTTCCTGACGGTGTAGAACTTTGAAATTTGGACCATAAGCTCACCTAAAAGAGCACTAAACACCGTGCAAATTTCAAAGATATTGGATTATTAGAAATATACGTTTACTCTTGAGCGTGCCTTACCAACTCGGTCATTTTACGCTGTGTAATATAATTTCGCGGCTTAATTGCGCTATGAAATGCCCATTGAAAACCGATGGATGGAAGCCCCATTTAATTGCAGTGGCTGCACTAAAGCATGCTTTTAGGTCGCCAAACATCCAATGAACACGACCTGCCAGGTTTTTCGGCTTACTGCACAACAGTTTTTCAAAGTTGGTGCTCCTAGCATAGGTCAGCATAACGTTTACATAGCAAACATATTGGGTAAGCCATATCTTTACGGTCAACGCTCGCAAACTTGCAGGGAACATAGAGAAGATCCAGCTGAGCTTCAGATCTCCCAACCTGCTGGAACCCAAGAATCCCGGAGGTCTTTCAGTACGCTATAGTACATCGATACTTTAGCGTGGATAACCTGCCCTGTACAATGCGATTTTATAACGCTTATTTAAATTCACCGCTCTCAATAGAGTCGTCGTAGTGTAGTGGTTAGAGTAATAGATAATAGTAGTTAGTATAATGGTCTCTCACAAGAGAGCCCCGGGTTCGAATCCCGTCACCGAACAGTTTTTTTTATGACTTTATTCTGCGGTTTCACACTTAGTAATTTTTCGCTATGTAATGTATTGTTTTACACCCGGTTAAATAGGTTCCTGACGGTCTAGAGCTTTGAAATTTGGAGCATAAGCTCACCTAAAAGAGCTCTAAACACCGTGCAAATTTCAAAGATATTGGGTTATTAGAAATATATGTTTACTCTTGAGCGTGCCTTACCAACTCGGTCATTTTACGCTGTGTAATATGGGGTTTAACACCCGGTTTAATAGGTTCCTGACGGTCTAGAAATTTGAAATTTGGAACATAAGCTCACCTAAAAGATCTCTAAACACCGTGCAAATTTCAAAGATATTGGATTATTAGAAATTCACGTTTTCTCGTGTTTGATCATAAATTCGCGACTTAATTGCCCAGTGAAATGCCTATTGGAAACCGTCGGATGTGAGCTTCATTCAAATGCAGTAACTCAAACCAAAACTGGTTTCAGGTAGTCCACCATCAGTGGAACACGACCCGCAGGTTTTTTAGGCTCATTGCATTTAAATGGCGCTTGGGTCGGGGCTGTAAGTACGAGCACCCAGCAAACGTTTGTATTGCGTTTTCACACTTAGTCATTTTTCGCTATTTAATGTAGTGTTTAACACCCGGTTTAATAGGTTCCTGACGGTGTAGAACTTTGAAATTTGGACCATAAGCTCACCTAAAAGAGCTCCAAACACCGTGCAAATTTCAAAGATATTGGGTTATTAGAAATATATGTTTACTCTTGAGCGTGCCTTACCGACTCGAACATTTTACGCTGTGTAATATAGGGTTTAAAACCCGGTTTCATAGGTTCCTGACGGTCTAGAAATTTGAAATTTGGAACATAACCTCACCTAAAAGATCTCTAAACACCGTGCAAATTTCAAAGATATTGGATTATTAGAAATGCACGTTTTCTTGTGTTTGATCATAAATTCGCGACTTAATTGCCCAGTGAAATGCCTATTGGAAAACCGTCGGATGTGAGCTCCATTCAAATGCAGTAACTCAAACCAAAACTAGTTTCAGGTAGTCCACCATCAGTGGAACACGACCCGCAGGTTTTTTAGGCTCATTGCATTTAAATGGCGCTTGGGTCGGGGCTGTAAGTGCGAGCACCCAGCAAACGTTTGTATTGCGTTTTCACGCTTAGTCATTTTTCGCTATTTAATGTAGTGTTTAACACCCGGTTTAATAGGTTCCTGACGGTGTAGAACTTTGAAATTTGGACCATAAGCTCACCTAAAAGAGCACTAAACACCGTGCAAATTTCAAAGATATTGGATTATTAGAAATATACGTTTACTCTTGAGCGTGCCTTACCAACTCGGTCATTTTACGCTGTGTAATATAATTTCGCGGCTTAATTGCGCTATGAAATGCCCATTGAAAACCGATGGATGGAAGCCCCATTTAATTGCAGTGGCTGCACTAAAGCATGCTTTTAGGTCGCCAAACATCCAATGAACACGACCTGCCAGGTTTTTCGGCTTACTGCACAACAGTTTTTCAAAGTTGGTGCTCCTAGCATAGGTCAGCATAACGTTTACATAGCAAACATATTGGGTAAGCCATATCTTTACGGTCAACGCTCGCAAACTTGCAGGGAACATAGAGAAGATCCAGCTGAGCTTCAGATCTCCCAACCTGCTGGAACCCAAGAATCCCGGAGGTCTTTCAGTACGCTATAGTACATCGATACTTTAGCGTGGATAACCTGCCCTGTACAATGCGATTTTATAACGCTTATTTAAATTCACCGCTCTCAATAGAGTCGTCGTAGTGTAGTGGTTAGAGTAATAGATAATAGTAGTTAGTATAATGGTCTCTCACAAGAGAGCCCCGGGTTCGAATCCCGTCACCGAACAGTTTTTTTTATGACTTTATTCTGCGGTTTCACACTTAGTAATTTTTCGCTATGTAATGTATTGTTTTACACCCGGTTAAATAGGTTCCTGACGGTCTAGAGCTTTGAAATTTGGAGCATAAGCTCACCTAAAAGAGCTCTAAACACCGTGCAAATTTCAAAGATATTGGGTTATTAGAAATATATGTTTACTCTTGAGCGTGCCTTACCAACTCGGTCATTTTACGCTGTGTAATATGGGGTTTAACACCCGGTTTAATAGGTTCCTGACGGTCTAGAAATTTGAAATTTGGAACATAAGCTCACCTAAAAGATCTCTAAACACCGTGCAAATTTCAAAGATATTGGATTATTAGAAATTCACGTTTTCTCGTGTTTGATCATAAATTCGCGACTTAATTGCCCAGTGAAATGCCTATTGGAAACCGTCGGATGTGAGCTTCATTCAAATGCAGTAACTCAAACCAAAACTGGTTTCAGGTAGTCCACCATCAGTGGAACACGACCCGCAGGTTTTTTAGGCTCATTGCATTTAAATGGCGCTTGGGTCGGGGCTGTAAGTACGAGCACCCAGCAAACGTTTGTATTGCGTTTTCACACTTAGTCATTTTTCGCTATTTAATGTAGTGTTTAACACCCGGTTTAATAGGTTCCTGACGGTGTAGAACTTTGAAATTTGGACCATAAGCTCACCTAAAAGAGCTCCAAACACCGTGCAAATTTCAAAGATATTGGGTTATTAGAAATATATGTTTACTCTTGAGCGTGCCTTACCGACTCGAACATTTTACGCTGTGTAATATAGGGTTTAAAACCCGGTTTCATAGGTTCCTGACGGTCTAGAAATTTGAAATTTGGAACATAACCTCACCTAAAAGATCTCTAAACACCGTGCAAATTTCAAAGATATTGGATTATTAGAAATGCACGTTTTCTTGTGTTTGATCATAAATTCGCGACTTAATTGCCCAGTGAAATGCCTATTGGAAAACCGTCGGATGTGAGCTCCATTCAAATGCAGTAACTCAAACCAAAACTAGTTTCAGGTAGTCCACCATCAGTGGAACACGACCCGCAGGTTTTTTAGGCTCATTGCATTTAAATGGCGCTTGGGTCGGGGCTGTAAGTGCGAGCACCCAGCAAACGTTTGTATTGCGTTTTCACGCTTAGTCATTTTTCGCTATTTAATGTAGTGTTTAACACCCGGTTTAATAGGTTCCTGACGGTGTAGAACTTTGAAATTTGGACCATAAGCTCACCTAAAAGAGCACTAAACACCGTGCAAATTTCAAAGATATTGGATTATTAGAAATATACGTTTACTCTTGAGCGTGCCTTACCAACTCGGTCATTTTACGCTGTGTAATATAATTTCGCGGCTTAATTGCGCTATGAAATGCCCATTGAAAACCGATGGATGGAAGCCCCATTTAATTGCAGTGGCTGCACTAAAGCATGCTTTTAGGTCGCCAAACATCCAATGAACACGACCTGCCAGGTTTTTCGGCTTACTGCACAACAGTTTTTCAAAGTTGGTGCTCCTAGCATAGGTCAGCATAACGTTTACATAGCAAACATATTGGGTAAGCCATATCTTTACGGTCAACGCTCGCAAACTTGCAGGGAACATAGAGAAGATCCAGCTGAGCTTCAGATCTCCCAACCTGCTGGAACCCAAGAATCCCGGAGGTCTTTCAGTACGCTATAGTACATCGATACTTTAGCGTGGATAACCTGCCCTGTACAATGCGATTTTATAACGCTTATTTAAATTCACCGCTCTCAATAGAGTCGTCGTAGTGTAGTGGTTAGAGTAATAGATAATAGTAGTTAGTATAATGGTCTCTCACAAGAGAGCCCCGGGTTCGAATCCCGTCACCGAACAGTTTTTTTTATGACTTTATTCTGCGGTTTCACACTTAGTAATTTTTCGCTATGTAATGTATTGTTTTACACCCGGTTAAATAGGTTCCTGACGGTCTAGAGCTTTGAAATTTGGAGCATAAGCTCACCTAAAAGAGCTCTAAACACCGTGCAAATTTCAAAGATATTGGGTTATTAGAAATATATGTTTACTCTTGAGCGTGCCTTACCAACTCGGTCATTTTACGCTGTGTAATATGGGGTTTAACACCCGGTTTAATAGGTTCCTGACGGTCTAGAAATTTGAAATTTGGAACATAAGCTCACCTAAAAGATCTCTAAACACCGTGCAAATTTCAAAGATATTGGATTATTAGAAATTCACGTTTTCTCGTGTTTGATCATAAATTCGCGACTTAATTGCCCAGTGAAATGCCTATTGGAAACCGTCGGATGTGAGCTTCATTCAAATGCAGTAACTCAAACCAAAACTGGTTTCAGGTAGTCCACCATCAGTGGAACACGACCCGCAGGTTTTTTAGGCTCATTGCATTTAAATGGCGCTTGGGTCGGGGCTGTAAGTACGAGCACCCAGCAAACGTTTGTATTGCGTTTTCACACTTAGTCATTTTTCGCTATTTAATGTAGTGTTTAACACCCGGTTTAATAGGTTCCTGACGGTGTAGAACTTTGAAATTTGGACCATAAGCTCACCTAAAAGAGCTCCAAACACCGTGCAAATTTCAAAGATATTGGGTTATTAGAAATATATGTTTACTCTTGAGCGTGCCTTACCGACTCGAACATTTTACGCTGTGTAATATAGGGTTTAAAACCCGGTTTCATAGGTTCCTGACGGTCTAGAAATTTGAAATTTGGAACATAACCTCACCTAAAAGATCTCTAAACACCGTGCAAATTTCAAAGATATTGGATTATTAGAAATGCACGTTTTCTTGTGTTTGATCATAAATTCGCGACTTAATTGCCCAGTGAAATGCCTATTGGAAAACCGTCGGATGTGAGCTCCATTCAAATGCAGTAACTCAAACCAAAACTAGTTTCAGGTAGTCCACCATCAGTGGAACACGACCCGCAGGTTTTTTAGGCTCATTGCATTTAAATGGCGCTTGGGTCGGGGCTGTAAGTGCGAGCACCCAGCAAACGTTTGTATTGCGTTTTCACGCTTAGTCATTTTTCGCTATTTAATGTAGTGTTTAACACCCGGTTTAATAGGTTCCTGACGGTGTAGAACTTTGAAATTTGGACCATAAGCTCACCTAAAAGAGCACTAAACACCGTGCAAATTTCAAAGATATTGGATTATTAGAAATATACGTTTACTCTTGAGCGTGCCTTACCAACTCGGTCATTTTACGCTGTGTAATATAATTTCGCGGCTTAATTGCGCTATGAAATGCCCATTGAAAACCGATGGATGGAAGCCCCATTTAATTGCAGTGGCTGCACTAAAGCATGCTTTTAGGTCGCCAAACATCCAATGAACACGACCTGCCAGGTTTTTCGGCTTACTGCACAACAGTTTTTCAAAGTTGGTGCTCCTAGCATAGGTCAGCATAACGTTTACATAGCAAACATATTGGGTAAGCCATATCTTTACGGTCAACGCTCGCAAACTTGCAGGGAACATAGAGAAGATCCAGCTGAGCTTCAGATCTCCCAACCTGCTGGAACCCAAGAATCCCGGAGGTCTTTCAGTACGCTATAGTACATCGATACTTTAGCGTGGATAACCTGCCCTGTACAATGCGATTTTATAACGCTTATTTAAATTCACCGCTCTCAATAGAGTCGTCGTAGTGTAGTGGTTAGAGTAATAGATAATAGTAGTTAGTATAATGGTCTCTCACAAGAGAGCCCCGGGTTCGAATCCCGTCACCGAACAGTTTTTTTTATGACTTTATTCTGCGGTTTCACACTTAGTAATTTTTCGCTATGTAATGTATTGTTTTACACCCGGTTAAATAGGTTCCTGACGGTCTAGAGCTTTGAAATTTGGAGCATAAGCTCACCTAAAAGAGCTCTAAACACCGTGCAAATTTCAAAGATATTGGGTTATTAGAAATATATGTTTACTCTTGAGCGTGCCTTACCAACTCGGTCATTTTACGCTGTGTAATATGGGGTTTAACACCCGGTTTAATAGGTTCCTGACGGTCTAGAAATTTGAAATTTGGAACATAAGCTCACCTAAAAGATCTCTAAACACCGTGCAAATTTCAAAGATATTGGATTATTAGAAATTCACGTTTTCTCGTGTTTGATCATAAATTCGCGACTTAATTGCCCAGTGAAATGCCTATTGGAAACCGTCGGATGTGAGCTTCATTCAAATGCAGTAACTCAAACCAAAACTGGTTTCAGGTAGTCCACCATCAGTGGAACACGACCCGCAGGTTTTTTAGGCTCATTGCATTTAAATGGCGCTTGGGTCGGGGCTGTAAGTACGAGCACCCAGCAAACGTTTGTATTGCGTTTTCACACTTAGTCATTTTTCGCTATTTAATGTAGTGTTTAACACCCGGTTTAATAGGTTCCTGACGGTGTAGAACTTTGAAATTTGGACCATAAGCTCACCTAAAAGAGCTCCAAACACCGTGCAAATTTCAAAGATATTGGGTTATTAGAAATATATGTTTACTCTTGAGCGTGCCTTACCGACTCGAACATTTTACGCTGTGTAATATAGGGTTTAAAACCCGGTTTCATAGGTTCCTGACGGTCTAGAAATTTGAAATTTGGAACATAACCTCACCTAAAAGATCTCTAAACACCGTGCAAATTTCAAAGATATTGGATTATTAGAAATGCACGTTTTCTTGTGTTTGATCATAAATTCGCGACTTAATTGCCCAGTGAAATGCCTATTGGAAAACCGTCGGATGTGAGCTCCATTCAAATGCAGTAACTCAAACCAAAACTAGTTTCAGGTAGTCCACCATCAGTGGAACACGACCCGCAGGTTTTTTAGGCTCATTGCATTTAAATGGCGCTTGGGTCGGGGCTGTAAGTGCGAGCACCCAGCAAACGTTTGTATTGCGTTTTCACGCTTAGTCATTTTTCGCTATTTAATGTAGTGTTTAACACCCGGTTTAATAGGTTCCTGACGGTGTAGAACTTTGAAATTTGGACCATAAGCTCACCTAAAAGAGCACTAAACACCGTGCAAATTTCAAAGATATTGGATTATTAGAAATATACGTTTACTCTTGAGCGTGCCTTACCAACTCGGTCATTTTACGCTGTGTAATATAATTTCGCGGCTTAATTGCGCTATGAAATGCCCATTGAAAACCGATGGATGGAAGCCCCATTTAATTGCAGTGGCTGCACTAAAGCATGCTTTTAGGTCGCCAAACATCCAATGAACACGACCTGCCAGGTTTTTCGGCTTACTGCACAACAGTTTTTCAAAGTTGGTGCTCCTAGCATAGGTCAGCATAACGTTTACATAGCAAACATATTGGGTAAGCCATATCTTTACGGTCAACGCTCGCAAACTTGCAGGGAACATAGAGAAGATCCAGCTGAGCTTCAGATCTCCCAACCTGCTGGAACCCAAGAATCCCGGAGGTCTTTCAGTACGCTATAGTACATCGATACTTTAGCGTGGATAACCTGCCCTGTACAATGCGATTTTATAACGCTTATTTAAATTCACCGCTCTCAATAGAGTCGTCGTAGTGTAGTGGTTAGAGTAATAGATAATAGTAGTTAGTATAATGGTCTCTCACAAGAGAGCCCCGGGTTCGAATCCCGTCACCGAACAGTTTTTTTATGACTTTATTCTGCGGTTTCACACTTAGTAATTTTTCGCTATGTAATGTATTGTTTTACACCCGGTTAAATAGGTTCCTGACGGTCTAGAGCTTTGAAATTTGGAGCATAAGCTCACCTAAAAGAGCTCTAAACACCGTGCAAATTTCAAAGATATTGGGTTATTAGAAATATATGTTTACTCTTGAGCGTGCCTTACCAACTCGGTCATTTTACGCTGTGTAATATGGGGTTTAACACCCGGTTTAATAGGTTCCTGACGGTCTAGAAATTTGAAATTTGGAACATAAGCTCACCTAAAAGATCTCTAAACACCGTGCAAATTTCAAAGATATTGGATTATTAGAAATTCACGTTTTCTCGTGTTTGATCATAAATTCGCGACTTAATTGCCCAGTGAAATGCCTATTGGAAACCGTCGGATGTGAGCTTCATTCAAATGCAGTAACTCAAACCAAAACTGGTTTCAGGTAGTCCACCATCAGTGGAACACGACCCGCAGGTTTTTTAGGCTCATTGCATTTAAATGGCGCTTGGGTCGGGGCTGTAAGTACGAGCACCCAGCAAACGTTTGTATTGCGTTTTCACACTTAGTCATTTTTCGCTATTTAATGTAGTGTTTAACACCCGGTTTAATAGGTTCCTGACGGTGTAGAACTTTGAAATTTGGACCATAAGCTCACCTAAAAGAGCTCCAAACACCGTGCAAATTTCAAAGATATTGGGTTATTAGAAATATATGTTTACTCTTGAGCGTGCCTTACCGACTCGAACATTTTACGCTGTGTAATATAGGGTTTAAAACCCGGTTTCATAGGTTCCTGACGGTCTA
>JAZAYU010000559.1:97385-253813 GCA_038501625.1 Corbicula japonica | reverse complement strand
AATCCGGTTCTAAATCTAATTTTAAATCAGTTGTGTGATCTTGGAAGAGGCGTGCGAAACAGCAGGTACCAAACATGCAACTTGTTGCAAAGTTGTTAAGTGTAAAATGAAAAATGACCATTATTTCTTGTGCACAACAATATGCAAAACTTCTACAGTCAATGAATAGCATGATTCTTCGGTCAATTTGTTAAGTCCATAAAGACTAGACTTCTTCTCTCTCGGCTAGAAATAAAAGCGAAATTCTCGAGACAACGTTACATTGTAGTATTTCAAAGAAATATTGGAGATTCTTCGAGGTAACTGCATAATCAAACGACAAACATATACACCAGAACAAATATTCAACGAATTAAAATGCGGAAACCAGCTGTTTATCCGTAGATGACACACTGAATTGAAAGCGAATTAGTTTTATTGGGGCTAGTGTTAGGTTGGTGTATCCTATTACCTGGTTTAAACCCCCAGTGGAAAATAAATCTGCCACTGATCGTTCCAGGGCAGTAACCCAAATGGTTCCTTTTTAAAATATCGTTGTTTGTGGTGATTTTCTTCTAGACTCATCTGTTTTTCTCTCTACTTTTTCGCTGCGTGGGGAGGCTGTATTTTTCTGGTAATGGCATTTCCTGATATACATATTTCACTTTTCATATTATTTTGTTGCAATTATACATATAATAAAATACCATTACCTCTCCCTTTTGGCAAAAGCGTGTTGCTTTACATTGCTCAGGACGATCAATGTGATTTTCACAATGGTAGCAGTTTAGGGCTGCAACAGATTACATACTGTAAAATCGTTTTATTTCGCGCGGGTTAAATTTTTAAATTTTCGCGTATTTCGCGCTACGGCTAGAGCGCGAAATTTATCCCCAGTGAAATTACATCATTTAATAGTGTGTCTTTACAGGAAAATACAGTTGCTCGAATTTATGCCCCCCCCCCCCCCCATTCCCCTGCGAATTCGTTATTTACTGGTTTTGCGCGAAATTTCGTTCCCGCGAAATTAAATGATACTACAGTACTTACTATAGAACATTTCCGAACAGCATCCCTACAATCATTAATAACTGCATATATTTACCTCCTGTGAGCATTGTAGTATAGGTACAAAAATGTACAATACGACTTCTACATATATCACCGTGTCGACATTAACCTTCTATCATTAAAACGTCGCCCGTTCATTCAATGAGGGCTGTTATCAATTACGCCCTTTGAACGCCGTTGAGCACGATTATATTTATATGACAGTAATGTGCATTTCCATAACTGCCCATGAACAGAGTCTCAATCAAACCGAGCGTGCAATATTTAAATTAGTCACAAACAAGGACAATCGTATTTACCTGTTTACAGGTGATTTGACACGCACATATAAATAATTAATTGATAAATAAATGCATATATACTACGAACAGTTTTAAATTGCGTCAGTATATATTATATCCTACATGCAATATCTACGGAGCCCCTAAGGTGACATTTAGCATACTTTTTTATTATTTTTATAATTTTTAGTTATTATTTCGTTTAAATGAAATAATATTTAGGTTAAAAATAATATTAATTCGTTCAAACGAAATACTATTTTGTTTACACGAAATAATATTTCGTTTAAAGGAAATAATAATTTGTTTAAACGAAATAATATTCTTAAAAAAGTATGAAAAAAATGAAAAAAGTATGCTAAATGTCACCTTAGGGGCTCCGTAAGAATCCATAACATACCGATAAAATAAATATCTGATTTTAACATATCTCAGAATAGCATGTTTAATAAAATACATACGACATTGATTGCAGAATTTTGGACACACTGATGTAGAAAACTTCGGATCTTGACATAGTGCAGGGTCATGTAGAAAAAGTGTTTCACATGCCTGCGTGTCTAAATCTTGACATTGACCATAACACCTCTCAGCTCCCAGCAAAACTGAAAAATAGCGTTCACCCATAAGTGTACTTAAGCATTAATCAGTCATTATAGAATACAAGTTTTAGCTTTCCAAAAAGCTAGTCGGTCATTAGCAAATAAATTAATAGAACAAGTAGGTATGTATTCATGCTTTTATTTACTTTTGGACCAATGTAAGTCAATGATATGGCCAGTTTTCTGTCGATCAATGTCACACAGACTGTATCTGACAAGCTATTTGTGAATTTAGTTGATGTTTCAAGTTTCAAGTTTATTTCCATTTACATTTCTCTGTATGTACAAAACATAAACAGGAGAACGTATATACATTGTACAATTCTGTTACTTTAAAGCATGCAAACAAAGTTGAACGGTTGATGTTTGATTTATTGAAACATGAAGAAGACGTGTACCGGCAATAGGCATCAATATAAATAATCATGTCTCTAGTAGACGTAATTGATTATTTTATTCAGGACTTGTTGAAATAATTACATTGTTTAAGCACCAGCGAATCTGATGAATATGTTACATTAACGCGAATGCTCAAAGAGGTACCATAGAACTTTCCGCAGTCGATACTTATTTGTACATTGAGAGAAAAGCCATGCTTATAATATTCAGTATTCATTACCAATATTCATATAGTGTAATTTTAGTTGGTTCAGCAGATCTCGTCAAACTTGAAGTTGACGAGCGTTAGAAGACAGTAAACAATAAATTAGGATGCTTATGCATTTATTACTTTCACTTAAGCTTTATGCTGCTCATATCTTTTGTTTTTGTTTGAACGATTTTCTCTGAAACTATTACGGAAACTAAAAAAGCACTATTTGTATTTAAATTAATCTATCATCAAAGAAATTGTCGTTATGCCACTGTTCTGAAAGTTCTTCACAACTATTTCTCTTCTTTAAAGGCTGGTTTTGCATTGCTTGCAGTATATTCTAGTAGATCGCCCTTACATAGAAATGATAGTGCTTGTGTTGTCTACCTTACTGTACTTGTCAAAATAATGTTATTGTTTAGCATCCCAAGACCGAATTCAGATCCGTTATATTGCATTTATATGGGGAAGCAGACATTGGGGTCAGGGGTATCCCCGGAAATCTTTTACAAGTTAAACTCAATTTGGATTGCAACTGCGACGAGTCCAACCGTTCACTATAGACCCCAAGAAGAGAACGCATGGATAGATGCGGTTTTGAGAGGGAATAGGGGAATCAAAATAAATCAATTCGTATTTCTTTAATAATGCATATATTCAAGGGAAAGTTTTGAATATTATGGCGGCGGAAGCTTTGTAACATAAATTAAATAGTTAAAGTTTAAATGATAAAAATACAGATGCATGTATAGAATGGTTACCAAGTTTCTATTTTAAAACAATCGTTTAAGTTTTGTTTTCTTAAAAAAGATGAAAAGGTACTTTGAAAACCACCGAAGACGAACAATGTGAAAATATTGCAGGCTCGGTTTCATTGAGCCTTTTAAAGACTTTTAAGCATATCAAAAATATAAAATACCGCATCGTAATTAGTGCTCAAACTTGGATATCAAAAGGACAGGGAAATAGATAGATCTAAAAAACCATGGCAGTTTTTGTGCAACAAGCTCAAAACTAGGCACTTTTATGCAAATCTTTGAGAAAGAGCATAATACATGTATATAAATGTCCCTCTGAATGAGTAATTGCGAATAAAAGATAAAATGTAATGTTCACAACTAATGAAGAGATGGCTAGTCATCAAACCAACTAGGTTTAAACTCTCGCAGCTCGGGTTATTTCAATAGTGTGCTTGTGAAATGCAAAATTGTGAGGTTGATTATCTGATAACAACTACATTTGTAATTATGGATTGAAATCATTTTTCAACAAACTTGACTAACGAAGTACTTGTAACTGAGGTAACGTGTCGCCATTTATCCTATAAATTGATATTAGACAAGTTCAATAAACAAAGTCATTATTGATGCTTCAACGCTGAACGTGTAATCATAAAGTGCAATTAACCTCATGTGGCCATCCTAGTCGTTTATCTCTGTCGTCCGCAGCTTATTGATCGTATTGATGACTGTCTTTTAGCGTACCGCCGCCCCCTTGACTACGCTTGTGATACTAGATAAAAATATTGCCCATGCTGATCTCCTTTACTTTAAACAATGGTCATGTCACATTCGCTAAACCTCCGGTATCTTCTGAGAACGTTCACCGAAATTGCACTGGAAATCGCAAACAAATTGCAAAATCGCTGATCCCTTTTTTTACTTTAAACAATGATCACCTCACTTCGCTAAACTTCCGTTAACTTCTGAGAACATTCGCAACATTTGCACTGGAAAGTGCAAAAAAGCAAAATCTCTCTTTAAAAGACAATATTTTGACAATTAAGCAAAGTTCTGAGCATTCGTTTCCTCCTAAATGCTTGTTAAAAACATCTCCTCGTTAGCTATAAGCCTCTACTATTTCACGACCGTATGTTTGGTGATTTATACCACAAGAAAGAAAAAATTTTAATGTTAACACATGGGTAGAAGTTTTCATCAATTTTCAAAGTCAACGCATGGACATGAGTTTTTTTGAAACCCGCATTATGTCATCTAACATGGCATACACTGAAATTGACATCATTAAAACAAACAAACAAAAACAGGAAAATGTGCGAAAACCAGCAATATTACATGTTGAAGTTCTGCATTCTAACGAAATTGTTGAAGATCAGAATATTAAATATAATAATTTGAGTCCCTGTCAGGCTGCTCATCCCCCCACCCTAGGACAGTAACAAAATTTTGTTGTTGAACTCTAGATCTTGCAATACATTTTTGGTTAAAAGTGTATGCTAATGACCGACTAGCTTTTTGTAAACTTTTATTTACAGACAGCCTTTCCCGCCAAAGACGGATATTCATTAGTCTCTATTAGGTTTGCATCACGTGACTTTCTAAAAAAAGACGCGTATCATTATTTCTACACCCTGTAGAAAATACAACACACGTATGTTTATATAATTTAACATGTCGTTATATATCAGCTCAATTTCTGATTTGATGTTACTACAACGTCCAAATATTGTTTCATCAACATTTAGAAGACTTTTCTTGCAAATAGGGGGAACGGAATAGCATTCTCAAGCTCAAGCTCTAGACGGGCGGCTTTGTCTAAAGTGACCACGTCCGGTGCCGCTGTTAACCGGTGTTACCCTTCAAATGTCAAGTTTGGTCCATAATAATATGTCGGTCATCAGGATGACCGACAATAAATTAAGTATACAATAAATATGATTATCTACATTAATGTCTTTTCCGGTAAACGCCTTCTCTATATATCAAGCAATCAAACATCAACCTCTACACTTTCCTTCTCCATGAGTCTTAGTAACAGGTGGCATAGTCTAAATTATCCGTTCTGGACCGTGAGTCACTGTTAAACGGTGTTCAGGCTAAAGATCTCAAGTTTGGTCGATTATAATATGTCGGTCATCAGGATGACCGACAATTAAACACCATCTAGCTGTCAGGTACACAGAGGATACTAAACAACATTGTAAGTAAAACATTTAATGTCTAAATCCAAACTAAGTTCTAAACACCGTTCGGTTATGATATGCTTATTGAATCTATCACAAATTAGAATTTATTTGTGTAAGCTTAATATCCAGATACACATATTTTTTTTTAATTTCTTCATCATCTGAAATTTTGAATTTACTATAATTATATAAAAATGTTATAATCTTGAATAAAAAAAAAACATGTTCTTAAATATTGATATTGTAAAGTCGCTTTAAAAAGACAAAATTCGAAATGTTTATCCTGATTGGCTTAAGGGCGGCTATTAGTCTTCTCTCAAAGCACGCCGATGTGGGAAATTAATTCCTGTGAAGCAGTCATATGTTAGTCTAAATTAACATTTGAACGATGTGTATATATGCCTTACATAACATGAAAAAAATACTTCTTACAGATTGTTATTCCACATAGCCAAAATGTAACACACATTTTAAAACAAAGTTGCAATGTAAACATTCACATGTATGAAATTCACATGAGATCATTTAGTATGATATGATAAGAAACATGTTGCCAAATGTAAAAACAAGTTCGAAATGATTTCACCTCTACTCACGATGAATATATAATGCAATAGCAAATAACGAAGACTATAGAACATATAAAAAATGAAATATGCATATCAGGAATGGCCACATCCAGCAGACACAGCCTCCCCACACAGCCAAAAAGTAGAGAGGAAAAGAGAGTATGGTATTACAATAATCAGTTTCAAAGTGGACGCCACAAACAATTACCGAAAGTGAGAACCCGAGCGGTTACCGCCTTGGAATGGTCAGTGGCAAAACAAATTGCCACTGGGGGTTTAAACCAGGTTCTAGGTTCAGGTTCTATAAAATCTAGATAATTCTTTAAAAATAGTTATCGCCAACAAAATTTGACGAAAACAAATTTAAACGGAATGTAAGGATGTCCCCAAAGCCACACAAATCGGTGACAGCTCCTAGCCAACCATGCAATCGAGCCATTTTAATCGATATAAAATGGGGCTTTTGTCGAGTTTTTAATCGATGTAGATGACGAGTTTAATAATTTTAGTAAATAATGATTAATAGTGTTGTATTCGTTTTACCACTTAACCTAAAACATTTAGCTGTATCGATTTATTAGCCCTTTCTGTCGCTTTAAGGAGCGAAATTAGTATGTGCCCATTTCGGTCTTATTGGGGAAAAATAAGTCCTACATAATATTTCATCCAAAACAAAGTTATAAAAAAGAAATCATTTTAATTGTGCTAGAGTCTAGAAAATACCATGATAAGTTTAATTTATAAATCGATCTTCATGATGTTATTTGTGTAAACTTTCATAGTGGCATATGACAACATAGGAATTTGCAATCATAATTTGGATAGCAAATGTGTTTAACTGTTTTTCTTTTGCTCTAGGGATGTAATGGTCATAGCGATGATATTTTAAAACAATGTCGGCGTCTTGGACTATCGCCAACGTAAGCTAATCGCTAATCAAGATGTCAGAGAGTTACATTTTTACATTTTCTTGGATGTTATCGTTATAAAGGATGTTGTGTATTACAAAAGATGAAAAAGGGAACTTTGAAAGCCACAGAACACGACAAATATGAAAATATTGCAGGCTCGGTTAGATGGGATTCAAAGGTCCGTTTTCGTCTATTTTTATAAATCTTAATTCTGATTGTTAGATCATGTCATCTTTGATACATCAATAGTATATATCAAAAATATATGAGGCTTGTTATTAAACTCCCACACCGAAAGTTATGAGATAACATATTTACGCTGGTATGTATGACATGCAACTATCTTTGAATGAGTACACGTCACTAAATGCTTCGCATGTACTACTTTCGTACTGGCCTCGTTTTGGAGAGACGTATGCTTATTAAGATATACAATCTACGCGTCCGCTATATGGGATTGTGCATAATATAAATAAAGATAAACTGGAAAACCTTCAATCAGTGTTGTTATCATTTACTCGTATATAACCCCGGATAAAGGACGTTGAGCACGATACTTATATTTGTGTAAACATTGAGTTGCGCTCCTAAGCAGTACTAGGCGGCGTTAACAGTAATATGCCCTTGTAATATTTTGAAATTTGTCGCGTTCGGTGGCTTTCAAAGTTCCCGTTTCATCTATTCAATACATGTACGATGCCGTACTGGTTGTGGTTTGTTTCACCAGACCTGTTTGCAAGTAACAATCTATAGAAAAGTAATATATGCATATCAGGAATCGCCACACTCACAAAACACAGCCTACCCACGCAGCGAAAAAAGAAGAGAGGAAGAGAGAGAGAGAGAGAGAGAGAGAGAGAGAGAGAGAGAGAGCATGTTTGTTATAAGTATATCTATCCGTCCAGGACGCCACAAACCACTAAACAAAAAAGAGAAACTTTGGTGATACCGTCTTGGAACGGTCAGTGGCAAAACAAATTGTCCCTGGGGGTTTAAACAAGGTTCTAGGGTGCACCAATCTCACACTTGTCCCAACAGGTTCTAGTATCACAAAACAAGTACAAATTGTCTTGATGAAATAACTCAAACCCACCCATCGGCTCAACAATGTTGCATGCAAAAGCACACAAGCATATTAAACATAAGAAGCTAATAGCATTGCAAAGCCAAAGGGCGGGTACTCAATGATCTTACCGAGACCAGACCAGTAAAATCAGCAAAGACACGATGACAGGGATAAAAGAAACAAATCGAGCTTCTAGGTTCTTTTAAGAAAAGATTTCCCCATAAACCTTCAAAAACCCTTATAAAATCTTACATCGTGATCAGAAAGAAATCGTTGTTGAATTTTTATCAAGGAAAATACCGGTATAAATCTATTGACGACATACTGTTTAAAAATAAATAAAAAAAATACTTGGCTAATATTTTCAGTGGATTTCCAAAAATCATTCGAAAGTTTTTCATGGACATTTATCCACTAGGTATGTAGCCATAAGCATTTAAGTTCATCTTTTAGAACTGGATTATGACTATGAGGCGAGGACAGTAATATGCACATCAATTATTGCATGACCAAGCTTAATATCATGATTTCAATTTTAACCCTTAGCATGCATAATCAAACCAAACCTACAATATTAACTTGTCGTGATCGGAGGCTTTCAAAGTTCCTTTTTTATTTTTAAATACTGTTGAGTTTCCATTTTTAGATGCGGATATCCCGCGTAAACTATTAAATTTTGACGGGGTCAACAATTCACAACCTGCTTAATTTTCTAGCGCTTGTAACAATATTTATTATTATATTGGGATGGAAAAATAATGTATACCAGCTCATTTTTTGACACAATGTTAAGGTTACACAAATTATTAACTACTTATTGTTAGTTCATAGAAATATGCCAAGATGTTGCAAAACAATACAGTTGCTATTTTAAAACTGTGCTTATTGGGTATTTTTCAACCAGATTTTATATATTAAATAAAAGTTTGATAACTTAAATAAAGGCCGATGTCAATATCTCTATTTTATTTGTAAGAAAGACTACCAACAGAATTGTATTCAGCGCTCTACAGTTGATCGCTATGCTTTCCTCTCTTATTGCATTGTGATGTAAGGTCTGGGGAAAGCCTTGAAAAACTAAGGAGCTCGATCAGTTTATAGTGTTCATGCCGTTGTGAACTTCTGGTATTTAAACTCCATGTGTACACTTGTCTCAAAGGGTCAACGAGTAACGATGTATATGGCTTGACTGCCGTCAGTTTCTTTTTTTTCTATAGATGCAACAGTGTCGAATAAGTGGGCGGAATAGGGTTAATAAATCAATGGTCATTTGTAAATGCTTGTTGATAAACTGTTAGTTTAGTACACGATAGAACTTGGTTTTGAACACCCCAATTGCACATTTTTTGCCGATTACCTTATTACGGCTTACCTTTCCACGGCGGTAACCCATCAGATACATGTTCTACTTCCTGTTAACATTCAGTGTTGTTTTATATCTGCGGTTGATCGTAGTGTAGACATGTGTTCTCCCTTTCTTTTCAATATTGCTGTGTGGAGAGGCTGTGTTTTCGGAATGTCGCTTTTCGTTAAAGGTATTTGTAACTTTTGGCAAACCAGCCCATGGTCGATATGGTCTGATAAGGCTCGACCGAACCTCGTCTTTTCTACAACCATAACGGTCTTGCCTATAAAAAGACAGTAACCTGATTTATTTTTAATTCTAGGTTCGAAAGAGTATTCTTAATTCCTTGCTGAGGCACATTTTAATGATCATTGTAGTACAAACATTTGTTACGTTTAAAGTCATTTATTATGTAAAGCTACCCATGAACGATTTTAGCACGATACATTTTAGTGATCATTGTAGTAAAAACATTTGTTAGGTTTAAAATCATTTATTATGTAGAGCTACCCATGAACGATTTTAGCATGATACAGCGTGTAACCGCAAGGTTTATACAACGTGGCGGATCAGTTAATCCATATCCCACAGTGTTGTTTTCTGATTCCGTATCTTTAAGTTTACCTGCATCACATTTACGTCATACTTCTTTGTGTGTTCTGATCGTAATTTTCCGGTACTTTTCGGCACATAATTACGTGTAACTGCGAAATAGGAAATTTCCGTCTCTGTTCTAAAATCGAAAAAATATTCTTAAAAATGGTTATGCTGTGTTTTGTGAGTGTGGCGATTCCTGATATGCATATTTTACTTTTTATAAGTATAACAAATTATGGAAAACGTTTTGCGATACCCAGATTCATTTAAAATATACAGATGCAGTTCAATATCACTGATGCAATAAGGAATTTCTCAGCCAGTTTTATATGGGTGTTTGAGCTTTGTGTACACAAGAACTATGTTTCAAGTGGGAAGAGTATTCTCTAATTTCATGCAGAGAAAATAAAATTAAAATGTATATGATGGATATATTAAGCACATTTGTTAAGTGATGTATTTCATAATTTTACGCTCAATCGTTAGCGTGCGCGTTCCCCCCCCCCCCCCCCCCCCGTTTTAACAGTAACGGTATTTGTGTATTATATTGGTAAATGAAAGTCTTTCCGTACGTATAATCAGTATTGTTATAAGTAAATAAACGGTTACCGATGTCATGCAGTGATGTGGTTATCAGGGTTTTTTGATTTCTGATCAATCTTTTTTGAGGATTGTCCCGGCTTGCTCAATCGGTAGCGTACATGTAATTGAAATTGCATGACAGGCCGCTATCACCGTACGGGTTCGCTCCCCAATAGAGGCAATATCATTTGGAGCACGCCATGGGCAAAGGTACCTTATGAAATTTTAGTTGTTACTATATTTAGAATTAAATAACATCTATCTTTTATTTTCTCATAACTAAAAAGTGATTTTGTTACACATTTTGCCAATAAATGGTTTTTTTACCCCGAAATGCATAATAATGAGTGCAATGTGTTAAATTTTATGACGTAATTTCAAGAATTGACGTCAACTGTCCAAATGTACCTTTTCCCGTGACACGCCCCATTTTAAATTGATATGGTTCCATTGGTTGAAAATCACCATTTTATCTTTATTCGTAATTTAAACAATAGTGGTGTTACTTTATGATTTGATTGTAAATGTCTCTTCTGCTCTCTAATTTTTGGCTTAGTGGGGAGGCTGTGTTTGCTGGATTTGGCCATTCCTGCTGGCATATTTCACATTTTTATTTAATTCAACTTGTTTGTCACTTTACTGTCAAGCTATCGATGACGCACTTTAACAGTATATTTACTATATTATGTATTTTTCTGTGCAAATATACAAAACAACCAGCATTTTACTGTATTTCAGACATATTATAGTCACAAACGTTACTGGAAAATCAAGCATGTGCTGTGCAATCACAAAAATATCTAATGCGAAAATCACTGCATGGAATTGGGAAGTTATCATTGTTCAAACAAACAGCGCCATTGGCTGTGGTACAGCTCATGATCTCGCCGGTGGCGAACGAGGCGACTCCATCGGTAGTTTGACATTCTATGCCGGTGATGTTTCCCAGGGGACAGAAGGCGTTAAGTTGGTCCTTAGTCCATATCTAACAAAATATATAAGACATAATGTACTTGTAATTATTGTATGACTTACAGTTAAACCCCACATTTCTAACGACCCCGAAATTAAGACAACCTCCAAAATAAAATCATTATTTCTAATTCCATTTGTACCATGTTGCACGATTATCCACCCCAAATTATAATCACATCACATTAGGACCACCTTAGTATTGTCCCACAGGATATCTTTCTAGCGAGGGTCCAGGGTTATATGATAAAAGCTTCATAAAGACATACAAAAATATGCTTATGACTGAACTTAAAGCTAAATTAATATTAAAATATGTCTTAAATAATTTCAAAAATCCAACAATAGCGTCAGAAAGCAGAGTCAACACAGTTCGCCACTTGGTCGAAAACAAATGAGGCACGCCACGCGAAAAGGTACCTTCGGGGAGTTGAAGCCAATCCTTGAAACGACGTCATAAAGTTGAGCAGACGACATTAATTATTATGCAATTCGCGGTAAAAATACCATTTTATTGTCAAAATGTGTAACAAAATCACTGTTTTGTTATGAGAAAATAATAGAAATTTGAAAGTTCTTTCTAAATATAGTAACAACAAAAATGACACAAAAAATGACCGAAGGGACCTTCGCGTGGCGTGCCTCAAATTAGTATATCTAAAGGTGAACAATATAGATCCTGATCAAACATCACGGACGTACAGGCTGGTGAAAATCCATGATGTTCGCTCATGAATAGTCAGCCATATCCAATGTGGTAATGGGTCAAGGTTGCTGGGCCTTGCCTCTATTTTTTAATCGCTTTGTATAACCAGTTTTACTCGTATATTTAACTAATGCAACCAGTTTTAAAATGATCGTGAAATGCCCTGATAAAAAAACTGGCTTGCGAATTACCTCCCTATCACCATCTCCTGTGTTGGGAGTATCTGTGTTTGTCCAGTTTGACCATTGACTTTGGCACTTCACTGGAGGTTGCGTGGAGAGCTCTTGTGGTAAAAATAGTAACACTTCACTTAATCAATATTTCAACTACACGTGACAGATAATGTGAATATGCAGCTTAAATTATACCCGAGAGTCCATTAAATAACACGATTTTTTACTGCATGAGGACTAATGAGTAGCTAACATAATGTGTTTACTTTTTTTGCTTTATATTTGTAACGTTACCTTCGAAAAATTAACGTCAATTGTAAAAATGACGTCACAAGGTTTAGCTTAGGTAAAATATAATTCATTAATCCAGTAAAATGCAACAAAAATCACTTAGTTGTTAAGAGAATATACTAGATAATTATTAATAAAGTACATGTAACTATATATGTCAAAATGACCCGTTTAAAGCATCCACCACGTTTCGAAAGCTAAAATGCGACACAAACAGACGTACCCATTTTCCTTGTTAGAATTGTCGACTTTTCTGTCGGTTTTGTCGTTGTTATTGTTGTTGTTGGTGGTGGTGGTGGCGGTGTTGTGGGTGGTGGGGGAGGCGTTGTTGTTGTCGTCGTCATTGTTGTCCATAAGGCGGGGTTGTTGCATTTATCACTGGTGCAACACCGGATGGTTACATCTCTTGCATTTAAACTTCTTTTACCTACCGCTAGAATAGCGTTGCCGTCACAAAACTGCGAGAAATATAAAACAAAAAAGAAATGAAATTTGCATATTAGGAATGGCAACATCCTCCTCACATAGACAAAAATTAAAGAGGAAAGAAGATAAGAGAGCATGGGCTTGACAGTTATATGATCATTTTCAAAAGAGACCTCACAAACAATTAACGAAAATGAGAACCTGAGTGGTAATCGCCTTGAAAATGGCCAGTGGCAAAACAATTCCCACTATTGGTTTAAACCAGATTCAAGGGTGCACAAAACTCACACTTGCCCCGACAGCTTCTCAAATAAACAGACAAGTACAAGTGGTCGGTGAATGAGTTCCAACCCACCATAAACTTAACAATGTTGCAAGCATAACCACACAAACATAAAAACATAGTTACGAAGCTAATAGAATATTGTCAAGAAAAAAAGGTGAGTGCTCTGTAGTTACAGTGCTCAAAGACCATACTGAGACCAGAGCCGAAGATTATAAAATTGAGATTTGAAACCAGTCTCAAATCTGAAGCATCTGATTGGCTGAAATGGCGACCAGTCGCCATTTCAGCCAATTAGATGCTTCAGATTTGAGATTGGTTTCTATGCTCAGTTTTATAACCATGGGCACAGAGCTCATTAATCAAATAAGAACGAACACGATAATAGGGAGAACAAGGACAAGAACTTTGGTAGTCTAGGTTCTGTAAAATGTTGTATTTAATAAAATTCTATAAACATTGATTGAACATTATTATACTGTAATATCATTATATTTCACGTGGGTTTACGATTCCGCGTATTTTGCGCTAAGAAAGGTGAATTTTAAACCCAGCGATATTTTTAAATAAAAATAAAATGATCTGACGATAATTATACAACAGCGCGAATGTTTGACTTCACGAAAATGTCATTCGCGATTTATGCGCCGCGAAACTTGGTGACTGAGAAATTAATTGAAACATAAGTATGTTATATATGAATTCTTACAAATTCGATGAATACTATATTGGCTGGATTATGCTCTTAATGTGATAATATAGGTTGTCCATTTTTTAATATTTTGACAAAACAGAGACATGGTGAAAATTTTGATAAAATGCGATAAATGTTTCTTTGTATTTTTTCACCAAAACTGTATTTGTTCAATTCTTCTACAACGATAAAATTACGCAGTGTTCGTAAACAGATACCCATGATGTCAACACGATGTTCATGTAACCAATGAGACCGAATTCTTGTTCCAGACTGGGTCTTCGATGTTCGGATGGTCGCGAAAATACTTGAAAACTGAAGGTTTACTTTACGTTCGACCCTTTTTTCATTAACAGATTGAAGAATAATAAGAATTAAAACGAACCGATGCGAAAATTACCCCCCCCCCCCCCCCACCGCGCAAATTATCATAATAACGTGCATGCATTATTGCCAAATTTTACTTAAATTACCAATTTATGAAAAAAATAAATATGAAACCACAATCATTGATAATTTCGAGATTTACCGTTGTAGTTGCACAGTTCATCCTGTATCCATGGTGACCATCATCTGTTGACGTTGTTTCCAACCACATGCATTGCTTAAAAACGTGCAAAAGGTTGTATTTGTTGGGTTGTTGTTGTTGTTGTTTTCAAAATGAATACGAAGAAAGGAAGATGAGGATTTTGCGTTCGTTTCGAAGGTTGTCAAAATATCAATTAATAAAAATTCTAAAATAACAATCGTAATAAAAAATAGTAATTTACCCTTTCCGAATCGTGATTATGACCCTTACCGCACTCTTAAGTGATATAGGTCAAACGGCTTGAATAACATAACGTCGCCTTATTATTACAATGTTCTAACTTACTTTTTTACAGTTTGGAGAAAATCGTCTTCAAAGTTTCAGATTTCTCTAAAACCTTCATATTCCACCGAATTTGCTCAGAAAAACAGCAGCGTGTGTGTTTTGATGAAGTCTATAAATTACATGAGTTTGTGTTTAGTCATTATCTTTAACTTTTTAAAAATTCTCTACTTTCGGTTTAACCTAACCAGTGTTCTTGGACTAACCAGTACTAACCATTATTTTCTCCGCAAGTAACTCGTCGCCTTATTATTACAATGTTCTAACTTACTTTTTTACAGTTACTAAGAACAGTGTAATCCTTACACGAGTGTGAATAAACCGCAAGATAGAACATTGTGTGATTGGGAATTTTAAAAACTAAAGTGAATCAACCAATTCTGAAACCATATTCAGATAGGTCTTTTTTCCACGATTACAACGGTATAAAAATCTCATTTTTCGAAAAATATCACTTAGAACATTGTAATAATAAGGCGACGAAATTAATACTGCTCGGAGTGGAGTCATCATAATGCTCATACATGTACATTATGTTCCTAATGCTAGCATAGTTTTTACAAAGTAGTATTTTATAATATACGGAAAGACGGACACCGCGTTAGAAATCCATTGTCAGCCTTTGGAAAAAATAGATCTGTAAAATTTAAGAAAGTCAACCAGTCAAATTAAAGAGAAAGAATTTATCAATACCTCACCAATTTCGCATGTTCGTGTGCTGTTGCATTGATGTAAGCTTTGTACCGCATTATCACAATGGTAACACGTTAATCCTGAAGTATAAATATCTCTTGTGCTGCGAATTATGAAAACTGAAAACCGAACTCTAAAGAAACATGAATTCCATTCTATAAATAGCGGTTACGTAATTACGCCAACACAGATCTCTATCAAAAAAATACAATCAAAATAAAGATTTCTGCAAATACGCTCCTAATCAATGGGTTATCCAATCGCTTCCAATTTAATGCATGCAATCACATTTTGTTTAGTTATTATTGCAGCAACGCTTATTGGTTAGTATAGATAAAACATTAAGGCGGCAGCGCCTAGCCAGTTTACTCCGAGCACTCTACCGATTTAGCTGGCCGGGACATATCCTTAAAAGGTCGAGAAAAAACCTCTGATAAACCGTGTACCAGTAAAAAATTCACTGAAACAGCATGGGCAGACTTTCAATGGCAACAACACTGAAAAAAAAGTGCTACCATGAATTTTAAATAAGATAAGCAAACCCTGGGAATCGAAACATTCCAACCTCAGTTTTATAATAGTGGGATTGATTATCAGTCTGAATGATAGTCACTCATTAGAACGAGAAGGAAGAATTTTTATGTTGTTGAAATACACGGTCACGCTTCGTGGTTTCTATATTTAAAAGGAAATGGATCTTACGGCATCTCTTGCATGTCCTTGGACATGTACTGGAAGAGAAGACTGAGTCGTCACATAGTTTATGGTTTTGCTGATACAGAATTGCACATGCACCTGGATCTGCGTCGTCACACTGTTCCAAACTGCATCCAGTTACCAACAATACTTGAAAAATAATAAATAGAAATATTATGAAATGTTCTTGATCACGAGTACTAATAGATTCGAGAACGAACCAGTCTACAAGAAATAGTCACGCGAATAATTCATTTACTATAGACGAACACAGAATATGTATTTACTAAATTTTAAACCTTCCTGTTAATGATGTGCTTGTTATAACCCTTTGTACTATAAACCAAAGAATTTATGCAAATGTACTTACGAATGGCAAAAAGGAATGTAAACACAATGTGCATTATTGAAAGTTAAAGATGGGTCCAAATTCATTTGCTGTGATTTAAACTTGTAACTTTCAGCCAAGATAAGACTTAACTCAAGTCACGATCGTTATAGAAAATGAACTTAATTCAGTGTTGTTGTTATCAGTGGTGACATTTAAAATGTTAAAATGTCCTTATTTTACATGTAATAGTATAAAGGTCCTTAGACCTTACGTACATGTAAATAGGTTAAAAGTACAATGTACTCATTAAATGCAATTCGATTTCAACATTTTTAGTTTTATTTCAGTAGTTTCGATAAATGAAAATTTGTTAAAATTATCCTTACACATAATTTTATGTTTTTGACATGTTTCTGTAAATTCTCGTTGCATTATTAATGTTACAACACTAAATTCCTTCTTCTTTTCTTCTTTCGTACACTTCGGATTTTACGAAATTACTTTAAAATTGCAAATCGAAATGTAAGTCAACTGGCTTAAATTAAAAATTAGCTCACCGTTATCACGTTATGTAACGCCGCATAGGAGCATCGCCGCATAAACATTTTTTCGTTTATGCAGTGATTATCAACGCATAAACAGGGTGACCCATAAATGCGGCGACGCTCAACGCATAAAGCAGAAATTTCTTATATGGAGCGCAACTGTGCCTTTTTTGCTGCATTAAGAGAATTAATTTAACCATTAATTATAAAGATTCCTAGTTCTAATATTTGAAGGAAACGACGTTGATGACGTTGGTGATGATGATGTCAGTCAGTTTCGATATTTTAAAACATGAGAGCCTCCATTCATTGGTGTAGGAAGCTGTTGCCTGCTTTAGTTATTTTATTTTTCCAGTAATGACAGATTTGTGGCCCTTTATTAAATAAAATAGATATATTCTTTTCATTAATAAAATGTATTTTAATGACAGTTGCTCGTTGGTCTAGCCAGTTAAATTTATTTTATTGTTATTTTGAGGCACACATTACCCTTTAAAAACATTGACAATTTTTACAATCTCGCTTATTCTAGTACGTAATGATAAGTACTGCTCTACCCTGGAGTGGCAGAGACATTCATAAGAATTTTTTTTTTCAAACGACCTGTTATTCCCCGGGATTGGTGCATTGTGACAAATTTCAAATGTGCATTTCTTGGGACGTATCGCAACGGACATTCTAAAAGTCTCGACACAAAATCTAAGTCCGAAAGTGACTATAATATTATATCAACCACTTTTGTACTAGTATGTGTTTAAATTGTTTTTGGGACAAAAGTGTACCTTTTTCTGCATAAAATAGTATTTTTATGTGTTGGAAATCACCGCATAATTAAACAAAAAATGTTTATGCGCCGATGCTTCTATGCGGCGTTACATAGGTATCTGGATAATGGTGGTCATGGATAATGGAATATTACGAGTATAATTGAAGATCAGCAGAAAAGATAAAAATGTATGACGTGGTTATTGCGTAAATTTCGTGTTATTCCGATCGAATATATTATATTTTGAGATAAATAACAATCATCCGATGTCATATCCCTACTGTGATACTAATACATGTATATTTACAAAGTGGACAACAAGAAATTGATATCGCCTAATCACTGATTTCTATAGAAAACTACATATTATGCTCATTACAAATACGAGGGCTGTTCAATAAATACGCGGAAAAGTATCGCTATTTCCTTATTTTCCAAGTTAGCTGAATAAAACTTATACAGTAATAGAGACTAACATATTTTGAAAATATACAGCAAATATTGCCGTTCTGGCATGAATCATATGTTAACAAAAGGTCGTTATGGTAACCACATGTAGCGATTACCGGCTCACTTTTGTTCATTTTTACAAATAGTCACTGGTTAATAATGACGTCGCATTTTAACGTTTACCGTGCGATTTTCACCAAACTTTGCATAATTTACGCGCAATATGTTGGCGTTACGCACAAGACGTCATGTTAGTGTGTGACGTCATTTAGGCGTTAAGCGGCCATATTTAGTGCGTATGCGTTAAAATGGCATCGGAACAACGATCTTCAATAAAATTTTGTGTTTTGAACGGGTTTTCAAAGAAAGAAACAATGTTAAGATTACAAAAAGCATATAGTGATCAGGCGATGAAGAAAACGGCAATGTACAAGAGGTATGCCCGATTTCTAGGCGGCCAACAAAGCATCCATGACGACAAACGCAGCGGATGTCCCAAGGTTGTAACGTCAAATCACGTCGCTGTGATAAAGGAGCTGCTTGACAATGATCGTCGGACAACAATTCGCGAAATACACGAAAGATCGGATTGTAGCATTGGCACAGTGCATCGCATTATTCACGATGAACTCAATATGAGACGCCTGTGTGCCAGGTGGATTCCTTAAATGTTGACGGACGAACAAAAAGTGGAAAGGGTGCGGTGTTGCGATCAATTTCTCAGACGCTTTCATGGGGAAGGTGAACGTTTCTTGCGACGGATAGTGACTGTTGATGAGACATGGATCAGCCTATACGAACCTGAAACGAAATCACAGTCTTCTATGTGGAAAACTCCAGGATCGCCTTCACCTAAGAAGTTTATAATCGGCCCATCTGCAAGGAAACAGATGTTCATCGTCTTCTTTGACGTCGACGGTGTGATACTGAGCCACGCGGTACCCCTGGGTCAGACTCTGACGGCGAAATATTATTCTAAGGTGAATAAATTTATTAAATCTATAATAAGATATTCATTATTATGTCAATACATTACCTAATAATTATTTATATTTGTGTAAGTAATTATGAAAATAAATTATAACGACAATTTACTTATTATTGTATTTCTTTATCCTTTCAGATTCTGAGACGCGATTTTATGAGGGCGATGAGAAAGAAGCGGGCCACGAAAATCGCCGACATGATATTTCATCACGACAACGCACTGTCTCATCGTGCGGCAGAAACACACTACACAATCAGGAAACTCAGCTTCGAAGTCCTCGAGCACCCGGCCTACAGCCCTGACCTTGCACCGTGCGATTTCTTTCTGTTCTCGGCACTGAAGAACGTCCTGCGGGAAGAACACTTCGATGATGTGGACGAGTTGTCCTACGCGGTACTAGGTGCAATTTCAGAGATAAATGATGGCTCCTACTTTAATAGTTTCATGTCATGGATCAACCGTTGTAAAAAGTGTGTTTCCTTTCACGGAGAGTATTTCGTGAAGGACTAGGTGCGTGTATTGGGTGACTCTCATACATGCGTTGAGCGTGACGTCGTTACGACGTTGGGCCGGTTTCACTGCGATTACCTTAGAAATACTTGAAATTGTACTATTAATTTTTATCCGATTTTATTGAAATTTTGTTAACATGTTTATTATATGTTTGTTTACAAAATGTAAAGAGAACGTCAATTTCCCATGAATATTAAAAATATGGCAGCACTTTTCCGCGTATTTATTGAACAGCCCTCTTATATACAAGAAATGCATTGACGCAAAGCATCAAAGGGCGTCCAAAGGAATGTTTGAAAACCCGAAATGCAGAAAGTAGACATCTAGAGCGGATTATTAGCTCAGTGGTTAGCGGGTCTGCCTCTGAGTCCAATCGCTGGTTCAATCCCCCGCTTCTTCAACTGAAATCACTGACAGTCTTTCGGAAGGGACTTTTAACTGAGGACCAGTGTTTTAGTGCTTTACACCGGGCACTTAAGAGAACCAGGGACGATTCTGGAATTGGACAGTTCTCTGTATCTTGCACTATTCTCCTTAAATGACTTATACTCTTCTGGAAGCGTAACTCATATGGCTTGCCGGTATGAACGATAAATAAATATAAATACACAGCAGACAGCTGATGATCAGATATATTCTTATAAACTTGTCAATGCTTCATTGGAAATCACCAAGTTTGTTGGTAAATGAATGGCCAAGAGAAAGACATAATAAAACACACGTTGTTCTTTTCCGAACTTTGGTTGGTTTGCTAGAGATTGGAATATCAAATTTATTTTCTTTTGAACATACAAAACAGTAGTCAAAATGTACAAAGTCTGATTTTAGTATAAATGTAACAAAAATACAGTTAAAAAATACTAACAAAAGGACAAATATGGTTATATCACATGTAGAACACACACTGGAATGAAACATAGAGAACGAATGTCAAGTGATGAAATTCAGGACTATTTGATAATACATGCCAAGAAATAATGGTACATTAAAATATAATGTATAAATTTGCGAGGCATATTGATATGGTTTCATTTTTTATGAATTCTAGGAAGACGTTATTTTAGGCAGGTATAAGGAAAACGCATGAACTATGATTTTGGACAAATCAATATAAAAATTAAAATATATTACATTCATATATGTGGAATGTGGGGCAGAAATTATCAAATATATTGCAACTGTTACAACAAGAGCCCATTCAAAGTTGTCATGCTGCCCAAAATGGACACAGAAGTATTTTGTTCATAAAATGTTTACCAAATTCTTCATCAAGTTGTTACAGTGGTTTCAATATCCAATGAAATAAGAAATAAATTACACTACAGAGTAAACAACACCTTAAAGTAGAAAAAAACAGGAATTCAAAAATATGAAATCTGGACGCTGCCCATATATAGCTCTACATATATTTTCTTCATACATTTGTATACTGGAGCAAACAACCAACTGAACACTGAAATGATATTAACATAATCTATTTGAAACTGTATAAAGACAGCGTTAAGATAAACTAGAAATTGAAACTATTATATAATATAATGTCTTAGCATCTGAATACCTGACTAGAAAATATGTAAAGGTGTACAAAAATAGGAAATGGATGAAAGAAAGACATACTACATATTCTATCAAAAACTTTGATTAGTAAAACTGAACTAATGATTGTGGTTAAACTAATTATAAAAATGTTAACAATGTAGTTCACCCAAAGTTAAAGCGGAATTACTTCAATTTAACCCGCTCTTGTATGAAATATTACATGTATTTGGAACTATAGGCACAAATTTGCAGCATAAGTTCGGGCTAATTAAATTTTAATTTACTAAAATAAATTTGGTCCGCGCGCCTAAAAGCGAAAGTAGGATTTCCGGAACGTCACAGAAATCGAGATCGTGCATAAAGTGGTCGCTTCGTCAAAAATAGGTGCTAAATATAGCTCCATTATATTTAGCTTCTTAAAAGTTCGTTAACTATAATTTAAATCATTGAAATTTATATCATTGAAAATCCCGTCTATAAGACAGAATTCGATCGGACCTTTTGTGTTCTGTTAGAGAGTTTTATATTTGAGTCTACACGGACAAATATGATTTTTCAATAGTATATTCTAACTTAAGTTTAGGGCTGGGGCTTTAATTTGAATACCTATGTGATACACAAGAATTGTAAATTTACCTCACCCCCACTACAAAAAACTTGTTTCAGAAAATAATGATTGTTGTTAAATTTAAAATAAAACAGGTTACTTTATGTCTGTATTTGTCAAATACGATGACATATATTCTAATTAAGAACTTGATAAGTTGATTTACTGAGATGGGCATGTAATCCTTTTTGAAACCTTTTTATAACTGCATTCACAGTGTAACACATTTTTGAAAAACCAAAGAATAATCTTTTACTCATTAAATATCGAATGAATAAAGTAATAAATTATTTAGTGTCATAATTATTATCAAAACAAATTAAAAATTTAAAAAAATGAAAAAGGTTAAAACTCCAAAAATAGGCAAGGCATAGTTACAAATCTTATGCACTGCAACTGCTCTTATACTCAATGATATCCTCACAAAAAAGTTTCTATGTGCAATTTATTGTCAAATATGTTTGCATTCCATTTTCGGCAAAAATTTTCAGTTCGTTACGAGATTTTTTGCCAGTTCCAGACCTGATTGACAGACGTTTAAAAAACATACGCTTGTCTACTGAAGTAGACACGTGCGATGTGAAACAGTCAAGCGACACGAATGACCGTTTCGATTTCAATCACCAGTTCGCAACATGAATGACCGTTTCGTTTCACAAAATCAATAATAACAACAACTACCCTTTCAAAAAATCTGAACTCATTCCATAAAAGGCGCCACGCTTCGGCGCGGACGCCAACAAAGATTGTTTTGTGTTTGTTAATGGAGACTGCAGTAATTGAAGCCTAAACATCGAGGATTTTAATACAAAATGTACGCCACTCCAATTGCGCCAATATTTTCTTTTATAAACTTATTCTTGTGTGGCACCTAGAACAATTCGTCTAATGGGGAATTTCTTAGAATAATTCAAGGGATATTTAAGAAATAATCAATAGCTTCCTGTGAATTATCGCAGGATAATGCGTAAGGATATATCACGAGGGGCGCAGCCCCGAGTGATATATATCTACGCAGCTGAACAACGCCCCGTGAATTATCCTGCGATAATTCACCGGAAGCTATTGATTATTTCAACTCTGACACGACACATCTGACTGAATAAGCGAAATAATCATAACTCAATTTTAGCGCGTTGTAATAAACGCAAATGGGTTATATGGTCGGCAGTTAGTGTTTACTCCCTAAAAATCTCCATAATTCAAAAACTAATAATAATTAAAAGAATAAATAACAAACTTGAATACATGTCCATCCAACCGCGCATCCAGCACTCTCCAGTCGTCGTTCGAACCGTATTTGTCATTCCAACGGTTTAAATAACTCCAGGAAATAACATGTAAACAACGGAAATGACGTGACGTCGTTAAAATGGCGCATTAACGTCCCCTTAACGTTGCCACAAAATAGCGGAAAATAATTATAGTTTTTTTATCTAAATATATAAAATAAACATTATTCTGTTACTGTGGTATCATCATATTACGTGCGGGTAAAAATTTCGCGTTTTATGTGCTTTCTTAAATGCGCGAAATTAAATCCCAGCGAAAAATACAATTGTCACGTGATAAGTTTATACCGACAGGTATTTAGTAATAGCCGTGCCCACGCGCGGTGAATTTTATCGTGTAATAATTCACAGCAAATTCAATGGGAAAAACGTAAAGTCGTGTTAGAATATAACTTAACGAGTGGATAATGGTAGTTTGCCTGAATTTTAACCAGAATACTAGAACGTACTGTATGCTTTTTGTGCATTTCCGTGTTTCTCTGTCAATTGCTTACTTCATAAAACAATACGAACAGCACTAATGACAAGATAAATGACCCATTCATTTTATTTTTCTCCCGAAATAGCCTGGTAATTTTTTTCTGCGCCGTACGGGTAAATTTGTCATCAACTAACAACTTATCCTCAAATCCTCATCATGTTTAGTTGTACAAATGGGGTTTTCTTTCTGGCCACACACATTTAAACCAGAATTGCATTCAGCATGTAATCTTGTGTCGCACGTTATTAAAACAGTAAGAGAGCCTCAATCATGAAACATTACACGTATGTTGGCCATCATATCGTCGGTTGAAATCCATAAGGGTTCAACAACATTTTTGGTCAAATTTGACATTTTCATATTTTTGACATGCTTTTTATACGATCTATGTGCCAGAAACTTATTGACCATTAGTTCCTATATTTTGGTCAAAATACATGGCAATGACTTGAATAGTTTGCACAAGGTAGTGTTTGCACATTTTTGTACTGCCAAAAGGAATCATAAACATTTTTTCTGCCAGAAGGGCTTATCAGTGTTGAAGATTGTTGTCTTATTGTACATAATTTTTAATATTTGTATGAAAATAGAATCAGGTTAGAAGTCTCTCTATGTTTTCTATTTCTTAAATATAATAATAAAAATGAAACTTAAACAAATTTGTTGAAGTTTTTAGTTACAGAATTTAATACAATAAGTGAGATTTGAATTCAGCTTTTGAGCCCTTATGGCTCTTTAAAAAAATGGTTTACTTTATACTAGATTTATAATATCTATAATTAATCTATGACTATTGTCAAAAGTTGAATACCTAGATTACATACATAATTGCATAAAACTGCAATTATACAAACGTATTCAGATTTATTTGAAATTGCTGATGAGCCCTTTCGGCATGGATCAAAAATGAATTTGGCATAAGTACGCATGACGATCCATTATGGTTTGGGCCCATATTGTATCAGTGTTCATGATGGAAGAAGAATGGTCTTGTCCTGACTTTTACACAACACCAGAAACAAGTAATTAAGATTAAAGCTGCATACCATCTTATGATGTATCTTCGAGTAAAGGCAACTGTTCTTCTCATTTCAAAAGAAAGAAAATTGGGTATGGAAACTAATAAGAGCCTTTAAGAGGGAGCAAAACAGAAAAAGAACGTTGAAAGAAATCAGTAAAATTCTTATCAACAAGCAAATCCGCTAAAGACCAGTAATCACTACCAGACATCAATGATGAAGACTCTGACTGCTCTGTTGGGGATCAGGCAAAGTCAAAATCATAGGCGATGGTTACAAATGGACTCAAAAAGACTTTCGAAACTAACATTTACCTTAACAACGGCAGTTATAAACATCCAACTCCTTTTCATTATATTTCTGTTGTATTTTTTTAAAAATCTGTATGAAAGGTTGGCAATTATTTTGTTGCATTCTTGCCCTTTTATTATGGAAGCGCTAAAGCCTGGAAACAAGTATCTTTAAATCATTTTATTAATATTATGAAACTTATGTCATTGGCTGGACTGCAACTCAGAAATTACCGATTAGATCCCAAGTTTAAGATCAAGCGTATTACTAACATTTTGATTAAATTGCCGTTCACGTGAAGTAGACTCCAGGGTAAAGGTTTCGTTTTTTTCAGAGGTTGTGTGTTATTATTGGTGTGAACGCAGGAAACACATTAAACACATTACACACTGTTCTTTGTGAAGTTAGTTTTATAAGTATCATTCATGTGTGTTGGGTAAATATCGGGTGATCTGGCCCGATCGAAATATGCACAAGGGCGGTAACGAGGCTCTGTCGAATTACCGCCTAATGCATATTTCACGAGGGCCGGATCACGTGATCTTTACCCAACATACATTTGTACGTGCATGATACTTTTTCTTGCATACCGTATTTAGCTTGCGCATTTTGGGGTATTTTCCTGTAAATTTTTCTTTGCACTACTTTTTTATAGTAGCGGAGAGAAATATGAGACATTTTACCGTTTATTCATAACTGCGTAAGACGTCGTGACGTCATATAAGGCGCGTGACTCATTCTACATAGGGGGTGTAGAATCAAATTTTCCTACACGGGTGAAAACACCAGATGACCTGATCTGGTATGCAAGAATATACTCTCCGTCAATATAAACGGGCAGTGCTGTAAGTGAAATATAAAATATTTATGGCTCCATATGAATTTAAAGTTTTACTTCGTCACTTATATGCGAAACTACCGTTACTGTTGATCAAACGAAGATCATTCTATAGTTTCGCATATTAGTGACGACTTATGAAGGAATTTGATTGGAAACAATTTCTACGATGAGAATCCGGATCAGTAACACATTACCGGTGCTGCCACAATTAAACATATTTCCGAATTTCCCCGACACTCGTCTGCTGAAACATTTTCAAACATTTATTGTAGACCAACAAAACGTTAGAGTGTGTCGTGAAAGAAATCATTGGAAACTTTCAAGTTCATAGCAACCTTTATTCTCCGTGAGGCGACGAAAAAATAATACAGTTTTCCCATTGGGTGTTATGCAATTTTGTCCTTGTTTGTATCAAATATTGATCTTTTTAAATTTTGACGCAGAAATAGCCAATAAGATAGCAATATTTTACCCGGATTGCAAGATTGTGATAGTGCTATTTTGCCATACCGAATGGTTTCAATTTCATCAATGTACATGTCAAAGCTATAAGAGTGGTAACTCTATCAATCGCAAATATAATATGGAGATATATTTTAACATTCAATAACTGTAACTAATTAAAACTTATTAGAAAACTACAAATGTTAATAATTATTTTTTCTGAAAGCTATATCTTTAAAGTCATATATGTATAATTTATATACAAACTGATATTTGTTTGTGGTGGCAATGCATTAATAGTATAATTAAGCAACAGTAAGATGGTATCACGAAATTTGCGCACTGACTCTCAATCATGTTGTGATTGATTTGCCGAAAATAGTTGTAGGATATGTTTGTGAAACTATGTTTGAAAGGGAGTCATTTTATCTGGTTACTCCATTTTAAGAGGTAAACTGACAGATCTTTCTACATCAGTTATTTAGTTGGAAACAATCTTAAAAATATTGTCAAACAGTAGATTTTCTACGTCTTCTAGCGTATGACTAGTATCACGCATAAAAGCAAGCGGTATTTTATAGGATGTGATGTCCTGTACTTTATTTATAAATGTTACCGTGGACATAGAATCAAATGATAACTCGGTTAGTGTTGATGTATGCACAACTTCGCCAACATTTCCACCAATATCTCTCCTGGCTACTATATTTAACGTTTGTCTAATTGCGAATCGTTGTCCTTCTTCAGCTTCTATGTCAAAAGAAATATTGATACTGTCGTCATTTTCAAAGCCTTTAAATGTCGAAGTAACTTCTTCGAACAGAACACTCATTTGCATACGGGCTCTTTCTTGATATCGACCTGTGTAATCTTTTGCGAACGTGTCCCAATTAATATTGGCGTATATTACTCCTGTCGAGTTTTGCAACAGTGCCTCTTGAAAACAAGTTCTTATTTCTGAAACAGAAAGTAGGTTAAAGCCTCGCTTCTCAAAGTTTACAACAAATTCTGGTTTGGCTGCCATTCCGACGGCCAGCGAACCCCAATTTATTGCTTGTCCAGGTAGTCCATTTTGTCTTCTCCATTCCATGAACGTGTCAAGAAATGCATTGGCTGCACCATAGCTGTTTTGGCCGGGGGAACCAATAATGGCATTAATTGAAGACTGGACAACGAAAAAATCCAGATTCATGTCCCGTGTAGCGATATGAATGTTCAATGTTCCAGTCACCTTAGGCTTTAGAACTTCGTCGAAGCTTTTTTTGTCTAAATTCATCTACATATGGCTGTTTAGGATACCTGCACCATGGAGAACGCCCTTTATAGCGTTTCCAATTGTCTTTCGTTGAATTTCTTTGATTGAAGTTTGAACAGAATTCAAGCTTGTTACATCGCATTTTTCACAAAATATTTTGCAGCCTGACTTGTTTTCCTCAATTTCAATTTCCCTTGCTTTATCAACGGAAACATCTCTCCTTGAAAGCGAAACAATTATTCCAGCTCCCATTTCAGCCAATAATCTAGTAGTTTCCCATCCGAGCCCAGTGAGTCCACCTGTAACAATGTACACGTTTGAACGCTTGAACAGTTTGTTTAAAGGGCTACGGACGGGTAAAAGCAAGCCTCTTTCGCCTGAAACCGTGGCTGATTGACATGGTATATTCCATTCGGTGTCATTGCAATATGAATGTTTTGATGAGATAGGCTCACTACCTAAACTGAAGTCATTGTATCGTTTTTGTAACCAAGAAACGATATTTGACAGTTTTTTCCCTACGTACTTTCTATCTAATATTTGTTTAGTGTTTAGACTTTCGATCTTTTGAGTGCCCGATCTAGTAACTTTGAGCCTTACAGATTCTCCTAAGCACTCATCTAAGCAAAGAATTGTTCTGCACATTCCAATAAGTGGAAAGCTTGGTTCAAGTGTTTCTAATGATATCAAAATATCAACAGTTTGATAAATGTATCCATTAGTCTCTTCAACAATATGAGCATTTCGCCTATCAATGATCATTGTACGCACGATTTTGTAGGAATTTGCAAACGGGTTTTTGCTAAATATAACGACGCTGGCTCTTTTGGGAACAAAGTCAATAAGTCTCCAGCTAAATACGGCAAACAATAGGAGACCTGGCTTGTAAAATGGGATCTCCTTCAAACTGACAGTGCATTCGTTTGGAACTGCTATTTCTGTAGATATCTCCGTTGGGAAAATCGCTACCATTTCCCATCTATTTTCCAAGTTCTCTTCATCAAATATAACATTTGGAAGCCTACATGAAGATTTTCCGCTTCCTTGGTTCCAAACTATATATCCTGTATATTCCAGTCCAAAAAGAGCGTGACCTTCATTCCACTCTTCTTTCCAGATATCTTGATCATGGTTAATTCCACTGGTTGTTCTCGGAAACACACATAATGGATGCAAGCAAACGGATTTAACAATAAACTTTGAACTTTCTTTCTGACTTTTGAAATTCTTTTGGGAAAATTCTCCCAGAAATACCGAATCTACTCCACTTGAGCGCAAAGCTAAAACTCTGTGGCTCTCGCATGTGTTACCAGCCGCCCTTGTTTCCGCTCGAACTGCAGGAATAAGTTTCCGTTTTGGTATTTTGGTGAACTGGGTACCAAAAATTTCATCAAATCTGATTGCAATTTCAAGTTTTGTTTTTTCTATTTGTCTGCATAATTCAGCAATATATTGCAATAGGGTCGATTTTGTTTCCTGAAGTGAAGGCTGAAGATCAATTAATGTAATTTCACCATGAATGAACTCCATGTGGACAGAACGCAAAAATCCCCAGACCTCATGACCGACTATGTTGATACTTGATCCCTCCATTTGGAAATTCGGTAGTGAATTTTGTGTTGCGACATACAAGGGAGCATGTATTTTTTTGTTTGACTTGTATCGAAACAAGTCTGTCAACAACATACAATTTTCTTTCACAAAGGCTTGCACTTTAGTGGCCTCGAAATCCGTAAGTTTGGAACTGACATTGTAATTTGAAACAATAAGTAAAACTGCGTCTATGTCCTGAAGTGAATCGAATTTCGAGGAAAATGTCGAAAACGCACTTTCAACTAATGCATATCTGTCTGCCGAACAGTCTTTTCGAAATTACTGAATTGTTTTCACATTCTCAGACTCAAACTCTACTGATAGGTCTACTGAATTTGTCATAATCAGTATCTTAGGGATTCTCTCTGAATATCGTTGACTTGATTCAACTGGATGCCAGGTAAGTTGGTAATTTAGCTAACACGGTACATTGCAATCTTTTCTTTTTCCATAGGATGTTTAATTCTGAAGATCAGCAATAACAGTTCCGTCAGTGTTTAACAAAAGCACGTTGTAGTGTAGCTGCAATACGGTTTCAAGCAATGTTGTTTTGATTCTGCGGGTGAATATAAACATGCTCTTCTCTGGTCTTCTGATGACAATCAACTTTTCTATTGCTACAGAAATAAGCTTTATTTTTTCTTCTTTAATTATGTTTAAAATTTCCGGTGTTGTTGAGTTCACCGTCGATTGAAACATGACGTCAAGTATACATGGATGAATCGTCGTGGAAGTTATATCTGACATCACCATGTCTGGAACTTCTATTCGAGTAACGCTTTCAGAACCATTAGTCACACAATTGTTCATCATTTGGAAGCAAGGTCCGTGTTTGAATCCCATCGAGGTAATGCGTTGATACATTTCGTCCTTCCGCATATGAATACAGCCTTTAAGAGAAACTGAAAGTTTCAGACATTCCATATCGACTCTTTCTGTGTGGATCTGTTTTCGACTAACAGTGTGCAGCCATCCCTTACACACGGTAACTTGATCTTTTTTCACGTGAAATAAAATTTCATTAAACTGGTTAATGTGGGTTACGTTCAAAACAGTATTTGTCCCCTTATCAACTTTGACGGGACGAAGAAATTCCAAATAAACGGAAACTTCGTCTGGGGCTTTTTTCATGACAAACTGTGCTAATTAAAACCCAATATCTGCGTAAGTTGCACCAGGGACGATTATTAACTCAGTAACTATGTGTTCAAACACGAAAGGTGTTGTAGTTTCATCGATGTATACTTTGCAAATTTCATTGCCCTCTTTAATCAGGAATTGTTGAATGAACATGTGTACCCTGTTTGGTAATTCCATGCCTTGGTTACGCATAACTGCACTTGGATTCAAATATAGTTGTTGGTATTTTCGGAACTGGTACCTTGGAATGTCTGTGACTTCCCGTTGGCACGGTAATACGGCTTTCCAGTCTATGTCAACACCGAGACAGTACAAAGAGCAGACAGCTTCCATTAGTGTGTTCGTTTCATTTTCCTTTTTCATTGAGGATACAACTGAATAATTTTTACTTTCCATTAATATGTTTGAGATATGGGCTCTTAACACAGGATTCTGTCCAATTTCAATGAAAATGTTGTGTTTCGTTTCTGCGAAAGAATGTTTTATGGCGGAAGAAAACTTGACTGGCATTGCCACGTTCTTTTCCCAGTAGCTTGGAGTTCCAAATATTATATTACGGTCCTCATGTCCTGTAACCGTTGAAAACATTGGAATTTTGATAGTCTTCCCTTCAATGTTTTTCAGTTTATTGGCAACGTTCTTTGCGGCATCGGCAACGTATGGACTGTGGTATGCACACTTCACATCCAGGCTGATTAATTCCGGAACGTTGTTTTCTCTCAGTTGTAATTCATATTTTAACTTATCAATATCTTCAGCCTTTCCCGAAACTGTACATGATGATGGGCTATTATAAACTGCAATGTTGACAGTTCCAATCTTTTTGCAATAACTTTCTACTAGCGTTGTTTCAACGTTTCGTACTACTGCCATGGTCCCTTCAGTGACATTAGCGAGAACTTGTGATCTGTGGAAAATTATGCACACAGCTGTTTTCATTCCGATGTATCCAGCAGCAAGTGCAGCGGCCACCTCTCCAACTGATTGTCCGATAACAGCATCTGCCTTCACCCCAAAACGGTCCCATAAGGAAGCGAGGCCCACTTCACATGCAAATATTGCAATGTGAGCTATCATTGGGTCAGCAACGAAATCGGATTCTTCTTGCAGTTTTGCTGTAATAGACCATCCTGCATATGGCCTAAGATGTTCATCTATTTCATTTAATATCTTACTAAAACGACTGACTTTCAAAAGTTCCCGGCACATTCCGTTCCATGCTGTTCCAACGCCACAGAAAACAAATATAATTCTGTTTTTCACTATTTTTGGAAAAGACTGATTGCTGTTCAATTTAACGTACCTTTGACAAGCTGCTTTTATCTCGTCTTGTGTCTGTCCAAATAATGCTGTTCGGTATGTCTTGTGGTCTCGTTTGCAGGTCGATGTACAAGAAAGTGATGCCATGTCATACTGCTGTGAATTTAAAGATTTATACACAGAACTGACATTTTGAATTAGGCCTTTGTGGTCTAAAGCTGATATCGCGACGACAAAAGGAAAAGAATTTGAAGGTTTGGTCGGTTGAAGGCTGAAAGGAGAGTCTTGGATACATTTTTTGACAATTGCATGTGCGTTTGTGCCACCATAACCAAAACTATTGACACAGGCAAGGCGGTTTTCATAACCATATTTTTTCCATTTCACACATGATGTTGGAACGATAAAACCTAGCTCTGAAAGTTTAAGTTTGGGATTTTCATTATCCTTACTATACCACAATGAAGGCACAATTGTCTCATGCTTCATCATAAGGAGCACTTTGATCAGCCCCGCAACACCTACAGCAGCCTCTAAGTGTCGTATGTTTGTCTTCACCGAGCCAATATATACCTGTGTCGGTGCATTTGATCTTGTTCCAAACTGTGAGCCAAACGCATGCGTTTCCGTTGGATCCCCAATAGGTGTACCTGTTCCTGTAAGACAGAAGCTAACACTGTAAATAATATAACACCTATCCAAAAAAATATGAAATTTGCTTAGTTCTAAATATTGACTATCCTATCTGTTGCTTTTTGCAATTATGTTTTATTGCTGCTTATATCCAGCCTTCAAGAAACAAACTTTTTATAACATTTCTACTTGTTGCTCGAATTGTTTGTAATTTACAATGTCACAGTTTGGCGCCCCTTAAAATCTTTGTAAACAATTCTAATCAGTAAAAATCAGCCACTGGTTTGACATATTAACTTATAGTTTATCAGCTCTGCTTTTGCATCCTTCATTGCGGATATGAAGAAGGCATAGTGTGTTATATTGCTAAACTATTTTGCTGTGACGGTGCTGGTTCGATTCCACTTTTGAGCCTGTATCATTTAACATATTAAAATATGTAGGAGAAATCTACCGTGAGCTTCGATGACCTGAATTCTGGATTTGTTTACACCATATCTGTGATAGATTTGTTCAATTAGCTTCTGCTGTTGTAACCCTGAAGGTGCAGTCATAGGCGTCGCCATGTGTCCGTCCTGATTGGTGCCGGTTTTTATTATTCCCCAAATTTTGTTTCCTTCCGCTTGAGCCTGAGTATCAACACAAAATATTTAAAACAGTTTATGGAGAAAATTAATTATCTATATTTAAGTTGATTCTTGAAGAATTTTAAATAACGTTTTAACTTTTCTAACTCCACTGTCGGTTTTTTGTTGTTAAGTATGTCGAATGCCGACGTGATATTAGTGAAAACAGGAGACAATGATAAGTGATTAATTTCCTTTGATGAAACATGATAAATATCATCATACGTTATGTCATTGAGCATTTAATTTTAACATTTAAAATAAGGCACAATTAATCCATCAATCTGCCCTGCTTTTTTGTTAAGTGCGGGGTGTCTTATTAAAAGTAACCGATCAAATTATGGATTTATGTCACTGTTTCCTTCATTTGTAATGTGTATGTGATGGAGATGTAGCTATTTCTGATATTTCAGTTTCGCTTTCTCGTTTTTGTACTCTCGGCGAAGATGACAGTCCTAACGAGTGCAAAATCGACAACGAGCATCCTACGGCGACAATGTTTAAAATAGCAATTTATTAATGCATCTATATGCCTATCCATGTATGAAGTTCTGCGGCGATCACGAGTTGCCGGAGATTACTCAGTGCTGTTATCAGTTACGTCGAAAGTCGTTGAGCACGATATTTATGTACTATGTCAATAGTACTTCGAAAATTGATTTTGTTTAAATATTTCGGCCAGTTTATAGATGGGTGGTTTCAATATCCCAGCCAATATAGATTCGGATATTATTCAATCATCCCAAGGATAAACTTCCTGCTTTTTTAAATTTTGCCTTTTGACGTTGTCTATGATCTTCAGGATTTATGTTCTTAGATCCCCTATCAAAATTATATTTTCTTTAGAGCAAACCCTATCTTTTATCTGGGGACCATACGCCGCTGATCATGGATTGTTATTAACCTGATAATACCCCATTGAAGGTTCAATATTCACCGCCAAATGCATACTGAGTCTATCGTTTGGGATGGATCGAAATTGTACTGATATTTGTTGTATCGAGTTGCGCTTAACCCGGGGCTAGGCGGCGTGGGCAGTAATATGCATTTCCATTACTGCCCATGAACAGTCAAAATCAAACATAGCCTACAATATTTTCATATTTGTCGTGTTCGGTGGCTTTGAAAATTCCCTTTTCATCTATTTCCAAATGAATTGTATCAATCCATGCATTTCTAGTTGTAGTGTAGTCATTAGTGCACAGGGCGACAACACTTGATGTTGATCCATTTTTGTGTGAGTTACATTTTTGTAAATGTAATGGCTAAAATATATTACGTAGTACTACGAGTATTACAAATGCAAGTTTTTAAACAAACTGATCATTTAACATTATGCCCAGTTTCTTGTATGATACTGAGCCGAAAATGAAAACTTGACAGAAATATGGGAAACTCTTATAAAAGATTAGTCTGATATTCTAATGTAAAAATATAGTTCACATTTTTTTTTTTTACATCATTATTTAGAGCCCGCCCGGCTAGCTCAGTGGATAGAGCATCGGACTGTCAATCCAGGGGTCGTGAGTTCGATCCCCAGCCGAGGCGGGAAAAATTTCTCCGTGACAATTGAACTCGGACATTGCGTCTGAGAGTCATTGTACCCTCACCTCTGATTCAAGTGAGGAAGCAGTCAGTCGCTTGCGGAGAAATTGGTTAGTACTGGTTAGAGACCCAGGAACACCGGTTAGGTGGACTGACCGCCGGGATATAACCAGAAAGTGTTGAAACCAGGCGTTAAACCCCAAAACAAACAAAACAAATCATTATTTAGAGGAGATAACAGTGACCTTTGTAAAAAAAAATCAAAGCATTTTCTTGCTTAATCGAACGTGCAGATGTTTGCAAACAGCACAACTTAAACAACAGACAAAATATAGCACCAGTCCAAAGAACATTTTGTTATTAAAAAATGTCAAATTTTAGTTTTCGATTTTGACTGAGTAACGACAAAAACACTTTGGGTTTGAAAAGTTGTCCAAACATAACACAAAAGATGTACATAAACTTTAATAACTTAGGCAGAGCTCTCTTTAAAACATATATTTTGTGTATTAATTCATGGAGTGTATTTGTTATTGATTCTCTTCGGATGTGGAGATAATTACATAAAAAGACCAAGTTAACATACAGATAAAGAAAGATTATATTTGTTATTAATATTAATAATTGTATAATAATTTATAACTATTCTATGACATCAAATGTATGGAAGCAAGCCATGTTTTGTGAAGCAGAGCAGCCTCGTCATAACCAAGCAACATATACATGTAAAAACCTTGCGGTTAAAGGGTTTTGTTATAATATGGTAGTGGCTATTGCTTACTTTGCCAAGATAAAATGAAACAAAAATAAAAAGCCAGTGTTTATAAATGATTTGCAAAAGATTAAATGCGATCAGTTTATAAGAAGATATGAGCTTTTTAAGGCATAATTTAGTTGTTACTCATTAAGTTATTTTATGTTGCTTATCAAAACCCTTTAATACTTAAAAAGTAAATATCAGGCAAGTTGCCAAGATTGGGAATTGTATAGTAATTATGTTACCCTTTTAAGTGACTTGAGGATGACGACACCGCATCCTTCCCCTCTCGCGTATCCATCAGCCCCGGTGGTAAATGTTTTACACTGGCCAGTGGGGGACAACATTCGGGCTTTTGAAAGTGCTATGAAAATCTGAGGCGCCATCAAAACGTTTACTCCTCCGCATAAAGCAATTTCACAACGATCTAAAATCAATAATTAAGCAATATTTGCGGATAGCAGAAGCAACACAAACCTTTCAACAGTCAACAAGTAGAAGCGCAAAGTAAATAAGAAGTTAAAAACCAGTAACAATGATAATCGGCAATGAACATCACAGACAATACGGGTTAAATCTTACATTGCAACTTTAACTGAGTTGGTCGCTGCCTTAGCACGGTTTGTGTGGTCTAAGGTAATACAATGAAAGACATCTATAGGAGGGTGAAGGAGGTTAAAACATTTCAATGCGGACAACCTCTCACCTATTACACTGATTTGTTTACTAGAAAAAGCAACAAATGATTCTGATTCAATTACAGGTAATAGAACTACGGCACAATACTTGAAAACATACTGAGAACATTAACCAATGAATATTTATTATAAAGTACTATTTATAGCAAATGCATAATATCAATGAATCAAGGAGTTGTCAAATCCTCCGCCGAACGATAAAAAGTCACGATACATATGAAATGACATTCATTTGAAAATTTGTTTTAAAATTATTGATTTGAAGGGGTCTCTGTTACGTTAATTGTTTCTGGTGTCTTATTTGAACTTGATATTCTTATAAACCGACGCTATCTTCTCCTCTCTAAATGTTGCCTGCGTGGGAAAGCTTATTTTCTAAGTGTGGCGATTTATGATATTCATTTTTGATTTTTATGTTTAAAGACTGTGCATTTCGTATGTTTATAAAATCAACATAAATTATGTATGGTAATATAACGATGCAATATTGATCTCCATATTTCAGACAAATTTTAGAGACCCGCTGCACCTCGACAATAAGCTCATGGTAATAATACTTCTGGTCAAGATCAGTAAAATATATTACAAAAGGGCCATACTATGCGAATTGTGAGCGAATCGCAACATCTCGACAATATGCACTGGTGTAAGTCGTAACAATTATTCACTTCGTTGAAAAAAAAACTTCACCTGAAAGTATAGCTTGTGATGCGATATCTTTAGCTACGAGAGAGGATGAGCAAGCAGTATTTAAAGTGATAGCTGGTCCTGTCAGGTTGTATGTATATGAAACCCTGGCACTAATGATGCTGGAATTAATCCCTGTAACGGAATATGTGCTGTTGATTGATGTATCGTCCATCACTTGTTCTTTATAGTCATCGGTCATAGAACCTGCAATGTATTGAATTTTCTTGGACAAACTTTTTATTACAATTATGTACGCTATAAATTTACTTTTCTAGTTAAGTCTTAGCTGTTGTGCGCAACTTAAATTTGTTCGTCCTTTATTTGTAATGTACATACTCTATTCTGGTACACTTGTGTAATTACTTTGACTACTTACCAATATATACACCAGTAGAAGTTCCATCCATGTCTTTTCTTGTTATACCAGCGTCTTCTAGTGCCATGTGCACACAATCAAGAACCAACCGTTGCTGTGGATCAATAAGTGATGCTTCCATGTCGTTGATGCCATACAAACGATGATCCCATTCATCGATACTAGATAATCAAAATTGAAAATTGTATGGGTTGCTAACGAACAACTGCATTTAATTTATTGAATATTAATCATCAACATAAATACATGTAGTACCATTTTCTGCCTGTACATGTATTTCTTGCCTGTAAGTCCGCCGGTAAGGCTGTTTTCTGTTCTTTATTGTCGATGTGTCATGGAGATTGGCAATCAAAAGACAAAAATAGTGACCGCAGTCACTTGATGAATAAACCATAAACCTTACAAATGCCAGTTCAAATATAGGTCTGCACTGCACTGTGCTGCGATAAATCTCTTTCTTGAACATGTGTTTATTTTGCGATGAGATTATTTTCTTTCGAGTTTTGACTTGTGGCACGCACATTAAGCTCATGTTGTTATTCCAAAAGCCATTCCAAAAAGTCTAAATTATCACATTGTGTTCTCAATATTTCGTTTGGAATGAAAACATTTTAAAGTGAAGAAATTCATCAATATCTTACTGCCAATCGTTAAATGAAAACAAACAATAGGTTCAGTTTAAATTTAATTATATTAAATGTGTTGTATAGCTTTAAAATATTTACCTGTCTACGAAACCAGCTGTTTGGGCATAAGTTTTTCCTAGCGCATTTGGATCAGGGTCATAAAAGGCATCCGCATTCTATCTGTCGAGAGGTACCTTGACGACGTGATTTTCTCCATTTTGTAGCACACGCCAGTATTCGTCTAGATTGTTAGCACCTGGAAATCTACAGCCAACTCCAACAATGGCAATCTCATCGTTCTCTGTCATCTTCTTGGTCATTGTCTATCTTTCATGTAATCATATTTGTAGTCTGAAAAAAACAATTTATCAAATATAAAATGTAATAAATTAAAGTAGTAGAAATAGTAGTAGTAGTAGTAGTAGTAGTAGTAGTAGTAGTAGTAGTAGTAGTAGTAGTAGTAGTAGTAGTAGTAGTAGTAGTAGTAGTAGCAGTAGTAGTAGTAGTAATGGTGGTGGTGGTGGTGGTAGTAGTGGTAGTAGTAGTAGTACAGTCGAACTTCGATGGCTCGAACACCGTTGGCTCGAACACCACCCTTCTCTCGAACAGTTCGTCCGGTCCCGAACTAGACCTCTATATTTTCTATATTGTTCTACCTCCGATGGCTCGAACTACCCATAACTCAAACAGTCGAACACCAATCAAGGTCCCGACAGTTAATTTTCAATGCTTTTGACATCCCTTGGCTCGAACAGACTGTTATCGGTCATCATTAAAGGTGCGAATAAAGGCACGGAAATGTCTCGCCAATCAAGACGATGCGCTTTTCAATTAAGTCGTGTAAATGACATATTAAAGCGGATGAAAATATGTGATCGTTGTGTTAATTTACACCGCATTAATCATGATTTAAAAAAAGTTATTTGCTTTTTAAGAAAATTGTAATTGTTCATTTCGTATTTATAAAATTAATTAGAAAATTATAGAAGTTTTTTCTCTTCAATTCAAATCCAATGTCATCTCAGAGGTTGAAAACGGGCGAAAATCAACTTTAATGTGATAATACATTAAAATTTATACATTGAAATAAGAAATATTAAGAATCGTTATGTCTTTGCCTAGTTTAGTGCACAGAAACCTATTCTAACCTACCAACCACGGATCGCTCGAACTACCGATGGTTCGAACAAATCTGCCGATCCCATCGAAGTTCGACTGTAGTTAATTTAAAAGTAGTTGTAGTTGTATTTCGAGTAGTAGAAGAAGAGGCGAAAGCAGTAAGAGGAAAGGCATAGCAGTTGAAATGTGAATCAGTATCACACGAAGTAACAAACACGACCATTTGTAGAAGTAGACAAAATACAAAAAAATAAGTAATGCTCTGACCAAAAAAGAAAAACCCATGTGAAAATATTGGGTATGTGAAAATTGTTATTAAACCTTAACGTTACGCATTTACAGCTGAACGCTGACAAATGAGAAAAAGTATCTGTACATATTTAAACTTAAAATTATTTTATGCATGAGAAAACTTTTCTTATTTAAAGTGTTGTTGATTTAAAAAATAGGAGTCGGGAACCTCGCGAGTGTTGTATCTTGATTACTGAAAAAGCCTTCAGCAAACATTTAATTATGTTCATAAATTAAAGTCACTTTCGTGTTTATGGTGTAATTTCAAGTGTTTATTGATCGAAAATCAATATTTTAGTTAAGTTTGAAAATTCTTAAAGACACACAATTTTTATGAATTGGTTTTTAGTTTGTAATGTACATTACTTTAAAGCTTTAATTTTAAAATGCTCAATGTTTCAATTGGTTCATATACAAATAGTTAAGAACTTCTTTTGGAACAGAATTTTGTTACAAGTAAAAGTACATACATTTGCACTATTCATTTGTTTATCTGCAACAGTGATTCATTGTGGATTTGAGTGATATTCTACAAGACTTAGTATGATTTAAATAGTGTAAATATAACTGTAAACATAAACTACTACGTGTCTGAAACTACCATTATTAAGTGTTAAAAGTTATATTATTCAACACATTCTTTAGATAACCATTCGCAATTTTAGATTTTAAACAGTATAACAAGTTATTCGACATATTTTTTAGATAACCATTCACAATTTTGCATTTTAAAGATAACAGTATGTCAAGTTATTCAACATATTCTTTAGATAACCATTCGATTTTTTCGGCGTTAGCTGTCTAAGCTCTCTTTTGCCCTAGTTTTTTGACCAATGAAATGTTGTAAATAATACTCGTATTCTCTTATTATGCAGAGGGAAAATGAAATAAACTATTTCGATTGGTAGCTATTTACACCAGAGAGGCATCTAGCAGGGTGGAGAGGTATCTAGTGGGATTTTTATTATTATGCAGCGGAAAAATCAAATAGATTATTTCCATTGGTTGTTAGTGGGTGTTGTATTGGAGAAAAAAAACATATTTACGATTTAAATAACCAGTTAAGTCAATATTGATAGCTTAAATACAATTTTATATGGAATATTCTTGGGTGTCAGGTAAACACTTGCATACAAGTTTACACAGTGTAAAACGAAAGAGAAGTGTAGATATTTCTAGTTCTTACTGGTTCCTTTCTAGTTCTTTGATACTGATTGTTAATTTCAAGTACAAAACACAAGTTCATTGTAGTGTAGTGGATGACACTCTCGCCTCGCAAGCGAAGGCCCCGGGTTCAATACTGAGGACGGACACTTTTTTAAAGTTAATTTACGTAAAAGTTGGTAGATTTCGCTCTTGTAACAGGCTGTTTGTATTTATTTTTATTAAATTTCAAGGACATGTATTCATCTTGAGTTCTAACTCTACAAGAGGTATTTTATTGAAACTGAATAAATGTTGATAAAGACTTAATGAAAGACATTGTTTCTTTAATCGACTTGTTATCACTGTATGAAATTGTTTCAACAGCTTGAACATTTTTTTTGAAAGACACTTTCAATGAATTTATGAGTACTAAGAAGGCAGGGAGGGTTCGTCAACAGCTATAACAAGTAAAATAAAATAACTAAACTGTGTCTGCTTCGCCTCTCTGTATTTCTTTCTTTCTTATATATACGTGAATATATAAATATTTTCCATCAACGCCGTTTATCCTTTTTAAAGATATTTCTTGTTTGGATTTAAAATCAATACACTATGTATGGGTATATTGTGAGAAAGATAATTCACACCATAGAAGCCTGTGTCCTACATGTTAGAGAATTCCAGTGAACTTAAATAAAACTGAAAGAGTCATTCTCGTAGAAAACATGAAAAGGGAACTTTGAAAGCCACCGAACACGACAAATGTGAAACTATTGTAGACTCGGTTTGGTTGAGCCTGTTCATGGGCAATAATGGAAATGCATATATTTACATCGATAAACAGTACAATTTGATCCAGACCAAACGATGGTATATGCGGTGAACATGGAACCTTCAATGCGGTGTTATCAAACTCTGTTTTGCAATGTATACCAACACAACAAACTACAGCTAAATAAAATGTGAAGAAACAGTTTAATATTTTGACAATCAAAGTATATACCAGCATCAAATAAAATGCCGTGATACGCAGCTTAGTAAATAGTCAGATTACCCTCAACAAGAAAATAATGGGTGGAAATAAACAAAATAGAATTTTGACAAGGGAACTAAGAATATGAGTTCTGCATCATAGACAACGCCAAAGGAAAAAGAAGTAGGAAGTATATCATTGTGGAGATAAAACAATATCAGAATTTTTATTGGCTGAGACCACCAAAACAAAACTGGGCGAAAGTTTTTGTTTTTTTTTAATTTTACAAGTAAAATTGACATAGTACAAGTATAGTGCTAAACGACCTTCAAAGGACGTAAATGATAACAGCACTCAGTCTGATTGAATATAGGCGGAGACTTTTAATAGCCGCCACACAGCACAAACCAGCTACTGTGATATTGAAATTATGAAAAGGGAACTTTGAAAGCCACCGAACACGACAAATGTGAAAATATTGCAGGCTTGGTTTGATTCAGCCTGTTCATGGGCAGTTATGGAAATGCATATCACTGCCCACGCAGCCTAGCCCCAAGTTGAGCGTAACTCAATATTTACATCAATAAACAGTACAATTTTGACCATCCCAAACGATGGTATGCATATGGCGATGAACATGGAACATTCAATGCGGTATTTTCAGATTAATACCAATCCACGTTCAGCGGCGTATGGCCCCAGATAAAAATTAGATTGCTCTTTACAAGAAAACGATGGGCGGAACTAAACAAAATAGAATTTTGACAGGGGATCTGAGAATATAAATCCTGCATATCACAGAAAACGCCAAAGGCAAATATTAAAAAGCAGAAAGTATTTCCTCGGGCTGATTAAACAATATCGGAATCTATATTTCCGGGGTATTGAAACCACCCATCTAAAACTGGCCGAAATTTCTTTAAAAAAAGCAATTACAACGTAAGGTAGCTAAGGAAGGAAGATCCTGTATTACCAAACTATCTTGAACTTGCAAATGGAAGACCTTTAAATCGTTCATACAAAAATAGAGGCTTCGGGAGAGAATCAGCCAGCTACAAACTGTTGGATTTAAGCCTATATAGACATATTTTGCCAAACTTAAGGCAGCAATGAACGCTCAACAAGTTAGCAAGTTAATTAAAGAAGATGACAGTGATAAACAGTGAGGTGGGCAATGCTGCAATCTCGCGAGAGTTATATCTTATTTACTGAAAAGGCCTTCAACAAACTATTAATTATGCGTGTAACTTATAGTCTGTTTCATATTTTTTTATGTTTACGGTAAGATTTCGAGAAATAATTGATCTAAAGTTAATATTTGTGTTAAAGTTTGAAAATTCTTAAAGACACACAATTATTCATTTGGATGTTAATTTTGTAAATTAATTAAGAATATTTTTAAGCTTTAATTACGGCCTAATGTTGTCGATTATTTTCATAACACAAATAGTTAAGGATTTCTTACTTTTGGAACAAAATTTTGTTATAAGTAAAAGTGAACAGAGTTCTCATTTGTGGATTTATAAAAGTGATTCATAGCGGATTTTATTGATAGTCTACAAGTTGGATTAAATTTTTAAAAAATATTACTACTAGTATGTAAACATGGCCTTCTGTTATAAAAGTACCATTATTAAGTGTTTACAGTGATATTCTTCAACACATTCTTTGGATAACCATTCAAAATGTTGGCTTTGAAATATAACGGTGTGTAGTTCTTATTGGTGAAAAAAAGGTGTTAAATATTTCGAAGTGTTAACTTTTAATTGGTGTTAATTTGTGTGAAAAAATAACATTCTAATGTGGCGTGAGAATTAAAAGTATAAATCTAGTCCGTTTTCTCCGTTGACACGACTCCGCTACAGGAGTTGATTAAGTCATGTAAGTTGTAAACTAAAAATGGTGTAATTGTCAGATTTAGAAAAAATGATTAATAAAACAATTAAACATAAATTCATTTCTATTCAATACATGTATTTGTAAATTTTCTCAAATAATCTAACATCAAGCAAAGTTTTGTGAAGTTCCAGAGGGAGTCAGAAAGTTTAATTGAAACGTAACATATAATCATCGACCTAAACAGATAATACAACGTACACTCTTAAGTATCACGCGAATGGTATTGTTTTAAGGTGAAGTAGTTATAATGTAGAGTGAAAGTCGAAAACACTAACAAAATCAACATGTAAAATCAACCCTTACCTTGACTGAAGAACCATTCAGATCTTGCTTTGCGGTAGTTGCAAGGCTTGTTTATACTTTTTGTATGTGAAAAACCGACGTACGATTGGACAGTCCATTGGTTACCATAATCAACAGAATCTTTATGTGATTCGTCAGCAGGTTTTTCAGGAAGAAAAAATGTTTCAGATAAGCCTGTATTTGTTTGGTCAAGGCACGTATAATAACTTGGTTAATTACATGCATTTCATTTTAACGAAAGGTAACTGCGTCTGCATATTAAATTGTAGTTATGAGAAAAATATGGCAAACCGTTCTGCTTTTAAGTCGAAACTGGCAAAGTCAAATGTAACTAAGTTAACTAAGTACTAGTTGATTTTATTTATTCTCAGAATGGCCATTACCTTGCTTAAAAAATTCTATTATATGTACAATTTTGTTATTTTTCCGAATGTACAGAAGAAATAATAATAACAAGTTATTTTTATTTTTTTCTTTAAAATTTTTATTGATGTTTGACTTTAATCTTTAATCGGATACAAATATGAAACATTAAGCACCGTGAGTTAATGTGAGTTATCCGCAAGTATGTACACTGTACAAATTAACTAGGCGTGAATTCCATACTGTCCATTGCAGCTTTATATCTGTTTGCTGTATCTCGACTATTATCAAATACGTATTTGGTGGTCTTTAAGCACGATACTTATGTTTGATAGTACAGTCGAACTTCGATGGCTCGAACACCGTTTGCTCGAACACCACCCTTCTCTCGAACAGTTCGTCCGGTCCCGAACTAGACCTCTATATTTTATATATTGTTCTACCTCCGATGGCTCGAACTACCCATAACTCGAACAGTCGAACACAAATCAAGGTCCCGACAGTTAATTTTCAATGCTTTTGACATCCCTTGGCTCGAACAGACTGTTATCGGTCATCATTAAAGGTGCGAATAAAGGCGCGGAAATGTCTCGCCAATCAAGACGATGCGCTTTTCAATTAAGTCGTGTAAATGACATATTAAAGCGGATGAAAATATGTGATCGTTGTGTTAATTTACACCGCATTAATCATGATTAAAAAAAAGTTATTTGCTTTTTAAGAAAATTGTAATTGTTCATTTCTTATTTATAAAATTAATTAGAAAATTATAGAAGTTTTTTCTCTTCAATTCAAATCCAATGTCATCTCAGAGGTTGAAAACGGGCGAAATCAACTTTAATGAGATAATACATTAAATACATTGAAATAAGAAATATTAAGAATCGTTATGTCTTTGCCTAGTTTAGTGCACAGAAACCTATTCTAACCTACCAACCACGGATCGCTCGAACTACCGATGGCTCGAACAAATCTGCCGATCCCGTGGAATTCGAGCCATCGAAGTTCGACTGTATGTATATCTGACATATTGTGTTTCAAAAGTTCGGCCTGCTCTTTTCGATTGATATATTATTCAAGCAAATATAGCATTTATTTTCAATCACCCAAATGATTTGGTACAAGTATGTTACTCGTTAAAATTATTGTTGCTGGTTAACCTGAACTTATAACCGATCGGTTAACCGGCTAACTGGGAGTACAGTTGAAACTTTCCCTGATTAATATGAACCTAGAACTGATATATAAATCCTGTCCCTGTGTAATATAATAAGCAACTTGAGCGATTCCAATCGTACCGGGTGCCCCTTTCCGCAGGCAATGTGTGTCCAGTGCAAACTTGACACACTGACCTTCTGACAGGTTCGCTGGGTATGATTTATACCTACTTAGTTTCATTTTCATAAACTGTTAAAATTATTGTTGAGGTTTCTTAAGCTCTTCAAAAATCGTATATCTGTTCGACACTCTGATCTGTAATTTATCGTCAGCATTGCGGTTTGTGCTTTAATTGATGAAATTTCAATAAAATAAATTGAACAGGAAAAAAACATTTTCGGTAATTTTCTGTCTAATTTAAAAAGACTTAACAGGTCTTTTTAACATCGTTATGAGTTTAGTTTTCAATGACGCAAGCAAAAATTGCAAAATCAATGAACATGAACCTTGACCCATGAATCAATATAGGTATCAAGAAGTATGTTTGATATCAACGGCATTTCTGATAGGTTATCATTGAAACCATCGACATCCAATATCTCTAAATAAAACAACTTGTAGTTTTGATATATGAAACTATATTTATTTGGTATTAAAAAGTTGTGTATTTACATGTAGCAATAGCGGCTTGCCATAACGAAAATGCGTTAACAAGGAAGTCATGGGCATTGATTAATCGATTCAAAAGACGTTGATTTGTTGCTATTTTTACTGAATTACTAGTAAACAAAAAGAAGCAATTATTTCTTGGAGAGAATCAATCTGTGAATATAACAAGGTGACTCCCCAAAACGGACATGTGAAGTTTAGTCGGCGCTAGCAACTGCTAGAGTTGAAAGGTATTGTTTTTATCATTGTCATTGGTTAGAGCTGCATTTTTTTTTATACAGTTTTAATATGATGTTCGAACAACAAAATGCAATAACATTTCTCTTTTAAACTTTGACCACTAAACGAGGTACAATATTGTTCAAACTTTTCTTCATGTTGAAACTTAAGAGTGTTCCAAAAAATCTATTCACTATTACCAATGAAACAAATCAAATTTAGCTCATCGTCCGTAAAATGTTTATACATTCTTTGTCAGTTTACATAACCAACAAAATATTGATTTGCTTAGTTGGAGAAAAAAGCTTTTTGCATTTTCGGCTTACATGTGTAAATAGACCAAACAATATTTCTAGTATTATTAAAATAATAAGCCACTTCAGCCGTGCATAAATCTGAAAAATTGCCATCTATAATCGGTATCAGAATTAGCCAGTTTAATGTTCCATTATTCCAGGATTAATATGATTAAAAAGCAGATGTTCTTTTTCAATTAGATGAAAAAGGAATTCCACCGATCACGACAAGAATAAAAGATGTATCGAGGGCTCGGTTTGATTGTGCCTGTTCATAAGCAATAATGGAAATTAATATATCTATCCAAGCGGGCCAGTCCCGGTTAAGCGTAACTCAACATTTTCACAAATTTATATAAATATCGTGCACAACGGCTTTCAAGGGCCGTTATTGTTAACAGTACTGATTGAATCTACGGGGCGACTTTTTTACAAGCTCCTCAAGGTAATTTACCTTTTTATTGATTGGAAAGATTTACTCGTACATAATTTCAGGTCAAAAATAAAATGGTTGTGAACAACGCTTGTTAGTCTCAAAAAAATACTTTTATAATTATTATAAAACATAAATTATTTGATTTTTGAATTGTAAACATGGAGTAAAATGCATTTTTCCTCATTTTTAGTGGTAATATTTTCTTCAAATTATATAATCATATTTTTTTAAGTAAAAGCGAAAACCGAAGTGGTACGCTTTTAAGATTCGTTCTACTCTGCCAAATGGTTTTAACAATATTAAGTCAGTCGAAATTCGTCTTCAGTTGTTCAAGCAATTTCATAATCAAAATTCGGTATTGATAAAAAACATATCGGAAACAACCTGTGAGCATGACTCAAAGATCTTATCTTGTTAAATTTGACATGAATATTAGCATCAGTGAGAAGGAGTGTCACGCGCAAATCCAAGTTCCTAACTCGGAGGTCAACATTACAGCAAGGGGTCAAAGGTCTTGTCAAAGCTTGTCCGGCTCATATCTTTGACATGCACTGAGGAATCTTGTTAAATTTTTGCATAACTGTTTACGTCAGTGAGTCATAGTGCCACGCGCAAACCCAAGTTTCCAACCTTCCAAAGTAAAGGTAAGCGTTAGGGGACAAAACTCATGTTATAGCTTGTGAAGACGATAAGATTTACAACAATCTCTTTATATTTGGCATTAATTTCAACTTCATTGAGACGGAGTGTTGCGTGCAAACACTAGGTTCGCATCTCAAAGATCAAGGTCAACTTTGGTGGGGTGGAAGTGGGGCCACGGTCATGTCAGAGCATGTGCAGCCAGTAACTTTGGCATGCATATTGGGTAATCTTGATTAAATTTGGTATGGATGTCAAGCACAGTGAGACGGAGTATCATGAATAAACCACAAGTTCCCCCTTAGAGGTCAAGATTTAAGAAAGGGGGTCAACGGTCATGTCAGATCATGTCCGAACCACGTCTTTGACAAGCATTGAGCAGTCTTGTTTATATTACAATGTAAGAATGAATGTTTTCATCGGTGAGACTAGTGTTGCGCACAAACCCCAGGTTCATATCTTAAAGGTCAAGGTAACAAGAATCAAAGGTCATGTCAGAGCTTGCCCAGCTAGTTACTTTTAAATGCATCGAGCAATCATGTTTATGTTTGGGGTGAATGTTAACCTCAATCAGAGCGAGTGTCAAGTACGTTTAAACCCCATGTGACTAGGCCACAGTTGCAGGTCAAAGATCATGTAACTTAAAGATTTTGTCTGACCGATAACTTTATTTTGCATTAATGTTAACTTAGTGAATAAAGTCTCAGCATACCCCAGTTCATGTGATTTGTGTCACTTCTGTGGCTATTCTTGTTTGTGACAAAAATGCGTCTTTGTCAAAATTGTATGTAAACATTGTTTTCTACCCAACGAGCTTGACATGTTACTAACGGGCATCTACTTATTTTTATATTTTTACTTCGATGTTATCTCTGTTTTCTTGCTTTTTAATAAATAGTTTTTTTGCTGAACGTTATTTTTTACAAGTGATGTTAGATCTAGTTATTTGTCTGCAAAATAAAGATAAAATTTTGCCGTTACAAGTAGCGAGCTTTTGATAATTTTCTTTCTTTGTCGATGAACGCCAAATGATGACTGTAGAGGGCCATTAATATTTAGATTTTATCGAAATGTTTAAAAATCACAAGTGGGTAATTTATAATCAATATATGAAACACAATCTTACGCCACCTACGAGTCGCATTTATGGGCGTGGATGAAAGAATTTTAGAATTTTAGATGTCTAATTACATTGAGAGTCGTTTTTGTAAACTAACATTACTGATTGAATGACGTATTTTCTCTAAAACAGATATTGTTGTACAAAGAACTGAACACATTTACAAAACTGTATATCCCAATTTTGCAATCATTTAAGATTAAACTATAAAATTATAATAGTAAGTAGTTTATACTATGTAATGTTACGTTATGTTATGTGGTTAAAATGTTAACGTGTCTAAGCTTGTCCATTTTTAACCTTCAAATCTCCGTTACATACAATTCTAAAGTTACAATATTGACAAAGTACAATGTATTTATGAATTAATGATTAGAGGGAAATTCTAAAAAAATATTTTTTAGAATTGGTTCCAAAAAAGTAAAAAGACAAGTAAAAAACAAGAGATAAAATATTGCTTTGAAAAGTGTTACAAACAAAACTAATTAAAATTAAAATTAATTATATGTTACCAAAATTATTAATGTTTTTAGAAAGATGACTTAGAATAAAGAAAACAAATTTCTAAACCGTGTTATAGTTTGTATCTAGATTACTGTAGAGTCATTCATAATGTGAATATGAACTTTCTATAAACTATATTTACAAAAATGAAAGCACCAGTTCTGGTCTTTTAGAGCAATAATAACTGACATTACTGTTAAATAAAACATGATGAAACATTATTTTTCCATTGTTCACAAAAAGCTTAAGAATTTGTTAAGAATTCCTTAAGATCTTTGTAGAATGTTATTTTTCTTAAAGACAAATAATTGTTAAAGAGAAACACCCTAATTTGAAAGACAATTTGTGTAATGCAGATGATAGTAAGCTTATAGACAAGTTGACTTTGACTTATGTAAAATAATTTTTTTAGGTAAAAATTCTTTTACTTGTGTTAAAAAATTGCTATATAATGCTCATGCTGTTTCAATGTTTTACAAATTCCACACTGAACCTTAGTATTTAAGATGAATAAAACTAAAAACGTTTCTAACATCATAAAATTTAACCAGCTAATTTGTGTAAAGTTTAAATTAAGTAGCTTTTAAATTTGTAATGGATCAACTTTAACATACTATAATGTTATATAAAATATATTTATCAAAATGTTTACTAATTGCTTGCAGTTTCTTCCTTTTCTTTTTTAATTATATTTGCTGATAATTAAAGTAAAAATTGGTAACATATTATAAGATGACAAAAGACATAAATAGAACAATAAAATGATTAAAACATTGTTAATTTTGTTTATTCTTTCTTTTCTACATTTTGTTAGAACAAATTCATGTTATCTGTCTCAATCGAGAGTATCTGGACTTAGCTTTAGACTGGATGCAACAGCCGATAATTAGTGCAAACGTAAGCTGTACTACAATGTTGTCACTGAGCCATATTGATAGGTTTATTGTTAATTTAAAATGATTTAAAATAGGACGACCATCTACATCATACACATTTATTTCAAGACCTATGAGCAGTACACAGATCATTAACCTCTAAAGTTTAACAATATTTACATTTAAAATACATTACTGTTTAATATCACCAGCATCAATACCTTAATTTCTTTTTGTAACATAATTCTTAAATATAAATTACCTATTTTAATACAAGATACATAAAGTGCAGGAAGGTTGTTAACCTATATACTGGATTAAGATACTGGTTTATTAAAACAAAACTGGCACTGATGTGTTTACTGTTTAATCACAGCAACAGTCATATTACCTTATCTTACTTATGGTTATAACAGTGGCTACGCATCAATCACAGCAGACGTATATTGCTTGTCCTTGAATAAAATAAATAATAAAAAAATCAAATGATATCATGAATAAAAAACATTTTTAACTCATAATATTCTTGATGACACACACACTAACAGCTTAGCGAGCGCAAATAATTTATTAGCTTTTATTACTAACTTGAATTTTATAATTTCTAAGTCACCTTTCTTTGAGAACAATTGATTAAATTTATCACTAGAATCACTGTTTCTTATGGATATAATTGTAACTTAAAACAGAAATTCATCTTAAAATGTATCCTTTACTAACTAAGTGCAGGCTGATGTGTGTTGGTTCTTAAAAAACATCATTGTCGCAATTTATCATGAACAAACGTATGTAATTTATATCGCTCTTGTGCATTAACTAAAATCGGTTAATACGTTCTTTTGGGTAACATATTTAAAAATGGTGATTTATGATATGGTATTTATTTTTATTATGATATAAAGCTAACTAATCTTTAAAACTCATGAAGAGGTGTATTTAAACAAAAACAATTACACCAAAACTTCAAATTTATTAACCATAGGCATAAGTATATGATATAACTTAATACTAAAGTCACATATAACTAAAGTTATGGATATTATTAACAAAGTGTTTAACAAAGTTTACCTTTAAATCACACATTATGTCTTTCAGCGTTTATTTCTTTATAATTTATTTTATTAATTTTATAGATAATTTATTTGCTCTCTTTGAGGTGTTTGTTTTCATTTTTTTCAGATATTTTGGTTTTTGGAATTTCCAAATATATGTATTTATTTACATACATTAAACGAAAAGTGTGTCTCAATGTGACTTTAATACATTTAAATACTGTATTCTTATTTATATTAATAAATTAAACAAATAAAACAGAAATTACTTGCTAATGCAAGTAAGAAATGTTTCATACAACTTTTAAAACCAGGTTTTGATGTTAAGTAACATATCTTAATGACTATTTATAGACCATACCTTAGGTTGCAGATGTTTTATTGCATTAAAAATTAAAAAAAACATCTTCCTGGTGTAGAAAAAAAAATTTATTTCAGAACTTTTATAATTGCCAATTATTTCTTCATAGCATAAAATTTTCTCAAAGGTCACATATTCAAACAGGCGTTACGGTAAAGCGCTCCACACGCCAGAAAGCAAACAAATTGCAAAATGCGAAGAATGGGATAGGCTTTCAGAAAAACCCTTCAAAATTCCCACAGGGGGGAGGGGGTCTATTGGCAGCTCAAGGTCTAATACATTGATGGGCTGTTTTCCTATTTTCTTTTCTTTCGATTACATATTTCAATATAGCGTTACGGGCTTTTGTCACAATGTATGTCACTGTATTACATTTGTCCTGAATTCTCATTTATCTTTCTATATTTTACTTATAAGGACAAATTACTTGCTACTGCACATAAGAAATGTTTCATACATCTTATTTTACTAGGTTTTTATGTTAAGTAACATAACTTAATCACTATTTTAGACCAATACCTTAGGTTACAGATGTCTTATTGCATTAGTAATGTAGATTAGAGCTTCCTGGTGTGGAAAAAACTGGTTTATTTTAGAACTTTTATAATTGTCAAATATTTCATTCTTACACAAACATTTTTCAAAGGTAACATATTCAAACAGGCGTTACGGAAAAACGCCCCACTCGCCAGAGTGCAAACAAATTGCAAAATGCGTAGAATGGTATAGGCTTTCAGAAAAACATACTCTTCAAAATTCCCTAAAGGGAGAGGGGGTCTATTGGCAGCTCAATGTCTATATAATGCTGTTGCTAATATTGTTTCCGAAGTTGCATATCATTCTAATGTTATACAATTTTTATATTGCCCAAGTAATTGGCTTAGTCAATACATAAAAAAAGGAATAGATAATCATGAATACTTTCAGTGTGCAAGCACGAATGTAGCTGCAAAAACGATTTTCGTTGATTGCCTTATTAAATGCATGAACATAATTCTACGCGTAATAGAAAACAAAGAAAGTTGAATGTGGCAAATTAAAAACAACATTGTCGTGTCACTGGTATACAGTATTCCTGACTTCGCATATTACGAGCCACTTATCAGTGCATGTGCAGTTTCAATAACGACCAATTGCATCGTTCCATCGATAATTTATTCAATATCTGGGTTTACTGAGGTCGTGGAAAAAAGTGTATGGCACATTTCAGTTAAAATATATTTTATTCACCTTAACTTCCTTATTATTTGTTGACAATCGTACCGAATAGGTACTTGAGAAAAACTTTTAAGAACTCGGTGTTTTAAATGGGCCGTCTTATAACAATGAAATGTGTTTTAAGTTTAATTACTTTATTCTAGATGAATACTTGTTCTGTAGATTGCCATTAAAAATAATCGGTAAATATATATGTTCAGATGTTCATAATAATAACAATTCAGCTACATATTAGACCGGTTTTTCTCCCTTGCGATTTTCAATAGATATATATTACATTGTCAAAACAAACATAAAGCCCTTGTGGAGAAGTGGTTAGTTTGATCGACTTAAAACCGGAGGACCGAGGTTCTATTCCTGAACGTAACATATTTCATACACATTTTTTGTTATTTCTCTTATAAAATTGAAAATATTTAATTATACATAGAAAAAAATATAATCGAAAATTATTATCCTAAAATTTAAACATTATTACAAATAACTTTTTTGCAAATAACATTGATTGAAATTTTGCAAAATATTGTAATTGTAACAAAAGAGAACGAATCATATTGATATAACTGAATGCTACATAAGCTTAACTTGAAGATATGTATAAAATACATAAAGATGAAAATGCTGTATAGAAATTCGTAACATTAATACTCACGTTTATCCGAATCGCGTCTCATACTGCCCACTATCAACAAGAAGGGTACATGTTCTTACAATATTAAAAATGCAAATATCTAACAAATAGTGAAAATAAAAATGTCTGACTAGAATAACAGACCAGTAACTTATTTTCGACCGGCGGCGACGATTACACACCTGAAATTTAATGGATTATGTTAGGCCTTATGTGCTTAAGCCATAGTCCGATAGTTCAGCTTTCCTGTGAAGCCTCGTTTTGGGTTGATATCTGGTCACGGGAAGTAACTCGTACAGGACTGCGAAACTGTTTATTGGAAAGGCGTATATCTGGAAGCATTTGTAAACGGGTTACATGGTTAAGAGATATAGGTACGTGGCTATTCTCAGCACAAATCGTATCCAACGTTCGGGTAATCGACTTGTATAAAACAAGCCGATGGTGTAGTCATGTCGTCTGCAGTTGCATTGTTTATCCGCTGAACATCGACGACTGAGACTTCAGCCCAATTTCGTGTGTTTGTTCCGCAATAGCTTAACACGCGATCAGATATGACTTCACCATGTAAATCAACACATAGTCCTGAATAAAACATGCATTCCATATAATTGACGCAATACATATACATATTATTTATCATTTAATATAACTACACAATTCAAAATGCGGTTGTCTAACAGCGATTCAGAATCAAAAAGTTCGACTGTTGTTTTAAAGTAAAATCAGCATATCAGGAAGTGCCAAGTCCAGCAGACACAGCCTCCCCACACAGCCAAAAAGTAGAGAGGAGAACATAGAATGGTTATGCAATGATCAGTTTTAAAATATGCGTCACAAACAATTAACGAAAGTAACATACTTTTAATGGCACACTGATAGCACTATATTGTTTTTGAATATACAATATATAGAAATATGCCTTCATCATATGATGACACTTGTTTTAAAGTTTACGCAGAAGTGAAAAAAGTGCAACGGTTTCAAGGTGTCAGATTCCTATTAATTGATTACCCTTTTTTTCCCTGCTGGAAATAATGACTGTTGTACCAGCTATGATTGCCTGTCTTTTAAAATAAATCATGATTACAATAAATAACAAAATGATTTAGTGGACAACTATTATTTTTGAAAAGAAAATGGTAAATGTTACAAAAAAATTGAATAGAATACAAGGAATTATTATACAAAACATCACAAAAACAACTTAAGATCACAACACTTTGTGTTATTTAAATATATTAATTATACAAATAAAATATATAAAAAATTGTTTTATGTCAGTTTTAGTCCTGAACACCAATATTGTATAGGAAACATTTAAGTCCGACTGTCTAATATTTGTTACAATTTTTCAATACGCCTTGCTTGCATCTATCATATTTTGAAAAGTTATTTATAACATTTTGTTTCTTTTACATTTCTCATGGCATGTTCATATATTTTAAGATGCTGCAGCATAATTGTGGAATGGCGATAAACCTGTGCTAAATAAATTTTTGAATCTTTAAGCATGAAATAAATGATAGTATTTATTTCCACAGCAGTCATTTATCATGAGCCAATGTTGCAACAAGTGTTATGAATCCGTGGAGGACAAACTCGGAGCAGCATTTTCGAGGTATGGTAGATTTGTGGCAAGACATCCGTGGAAAATTATCGTCGTCGGCGTACTTTTCAATGGACTTCTTGGAATTGGAATGATCAGATTGAACGTGGCCACCGACGTCGATCGAGTGTATACGCCAATAGATAATCAAGCCGGCAAAGACGCAGATATGGTAAAAGAGTTTTTTCCAGACTTAAGTGGTTCAAACTACATAGGGTACCAAATCCCTAATCTTGGCCGATATGGAGAGGTCGTTGTCATTCCTAAAGGAGGTAATATCCTAAACGGTGAATTCCTGACAAAACTACTACGTCTTTATGGTTATCTTCTTTCAACTGATACAACTGATGCAAGAGGTAAAGTAGTAACTTTGAACGATATTTGTGCTAGAAGTTTCGGAAATTGCGCAATAGATGGCGATTTGTTCGTAGACACAGAGTTTATAACTGCCGTAAATACCAGCTTACCCATCCCGTTTCCATACTTCATTCACTCTACACGAGGTCAGATTTACTATGAACAGCTCATAGGCGAATCTGTTTCATCAGCAGGCATTCTGAAGTCCGCCACAAAGCTCCAACTCCGTGTAAACCTTCGAACAGATTCTGAATATTTCACAGAAACGGCAAAAAAATGGCAGAAATCGTTCTTAGTGATGATCAAGGAGTTCTCGTCTGATGACTTCGATATTGTCTATTCTCACACGGATTCGCTTAGTGAGGAGCTAGATAAAAATATCGCCGGAGACATAATGATCTTCTCTGTCACATTTACGATTATGATAACCTACGCCTGCATTGCAACTATGACGGCACGATGCGATGTTGTAGGGCAGAAAGCGAATCTAGGCTTTGCGGGTGTTCTAGCAGCTGGGCTTGCAATTGTTGCCGCGTTTGGTTTAGGCAGTATATGTGGAGTGGAGTTTGTCAGCATTGTTGGGGTTTTACCATTTCTGATTATAGGTAAATCTTTTTATAAGAAAGTCTTATTAACACGATGCTGAGCAAATGTGGTTACGAAAATTGCTGTATTTTTACAAAAATAATTCTGAGCCAATAAAAGCTAAAAAACATTAATTAAACTAAAATTAAAACAAATCAACGATATCAGCGATAAGAAGGGCATTCTTTAGGAAACGAACGATGAGTTTGTAACCAGGCATTAAAAACACATGTACATGTATTTTCTTAAATCCTAAATTTTTAGTTGTATTTATATTGTTAAGTGATCCTGTTAAATTTAAATTTCTAAAATATAAATATCATGTTCTGAATAAGGCATAGGTGTAGATGACATGTTCATGTTGATGTCTGGGATAGCGAACACCGACTTTTCAAAAGATGTTGAGACTCGTATTGGAGAGACAATGCGCACGAGCGGTGTCTCCATCACTATAACGTCACTGACAGACTTGTTGGCATTCGCTGCAGGTGCTTCATCAATCTTCCTTAGCGTCAGAAACTTCTGTATTTATTCCGGTAAGCTTCTAATTGTCATCATTTCTATTTCAACGAACCGATACAAAATTTCAAAACATGTTTTCCAAGTGTATAATTAATGTTAAATGTGTAACCTTCTATTATTTACATTATTTTCGTTATTGTTTCACATTAAAATCAGATTTATTTTTATTTATTACCTGATACCTTATATAAATGTAATTTGGTATTTCTTACTGTTTTCTGAAATTCTTAAAACATCCACGTTCGCGAACTGTTGACCGGTCAATAGTTTCGACTGTTAATCTCGCGTGCTCTGACGGCTCTGGCGTCATAGAGGATTCCCCCTTTGAGCGCGCGGTTTGTTGAGCGAACTTTTGACCGGTCAATCGTTTCGACTGTTTCCCTCGCGCGCTCTTAAGTCATAGAGAATTCCCCCATTGAATTGATCAGGTAATAAAACAGTTATTTTATATGTGATCTGGGAACAGTCAAACAGTTGTCTCTCGGTGTCGGGGATAGTGTTTTGAAGTTCAAAAACGCTATCCCCTCCACCTCGGGCCAACAGATTAACTGTTCCCAAATCACATATGAAATAACTGTATAATAAAATTCATTTTAAAATGCAATGTTTGCACATTTATATCTTTATGTTCTGTTTAAAATTTCGACGTTGTCTTTTTTCAGGAATAGCTGTGATTATTTGTTATGTCAATCAGGCGACCATTTTTTTAGCTTGTATAGCAATAAACGAATATAGAACCGAACAGAATCGGCATTTTGGATCATGCTTAACAGTTAGGAAACCGGGCCACATTGAAGACGAAGAAAAGGGAAAATGCTTCCTCCTATGTTGTACTGGACGAAAGCCCAACTCCCAGAGGGAATCCGAAGGCATTATTGACAGGTTGCCCCGATGGCTGTTACCAAAAATTATAAGACCAGTACCAGCAAAAATAGCTATTCTCACAATATTTGTTTTATATCTGGGTGTGGCAATATGGGGCGTTATTCATTTAGAAGAGGGACTTGAACTGCAACATTTGGTGGAAGATTCGTCGTATTACTTCAAATATAGAGAGTATCTCGACAAAGACTTCCCACAAGCAACACCTGTTTCATTTGTCTTTCAAAACAAGATGAATTATTCAGATAGCCTGACTCAAGCAAAGATTGACAACTTTGTTGCAATGGTGAAGGCTGAAAACACAGTTAAAGACTACATCGAAATCAGCTGGTTGACAGAGTATAGAAAAGATTCTACAAACTATGATAATTCTTCTGAGCTGAACTTTGTTAACGGTCTCAGAGTTTTTCTTAGCCTGTTAAGCAACACCCGCTTTCAAAATGATGTTGTTTTTGATAAAACAAGTACTACAATAAAAGCCTCAAGAATCCACTTCATGTCGGAAAGTATTAAACAATCACAAGAACAGGGTCAGTTTATGTTGCGCATGCGCGAATTGGCCACCGAAAGTTCGTTGGGTGTATTTGCCACATCTCAGGCTTTCTTATACTACGAACAGTACGTTGCTATTTTACCTCAGACACTTCAGACTGTTGGTATCGCAGTTGCCATGGTTTTCTTGGTCACGTGTATCTTTATGCCTCAACCGCTTTTACTTATGTATATCACATTAACGGTTGCCATGATTACGGTTGGAATTTTCGGATTTCTGTATTTTATAAGTCTTTCTTTGAGTTCGATCACCATGATCCACGTCATAATGAGTATAGGGTTTTCGGTGGATTTTTCAGCACACATCTGTCACGGGTACATGATATCACGTGGTAAAGACAGAGATGAGAAAATGACGAATGGTTTCGTAAGGTCTGGTGCACCGATATTTCACGGCGCTATTTCTTCAATATTAGGCGTAGTTATGTTGGCGGCGGCGAAGTCATTCATATTTGTCTCTTTCTTTCAAGTGATGAGCCTAGTAATCACGTTTGGAATTTTACATGCATTTTTCTTCCTTCCGGTTGTGTTATCTTTGATTGGTCCAACATCGTTTATTAGTGGGTCCAAAGTAGATTGTGAAGGTAACGATCTACATCAATTCAGTCAACAGAATAGAGAGATTAGTTACGTTACATTTAAAATTCCACGTCCTTCCGTCATTTTATCTCCGAGAAAAATACCACATGACTGAAATTCGACGTTAATTCAAATAGTTCTCTTTAGTTACAACTGCCCGCCCGCTATGCTTCGCTTTTTATTAGAATAAATGAGATGGGAATTTTGAAAGACATCGAACACGACAAATACGGAATCAGCCAGACTCGGTTTGATTGAGCTGTTCTTGGGAGCAGGATAGAAAAACATATTACTGATCACCTCGTCTAGCCCCGCGTTGAGAGCAACTCAATATTTTTTAATAATTTTATTATGCGGCCCGCAAACGAATGTATAATGTATATACAAATTGTTAGCTGTTGCTTTCAACTTGTTACATGTACGTGAACTTTTCTACAGTTTTTCAGGAACCTGACTTGAAACTTTTCCTACAAACGTTTGGCATGAAACGCAAATATGCGTGATATATTTATCCAGTCTAATTTTAGTTATACCTAATAAATGTCAATTCCCAATATGAATATTTTACTTTTTAAAAACCAAAACCAAAGCCGTTGAATTTGAAGTCAGAATTTAGTTATTTTCAGCCATTTAAGAGATATTTGGTTTTCTGTTATACACCTTTTTGTTGACATACCATGTAACGATTTAGATGAGATAATAGTATTCATTCAAAAGTTACATGTACATCTCTGGCCGGCGTCCAACTATTAAAATAACACTACCTGTGTTTTCATGAAAGATGGTTTTATCCCCCCCCCCCCACCTACAGACACACAAGGAATATTGTTTACACAAAACATTTTCCTACAATTTCCATTTATTAATTGTCGTTTAATTTCTATTAATTTTATAATAAATGTGCATGCATCGTCTTTTGCCATAATTTGTAATTTGCTTTGAAACATTGCTGCGGTAATGCTTAATAAACGTATCAATGTTTGTGTTGTATCTTTTTCATTTATCCGGTTTGTTATGATAAATGTGATAAATGTTTAAATCGAAAAGCAAAACGGAAAAAGAATTTTATGGAATGGAAATCCTGGCTTATGGGTTAAGAAAATTCATCGTTTGTTCGAATTTCACCGTGATAAACTTTCTTATACACATACGGCATGTTTCAGCCTAGGTACAAAACTAACGATCGTTATAATAAGTATATAATGAAAGTATACTAGTTAGGAAAAAATTATGAGATCCTTTTAAAGACATTTAAAATTTGAAGAGAGAATCAGCATTTTTATTTTCTGCCATCTACTTTCGCGACCAGGAAATAACTAGGTCAATAACACTTTAACGAATATCACTAGACTAGCTTTATAGATTCACTGTCTAGATCAGCTTTATAGATTCACTGTCTAGATCAGCTTTATAGATTCACTGTCTAGATCAGCTTTATAGATTCACTGTCTAGATCAGCTTTATAGATTCATTGTCTAGATCAGCTTGATAGATTCACTGTCTAGATCAGCTTTATAGATTCATTGTCTAGATCAGCTTTATAGATTCACTGTCTAGATCAGCTTTATAGATTCATTGTCTAGATCAGCTTGACAGATTCACTGAGATCAGCTTGATAGATTCACTGTCTAGATCAGCTTGATAGATTCACTGTCTAGATCAGCTTGATAGATTCACTGTCTAAATCAGCTTGATAGATTCACTGTCTAAATCAGCTTTATAGATTCACTGTCTAGATCAGCTTTATAGATTCATTGTCTAGATCAGCTTTATAGATTCACTGTCTAGATCAGCTTTATAGATTCATTGTCTAGATCAGCTTTATAGATTCACTGTCTAGATCAGCTTGATAGATTCACTGTCTTGATCAGCTTTATAGATTCACTGTCTAGACAAGCTTTATAGATTCATTGTCTATATCAGCTTTATAGATTCACTTTCTAGATCAGCTTTATGGATTCACTGTCTAGATCAGCTTGATAGATTCGTTGTCTAGATCAGCTTTATAGATTCACTGTCTAGATCAGCTTGATAGATTCACTGTCTAGATAAGCTTTATAGATTAATTGTCTGTATCAGCTTGATAGATTCACTTTCTAGATAAGCTTTATAGATTCATTGTCTGTATCAGCTTTATAGATTCACTTTCTAGATCAGCTTTATAGATTCACTGTCTAGATCAGCTTTATAGATTCACTGTCTAGATCAGCTTTATAGATTTACTTTCTAGATCAGCTTTATAGATTCACTGTCTAGATCAGCTTGATAGATTCACTTTCTAGATCAGCTTTATAGATTCATTGTCTAGATCAGATCTATAGATTCACTGTCTAGATCAGTTTGATAGATTCATTGTCTAGATCAGCTTAATAGATTCACTGTCTAGATCAGCTTTATAGATTCACTGTCTAGATCAGCTTTATAGATTCATTGTCTATATCAGCTTTATAGATTCACTGTCTAGATCAGCTTTATAGATTCACTGTCTAGATCAGCTTTATAGATTCACAGTCTAGATCAGCTTTATAGTTTCACTGTCTAGATCAGAGAGAATCAGCATTTTTATTTTCTGCCATCTACTTTCGCGACCAGGAAATAATTAGGTCAATAACACTTTAACGAACATCACTGTCTAGACTAGCTTTATAGATTCACTGTCTAGATCAGCTTTATAGATTCACTGTCTAGATCAGCTTTATAGATTCATTGTCTAGATCAGCTTGATAGATTCATTGTCTATATCAGCTTTATTGATTCACTGTCCAGATCAGCTATATAGATTCACTGTCTAGATCAGCTTTATAGATTCACTGTCTACATCAGCTTGATAGATTCACTATCTAGATCAGCTTTATAGTTTCACTGTCTAGATCAGCTTGATAGATTCATTGTCTTCATCAGCTTTATAGATTCATTGTCTTAATAAGCTTTATAGATTCACTGTCTATATCAGCTTTATAGATTCATTGTCTAGATCAGCTTTATAGATTCATTGTCTATATCAGCTTTATAGATTCACTGTCTAGATCAGCTTTATAGATTCATTGTCTGGATCAGCTTTATAGATTCACTGTCTAGATCAGCTTTATAGATTCAATGTCGAGATCAGCTTTATAGATTCATTGTCTAGATCAGCTTTATAGATTTACTGTCTAGATCAGCTTTATAGATTCACTGTGTAGATAAGCTTTATAGATTCACTTTCTAGATCAGCTTGATAGATTCACTGTCTAGATAAGCTTTATAGATTCACTGTCTATATCAGCTTGATAGATTCACTGTCTAGATCAGCTTTATAGATTCACAGTCTAGATCAGCTTTATAGATTCACTGTCTAGATCAGCTTTATAGATTCATGGTCTAGATCAGCCTTATAGATTCATTGTCTAGATCAGCTTTATAGATTCACTGTCTAGATTAGCTTTATAGATTCACTGTCTATATCAGCTTTATAGATTCACTGTCTATATCAGCTTTATAGATTCATGGTCTAGATCAGCCTTATAGATTCATTGTCTAGATCAGCTTGATAGATTCATTGTCTAGATCAGCTTGATATATTCATTGTCTACATCAGCTTTATAGATTCACTGTCTAGATCAGCTTTATAGATTCATTGTCTGGATCAGCTTTATAGATTCACTATCTAGATCAGCTTTATAGATTCAATGTCGAGATCAGCTTTATTGATTCATTGTCTAGATCAGCTTTATAGATTTACTGTCTAGATCAGCTTTATAGATTCACTGTCTAGATAAGCTTGATAGATTCACTTTCTAGATCAGCTTGATAGATTCACTGTCTAGATAAGCTTTATAGATTCACTGTCTAGATCAGCTTTATAGATTCACTGTCTAGATCAGCTTTATAGATTCACTGTCTAGATCAGCTTTGCAGATTCATTGTCTAGATCAGCTTTATAGATACACTGTCTAGATAAGCTTTATAGATTCACTGTCTATATCAGCTTTATAGATTCTCTGTCTATATCAGCTTTATAGATTCATTGTCGAGATCAGCTTTATAGATTCATTGTCGAGATCAGCTTTATAGATTCACTGTCTATATCAGCTTTATAGATTCACTGTCTATATCAGCTTTATAGATTCACTGTCTAGATAAGCTTTATTGATTCAATGTCTAGATCAGCTTGATAGATTCATTGTCTAGATCAGCTTGATATATTCACTGTCTAGATCAGGTTGATAGATTCACTGTCTATATCAGCTTTATAGATTCACTGTCTATATCAGCTTTATAGATTCACTGTCTAGATAAGCTTTATTGATTCAATGTCTAGATCAGCTTGATAGATTCACTGTCTAGATCAGCTTTATAGATTCACTGTCTAGATCAGCTTTATAGATTCACTGTCTAGATCAGCTTTGCAGATTCATTGTCTAGATCAGCTTTATAGATACACTGTCTAGATAAGCTTTATAGATTCACTGTCTAGATAAGCTTTATAGATTCACTGTCTAGATCAGCTTTATAGATTCACTGTCTAGATCAGCTTTATAGATTCACTGTCTAGATCAGCTTTGCAGATTCATTGTCTAGATCAGCTTTATAGATACACTGTCTAGATAAGCTTTATAGATTCACTGTCTATATCAGCTTTATAGATTCTCTGTCTATATCAGCTTTATAGATTCATTGTCGAGATCAGCTTTATAGATTCATTGTCGAGATCAGCTTTATAGATTCACTGTCTATATCAGCTTTATAGATTCACTGTCTATATCAGCTTTATAGATTCACTGTCTAGATAAGCTTTATTGATTCAATGTCTAGATCAGCTTGATAGATTCATTGTCTAGATCAGCTTGATATATTCACTGTCTAGATCAGGTTGATAGATTCACTGTTTATATCAGCTTTATAGATTCACTGTCTAGATAAGCTTTATAGATTCACTGTCTAGATCAGCTTGACAGATTCATTGTCTATATCAGCTTTATAGATTCACTGTCTAGATCAGCTTTATAGATTCACTGTCTAGATCAGCTTGATAGATTCACTATCTAGATCAGCTATATAGATTCACTGTCCAGATCAGCTTGATAGATTCATTGTCTATATCAGCTTTATAGATTCACTGGCTACATAAGCGTTATAGATTCACTGTCTAGATCAGCTTTATAGATTCATTGTCTAGATCTGCTTTATAGATTCATTGTCTTGATCAGCTTTATAGATTCATTGTCTGGATCAGCTTTATAGATTCACTGTCTAGTTCAGCTTTATAGATTCACTGTCTAGATCAGCTTTATAGATTCACTGTCTAGATCAGCTTTATAGATTCACTGTCTAGATAAGCTTTATAGATTCACTTTCTAGATCAGCTTGATAGATTCACTGTCTAGATAAGCTTTAAAAATTCACTGTCTATATCAGCTTTATAGATTCATTGTCTAGATCAGCTTTATAGATTCACTGTCTAGATCAGCTTTATAGATTCACTGTCTATATAAGCTTTATAGATTCACTGTCTAGATCAGCTTTATAGATTCATTGTCTAGATCAGCTTTATAGATTTACTGTCTAGATCAGCTTTATAGATTCATTGTCTAGATCAGCTTTATAGATTCACTTTCTAGATCAGCTCTATAGATTCACTGTCTAGATCAGCTTTATAGATTCACTGTCTAGATCAGCTTTATAGATTCACTGTCTAGATCAGCTTTATAGATTCACTGTCTAGATCAGCTTTATAGATTCACTTTCTAGATCAGCTTTATAGATTCATTGTCTAGATCAGCTATATAGATTCATTGTCTAGATCAGCTTTATAGATTCGTTGTCCGGATCAGCTTTATAGATTCACTGTCTAGATCAGCTTTATAGATTCACTGTCTAGATCAGCTTTATAGATTCACTGTCTAGATCAGCTTTATAGATTCACTGTCTAGATAAGCTTTATAGATTCACTTTCTAGATCAGCTTGATAGATTCACTGTCTAGATAAGCTTTAAAAATTCACTGTCTATATCAGCTTTATAGATTTATTGTCTAGATCAGCTTTATAGATTCACTGTCTAGATCCGCTTTATAGATTCACTGTCTATATAAGCTTTATAGATTCACGTATAGATCAGCTTTATAGATTCATTGTCTAGATCAGCTTTATAGATTTACTGTCTAGATCAGCTTTATAGATTCATTGTCTAAATCAGCTTTATAGATTCACTTTCTAGATCAGCTCTATAGATTCACTGTCTAGATCAGCTTTATAGATTCACTGTCTAGATCAGCTTTATAGATTCACTGTCTAGATCAGCTTTATAGATTCACTGTCTAGATCAGCTTTATAGATTCACTTTCTAGATCAGCTTTATAGATTCACTGTCTAGATCAGCTTTATAGATTCACTATCTAGATCAGCTTGAAAGATTCACTGTCTAGATCAGCTTTATAGATTCACTGTCTAGATCAGCTTTATAGATTTACTGTCTATATCAGCTTTATAGATTCAATGTCTAGATAAGCTTTATAGATTCACTGTCTAGATCAGCTTGATAGATTCATTGTCTATATCAGCTTTATAGATTCACAGTCTAGATCAGCTTGATAGATTCACTGTCTAGATAAGCTTTATAGATTCACTGTCTATATCAGCTTTATAGATTCACTGTCTAGATAAGCTTTATAGTTTCACTGTCTAGATCAGCTTGATAGATTCATTATCTTGATAAGCTTTATAGATTCCCTGTCTAGATCAGCTTTATAGATTCATTGTCTAGATCAGCTTGATAGATTCATTGTCTAGATCAGCTTTATTGATTCATTGTCTAAATCAGCTTTATAGATTCATTGTGTAGATCTGCTTATAGATTCACTATCTAGATCAGCTTTATAGATTCATTGTCTAGATCAGCTTTATAGATTCATTGTCTAGATCAGCTTGATAGATTCATTGTCTAGATCAGCTTTATAGATTCACTGAATAGATCAGCTTTATAGATTCACTGTCTAGATAAGCTTTGTAGATTCACTGTCTAGATCAGCTTGATAGATTCATTGTCTATATCAGCTTTATAGATTTACTGTCTAGATCAGCTTGATAAATTCATTGTCTATATCAGCTTTATAGATTCACTGTTTAGATCAGCTTTATAGATTCATTGTCTAGATCAGCTTTATAGATTCATTGTCTAGATCAGCTTTATAGATTCACTTTCTAGATCAGCTTTATAAATTCATTGTCTATATAAGCTTGATAAATTCACTGTCTAGATCAGCTTGATAGACTCACTGTCTAGATAAGCTTTAAAGATTCACTGTCTAGATCAGCTTAAAAGATTCACTGTCTAGACTAGCTTTATAGATTCACTGTCTATATCAGCTTTATAGATTCACTGTCTATATCAGCTTGATAGATTCACTGTCTAGATCAGCTTTATAGATTCACTGTCTAGATCAGCTTTATAGATTCACTGTCTAGATCAGCTTTATAGATTCACTGTCTAGATCAGCTTTGCAGATTCATTGTCTAGATCAGCTTTATAGATACACTGTCTAGATAAGCTTTATAGATTCACTGTCTATATCAGCTTTATAGATTCTCTGTCTATATCAGCTTTATAGATTCATTGTCGAGATCAGCTTTATAGATTCATTGTCGAGATCAGCTTTATAGATTCACTGTCTATATCAGCTTTATAGATTCACTGTCTAGATAAGCTTTATAGATTCACTAACTAGATAAGCTTTATTGATTCAATGTCTAGATCAGCTTGATAGATTCATTGTCTAGATCAGCTTGATATATTCACTGTCTAGATCAGGTTGATAGATTCACTGTCTATATCAGCTTTATAGATTCACTGTCTAGATAAGCTTTATAGATTCACTGTCTAGATCAGCTTGACAGATTCATTGTCTAGATCAGCTTTATAGATTCACTGTCTAGATCAGCTTGATAGATTCACTATCTAGATCAGCTATATAGATTCACTGTCCAGATCAGCTTGATAGATTCATTGTCTATATCAGCTTTATAGATTCACTGGCTACATAAGCGTTAAAGATTCACTGTCTAGATCAGCTTTATAGATTCATTGTCTAGATCAGCTTTATAGATTCATTGTCTTGATCAGCTTTATAGATTCATTGTCTGGATCAGCTTTATAGATTCACTGTCTAGTTCAGCTATATAGATTCACTGTCTAGATCAGCTTTATAGATTCACTGTCTAGATCAGCTTTATAGATTCACTGTCTAGATAAGCTATATAGATTCACTTTCTAGATCAGCTTGATAGATTCACTGTCTAGATAAGCTTTAAAAATTCCCTGTCTATATCAGCTTTATAGATTCATTGTCTAGATCAGCTTTATAGATTCACTGTCTAGATCAGCTTTATAGATTCACTGTCTATATAAGCTTTATAGATTCACTGTCTAGATCAGCTTTATAGATTCATTGTCTAGATCAGCTTTATAGATATACTGTCTAGATCAGCTTTATAGATTCATTGTCTAGATCAGCTTCATAGATTCACTTTCTAGATCAGCTCTATAGATTCACTGTCTAGATCAGCTTTATAGATTCACTGTCTAGATCAGCTTTATAGATTCACAGTCTAGATCAGCTTTATAGATTCACTGTCTAGATCAGCTTTATAGATTCACTTTCTAGATCAGCTTTATAGATTCATTGTCTAGATCAGCTTTATAGATTCACTATCTAGATCAGCTTGAAAGATTCACTGTCTAGATCAGCTTTATAGATTCACTGTCTAGATCAGCTTTATAGATTCACTGTCTAGATCTGCTTTACAGATTCATTGTCTAGATAAGCTTTATAGATTCACTGTCTATATCAGCTTTATAGATTCTCTGTCTAGATCAGCTTTATAGATTCATTGTCGAGATCAGCTTTATAGATTCATTGTCGACATCAGCTTTATAGATTCGCTGTCTATATCAGCTTTATAGATTCACTGTCTATATCAGCTTTATAGATTCACTGTCTAGATAAGCTTTATTGATTCACTGTCTAGATCAGCTTGATAGATTCATTGTCTAGATCAGCTTTATAGATTCACTGTCTAGATCAGGTTGATAGATTCACTGTCTATATCAGCTTTATAGATTCACTGTCTAGATCAGCTTGATAGATTCACTGTCTAGATCAGCTTGACAGATTCATTGTCTATATCAGCTTTATAGATTCACTGTCTAGATCAGCTTTATAGATTCACTGTCTAGATCAGCTTGATAGATTCACTATCTAGATCAGCTATATAGATTCACTGTCCAGATCAGCTTGATAGATTCATTGTCTATATCAGCTTTATAGATTCACTGGCTACATAAGATTTATAGATTCACTGTCTAGATCAGCTTAATAGATTCATTGTCTAGATCAGCTTTATAGATTCATTGTCTAGATCAGCTTTATAGATTCGTTGTCTGGATCAGCTTTATAGATTCACTGTCTAGATCAGCTTTATAGATTCACTGTCTAGATCAGCTTTATAGATTCACTGTCTAGATCAGCTTTATAGATTCACTGTCTAGATAAGCTTTATAGATTCACTTTCTAGATCAGCTTGATAGATTCACTGTCTAGATAAGCTTTAAAAATTCACTGTCTATATCAGCTTTATAGATTTATTGTCTAGATCAGCTTTATAGATTCACTGTCTAGATCCGCTTTATAGATTCACTGTCTATATAAGCTTTATAGATTCACGTATAGATCAGCTTGATAGATTCATTGTCTAGATCAGCTTTATAGATTTACTGTCTAGATCAGCTTTATAGATTCATTGTCTAGATAAGCTTTATAGATTCACTTTCTAGATCAGCTCTATAGATTCACTGTCTAGATCAGCTTTATAGATTCACTGTCTAGATCAGCTTTATAGATTCACTGTCTAGATCAGCTTTATAGATTCATTGTCTAGATCAGCTTGATAGATTCACTGTCTAGATCAGCTTTATAGATTCATTGTCTAGATCAGCTTTATAGATTCACTGTCTAGATCAGCTTTATAGATTCATTGTCTAGATCAGCTTGACAGATTCACTGAGATCAGCTTGATAGATTCACTGTCTAGATCAGCTTGATAGATTCACTGTCTAGATCAGCTTGATAGATTCACTGTCTAAATCAGCTTGATAGATTCACTGTCTAAATCAGCTTTATAGATTCACTGTCTAGATCAGCTTTATAGATTCATTGTCTAGATCAGCTTTATAGATTCACTGTCTAGATCAGCTTTATAGATTCATTGTCTAGATCAGCTTTATAGATTCACTGTCTAGATCAGCTTGATAGATTCACTGTCTTGATCAGCTTTATAGATTCACTGTCTAGACAAGCTTTATAGATTCATTGTCTATATCAGCTTTATAGATTCACTTTCTAGATCAGCTTTATGGATTCACTGTCTAGATCAGCTTGATAGATTCGTTGTCTAGATCAGCTTTATAGATTCACTGTCTAGATCAGCTTGATAGATTCACTGTCTAGATAAGCTTTATAGATTAATTGTCTGTATCAGCTTGATAGATTCACTTTCTAGATAAGCTTTATAGATTCATTGTCTGTATCAGCTTTATAGACTCACTTTCTAGATCAGCTTTATAGATTCACTGTCTAGATCAGCTTTATAGATTCACTGTCTAGATCAGCTTTATAGATTTACTTTCTAGATCAGCTTTATAGATTCACTGTCTAGATCAGCTTGATAGATTCACTTTCTAGATCAGCTTTATAGATTCATTGTCTAGATCAGATCTATAGATTCACTGTCTAGATCAGTTTGATAGATTCATTGTCTAGATCAGCTTAATAGATTCACTGTCTAGATCAGCTTTATAGATTCACTGTCTAGATCAGCTTTATAGATTCATTGTCTATATCAGCTTTATAGATTCACTGTCTAGATCAGCTTTATAGATTCACTGTCTAGATCAGCTTTATAGATTCACAGTCTAGATCAGCTTTATAGTTTCACTGTCTAGATCAGAGAGAATCAGCATTTTTATTTTCTGCCATCTACTTTCGCGACCAGGAAATAATTAGGTCAATAACACTTTAACGAACATCACTGTCTAGACTAGCTTTATAGATTCACTGTCTAGATCAGCTTTATAGATTCACTGTCTAGATCAGCTTTATAGATTCATTGTCTAGATCAGCTTGATAGATTCATTGTCTATATCAGCTTTATTGATTCACTGTCCAGATCAGCTATATAGATTCACTGTCTAGATCAGCTTTATAGATTCACTGTCTACATCAGCTTGATAGATTCACTATCTAGATCAGCTTTATAGTTTCACTGTCTAGATCAGCTTGATAGATTCATTGTCTTCATCAGCTTTATAGATTCATTGTCTTAATAAGCTTTATAGATTCACTGTCTATATCAGCTTTATAGATTCATTGTCTAGATCAGCTTTATAGATTCATTGTCTACATCAGCTTTATAGATTCACTGTCTAGATCAGCTTTATAGATTCATTGTCTGGATCAGCTTTATAGATTCACTGTCTAGATCAGCTTTATAGATTCAATGTCGAGATCAGCTTTATAGATTCATTGTCTAGATCAGCTTTATAGATTTACTGTCTAGATCAGCTTTATAGATTCACTGTGTAGATAAGCTTTATAGATTCACTTTCTAGATCAGCTTGATAGATTCACTGTCTAGATAAGCTTTATAGATTCACTGTCTATATCAGCTTGATAGATTCACTGTCTAGATCAGCTTTATAGATTCACAGTCTAGATCAGCTTTATAGATTCACTGTCTAGATCAGCTTTATAGATTCATGGTCTAGATCAGCCTTATAGATTCATTGTCTAGATCAGCTTTATAGATTCACTGTCTAGATTAGCTTTATAGATTCACTGTCTATATCAGCTTTATAGATTCACTGTCTATATCAGCTTTATAGATTCATGGTCTAGATCAGCCTTATAGATTCATTGTCTAGATCAGCTTGATAGATTCATTGTCTAGATCAGCTTGATATATTCATTGTCTACATCAGCTTTATAGATTCACTGTCTAGATCAGCTTTATAGATTCATTGTCTGGATCAGCTTTATAGATTCACTATCTAGATCAGCTTTATAGATTCAATGTCGAGATCAGCTTTATAGATTCATTGTCTAGATCAGCTTTATAGATTTACTGTCTAGATCAGCTTTATAGATTCACTGTCTAGATAAGCTTGATAGATTCACTTTCTAGATCAGCTTGATAGATTCACTGTCTACATAAGCTTTAGAGATTCACTGTCTAGATCAGCTTTATAGATTCACTGTCTAGATCAGCTTTATAGATTCACTGTCTAGATCAGCTTTGCAGATTCATTGTCTAGATCAGCTTTATAGATACACTGTCTAGATAAGCTTTATAGATTCACTGTCTATATCAGCTTTATAGATTCTCTGTCTATATCAGCTTTATAGATTCATTGTCGAGATCAGCTTTATAGATTCATTGTCGAGATCAGCTTTATAGATTCACTGTCTATATCAGCTTTATAGATTCACTGTCTATATCAGCTTTATAGATTCATTGTCTATATCAGCTTTATAGATTCACTGTCTAGATCAGCTTTATAGATTCATTGTCTAGATCAGCTTGATAGATTCACTGTCTAGATCAGCTTTATAGATTCATTGTCTAGATCAGCTTTATAGATTCACTGTCTAGATCAGCTTTATAGATTCATTGTCTAGATCAGCTTGACAGATTCACTGAGATCAGCTTGATAGATTCACTGTCTAGATCAGCTTGATAGATTCACTGTCTAGATCAGCTTGATAGATTCACTGTCTAAATCAGCTTGATAGATTCACTGTCTAAATCAGCTTTATAGATTCACTGTCTAGATCAGCTTTATAGATTCATTGTCTAGATCAGCTTTATAGATTCACTGTCTAGATCAGCTTTATAGATTCATTGTCTAGATCAGCTTTATAGATTCACTGTCTAGATCAGCTTGATAGATTCACTGTCTTGATCAGCTTTATAGATTCACTGTCTAGACAAGCTTTATAGATTCATTGTCTATATCAGCTTTATAGATTCACTTTCTAGATCAGCTTTATGGATTCACTGTCTAGATCAGCTTGATAGATTCGTTGTCTAGATCAGCTTTATAGATTCACTGTCTAGATCAGCTTGATAGATTCACTGTCTAGATAAGCTTTATAGATTAATTGTCTGTATCAGCTTGATAGATTCACTTTCTAGATAAGCTTTATAGATTCATTGTCTGTATCAGCTTTATAGACTCACTTTCTAGATCAGCTTTATAGATTCACTGTCTAGATCAGCTTTATAGATTCACTGTCTAGATCAGCTTTATAGATTTACTTTCTAGATCAGCTTTATAGATTCACTGTCTAGATCAGCTTGATAGATTCACTTTCTAGATCAGCTTTATAGATTCATTGTCTAGATCAGATCTATAGATTCACTGTCTAGATCAGTTTGATAGATTCATTGTCTAGATCAGCTTAATAGATTCACTGTCTAGATCAGCTTTATAGATTCACTGTCTAGATCAGCTTTATAGATTCATTGTCTATATCAGCTTTATAGATTCACTGTCTAGATCAGCTTTATAGATTCACTGTCTAGATCAGCTTTATAGATTCACAGTCTAGATCAGCTTTATAGTTTCACTGTCTAGATCAGAGAGAATCAGCATTTTTATTTTCTGCCATCTACTTTCGCGACCAGGGAATAATTAGGTCAATAACACTTTAACGAACATCACTGTCTAGACTAGCTTTATAGATTCACTGTCTAGATCAGCTTTATAGATTCACTGTCTAGATCAGCTTTATAGATTCATTGTCTAGATCAGCTTGATAGATTCATTGTCTATATCAGCTTTATTGATTCACTGTCCAGATCAGCTATATAGATTCACTGTCTAGATCAGCTTTATAGATTCACTGTCTACATCAGCTTGATAGATTCACTATCTAGATCAGCTTTATAGTTTCACTGTCTAGATCAGCTTGATAGATTCATTGTCTTCATCAGCTTTATAGATTCATTGTCTTAATAAGCTTTATAGATTCACTGTCTATATCAGCTTTATAGATTCATTGTCTAGATCAGCTTTATAGATTCATTGTCTACATCAGCTTTATAGATTCACTGTCTAGATCAGCTTTATAGATTCATTGTCTGGATCAGCTTTATAGATTCACTGTCTAGATCAGCTTTATAGATTCAATGTCGAGATCAGCTTTATAGATTCATTGTCTAGATCAGCTTTATAGATTTACTGTCTAGATCAGCTTTATAGATTCACTGTGTAGATAAGCTTTATAGATTCACTTTCTAGATCAGCTTGATAGATTCACTGTCTAGATAAGCTTTATAGATTCACTGTCTATATCAGCTTGATAGATTCACTGTCTAGATCAGCTTTATAGATTCACAGTCTAGATCAGCTTTATAGATTCACTGTCTAGATCAGCTTTATAGATTCATGGTCTAGATCAGCCTTATAGATTCATTGTCTAGATCAGCTTTATAGATTCACTGTCTAGATTAGCTTTATAGATTCACTGTCTATATCAGCTTTATAGATTCACTGTCTATATCAGCTTTATAGATTCATGGTCTAGATCAGCCTTATAGATTCATTGTCTAGATCAGCTTGATAGATTCATTGTCTAGATCAGCTTGATATATTCATTGTCTACATCAGCTTTATAGATTCACTGTCTAGATCAGCTTTATAGATTCATTGTCTGGATCAGCTTTATAGATTCACTATCTAGATCAGCTTTATAGATTCAATGTCGAGATCAGCTTTATAGATTCATTGTCTAGATCAGCTTTATAGATTTACTGTCTAGATCAGCTTTATAGATTCACTGTCTAGATAAGCTTGATAGATTCACTTTCTAGATCAGCTTGATAGATTCACTGTCTACATAAGCTTTAGAGATTCACTGTCTAGATCAGCTTTATAGATTCACTGTCTAGATCAGCTTTATAGATTCACTGTCTAGATCAGCTTTGCAGATTCATTGTCTAGATCAGCTTTATAGATACACTGTCTAGATAAGCTTTATAGATTCACTATCTATATCAGCTTTATAGATTCTCTGTCTATATCAGCTTTATAGATTCATTGTCGAGATCAGCTTTATAGATTCATTGTCGAGATCAGCTTTATAGATTCACTGTCTATATCAGCTTTATAGATTCACTGTCTATATCAGCTTTATAGATTCACTGTCTAGATAAGCTTTATTGATTCAATGTCTAGATCAGCTTGATAGATTCATTGTCTAGATCAGCTTGATATATTCACTGTCTAGATCAGGTTGATAGATTCACTGTCTATATCAGCTTTATAGATTCACTGTCTATATCAGCTTTATAGATTCACTGTCTAGATAAGCTTTATTGATTCAATGTCTAGATCTGCTTGATATATTCACTGTCTAGATCAGCTTTATAGATTCACTGTCTAGATCAGCTTTATAGATTCACTGTCTAGATCAGCTTTGCAGATTCATTGTCTAGATCAGCTTTATAGATACACTGTCTAGATAAGCTTTATAGATTCACTGTCTAGATAAGCTTTATAGATTCACTGTCTAGATCAGCTTTATAGATTCACTGTCTAGATCAGCTTTATAGATTCACTGTCTAGATCAGCTTTGCAGATTCATTGTCTAGATCAGCTTTATAGATACACTGTCTAGATAAGCTTTATAGATTCACTGTCTATATCAGCTTTATAGATTCTCTGTCTATATCAGCTTTATAGATTCATTGTCGAGATCAGCTTTATAGATTCATTGTCGAGATCAGCTTTATAGATTCACTGTCTATATCAGCTTTATAGATTCACTGTCTATATCAGCTTTATAGATTCACTGTCTAGATAAGCTTTATTGATTCAATGTCTAGATCAGCTTGATAGATTCATTGTCTAGATCAGCTTGATATATTCACTGTCTAGATCAGGTTGATAGATTCACTGTTTATATCAGCTTTATAGATTCACTGTCTAGATAAGCTTTATAGATTCACTGTCTAGATCAGCTTGACAGATTCATTGTCTATATCAGCTTTATAGATTCACTGTCTAGATCAGCTTTATAGATTCACTGTCTAGATCAGCTTGATAGATTCACTATCTAGATCAGCTATATAGATTCACTGTCCAGATCAGCTTGATAGATTCATTGTCTATATCAGCTTTATAGATTCACTGGCTACATAAGCGTTATAGATTCACTGTCTAGATCAGCTTTATAGATTCATTGTCTAGATCTGCTTTATAGATTCATTGTCTTGATCAGCTTTATAGATTCATTGTCTGGATCAGCTTTATAGATTCACTGTCTAGTTCAGCTTTATAGATTCACTGTCTAGATCAGCTTTATAGATTCACTGTCTAGATCAGCTTTATAGATTCACTGTCTAGATAAGCTTTATAGATTCACTTTCTAGATCAGCTTGATAGATTCACTGTCTAGATAAGCTTTAAAAATTCACTGTCTATATCAGCTTTATAGATTCATTGTCTAGATCAGCTTTATAGATTCACTGTCTAGATCAGCTTTATAGATTCACTGTCTATATAAGCTTTATAGATTCACTGTCTAGATCAGCTTTATAGATTCATTGTCTAGATCAGCTTTATAGATTTACTGTCTAGATCAGCTTTATAGATTCATTGTCTAGATCAGCTTTATAGATTCACTTTCTAGATCAGCTCTATAGATTCACTGTCTAGATCAGCTTTATAGATTCACTGTCTAGATCAGCTTTATAGATTCACTGTCTAGATCAGCTTTATAGATTCACTGTCTAGATCAGCTTTATAGATTCACTTTCTAGATCAGCTTTATAGATTCATTGTCTAGATCAGCTATATAGATTCATTGTCTAGATCAGCTTTATAGATTCGTTGTCTGGATCAGCTTTATAGATTCACTGTCTAGATCAGCTTTATAGATTCACTGTCTAGATCAGCTTTATAGATTCACTGTCTAGATCAGCTTTATAGATTCACTGTCTAGATAAGCTTTATAGATTCACTTTCTAGATCAGCTTGATAGATTCACTGTCTAGATAAGCTTTAAAAATTCACTGTCTATATCAGCTTTATAGATTTATTGTCTAGATCAGCTTTATAGATTCACTGTCTAGATCCGCTTTATAGATTCACTGTCTATATAAGCTTTATAGATTCACGTATAGATCAGCTTTATAGATTCATTGTCTAGATCAGCTTTATAGATTTACTGTCTAGATCAGCTTTATAGATTCATTGTCTAAATCAGCTTTATAGATTCACTTTCTAGATCAGCTCTATAGATTCACTGTCTAGATCAGCTTTATAGATTCACTGTCTAGATCAGCTTTATAGATTCACTGTCTAGATCAGCTTTATAGATTCACTGTCTAGATCAGCTTTATAGATTCACTTTCTAGATCAGCTTTATAGATTCACTGTCTAGATCAGCTTTATAGATTCACTATCTAGATCAGCTTGAAAGATTCACTGTCAAGATCAGCTTTATAGATTCACTGTCTAGATCAGCTTTATAGATTTACTGTCTATATCAGCTTAATAGATTCACTGTCTAGATAAGCTTTATAGATTCACTGTGTAGATCAGCTTGATAGATTCATTGTCTATATCAGCTTTATAGATTCACCGTCTAGATCAGCTTGATAGATTCACTGTCTAGATAAGCTTTATAGATTCACTGTCTATATCAGCTTTATAGATTCACTGTCTAGATAAGCTTTATAGTTTCACTGTCTAGATCAGCTTGATAGATTCGATATCTTGATAAGCTTTATAGATTCCCTGTCTAGATCAGCTTTATAGATTCATTGTCTAGATCAGCTTGATAGATTCATTGTCTAGATCAGCTTTATTGATTCATTGTCTAAATCAGCTTTATAGATTCATTGTGTAGATCTGCTTATAGATTCACTATCTAGATCAGCTTTATAGATTCATTGTCTAGATCAGCTTTATAGATTCATTGTCTAGATCAGCTTGATAGATTCATTGTCTAGATCAGCTTTATAGATTCACTGAATAGATCAGCTTTATAGATTCACTGTCTAGATAAGCTTTGTAGATTCACTGTCTAGATCAGCTTGATAGATTCATTGTCTATATCAGCTTTATAGATTTACTGTCTAGATCAGCTTGATAAATTCATTGTCTATATCAGCTTTATAGATTCACTGTTTAGATCAGCTTTATAGATTCATTGTCTAGATCAGCTTTATAGATTCATTGTCTAGATCAGCTTTATAGATTCACTTTCTAGATCAGCTTTATAAATTCATTGTCTATATCAGCTTGATAAATTCACTGTCTAGATCAGCTTGATAGACTCACTGTCTAGATAAGCTTTAAAGATTCACTGTCTAGATCAGCTTAAAAGATTCACTGTCTAGACTAGCTTTATAGATTCACTGTCTATATCAGCTTTATAGATTCACTGTCTATATCAGCTTGATAGATTCACTGTCTAGATCAGCTTTATAGATTCACTGTCTAGATCAGCTTTATAGATTCACTGTCTAGATCAGCTTTATAGATTCACTGTCTAGATCAGCTTTGCAGATTCATTGTCTAGATCAGCTTTATAGATACACTGTCTAGATAAGCTTTATAGATTCACTGTCTATATTAGCTTTATAGATTCTCTGTCTATATCAGCTTTATAGATTCATTGTCGAGATCAGCTTTATAGATTCATTGTCGAGATCAGCTTTATAGATTCACTGTCTAGATCAGCTTTATAGATTCACTGTCTATATCAGCTTTATAGATTCACTAACTAGATAAGCTTTATTGATTCAATGTCTAGATCAGCTTGATAGATTCATTGTCTAGATCAGCTTGATATATTCACTGTCTAGATCAGGTTGATAGATTCACTGTCTATATCAGCTTTATAGATTCACTGTCTAGATAAGCTTTATAGATTCACTGTCTAGATCAGCTTGACAGATTCATTGTCTAGATCAGCTTTATAGATTCACTGTCTAGATCAGCTTGATAGATTCACTATCTAGATCAGCTATATAGATTCACTGTCCAGATCAGCTTGATAGATTCATTGTCTATATCAGCTTTATAGATTCACTGGCTACATAAGCGTTATAGATTCACTGTCTAGATCAGCTTTATGGATTCATTGTCTAGATCAGCTTTATAGATTCATTGTCTTGATCAGCTTTATAGATTCATTGTCTGGATCAGCTTTATAGATTCACTGTCTAGTTCAGCTTTATAGATTCACTGTCTAGATCAGCTTTATAGATTCACTGTCTAGATCAGCTTTATAGATTCACTGTCTAGATAAGCTTTATAGATTCACTTTCTAGATCAGCTTGATAGATTCACTGTCTAGATAAGCTTTAAAAATTCCCTGTCTATATCAGCTTTATAGATTCATTGTCTAGATCAGCTTTATAGATTCACTGTCTAGATCAGCTTTATAGATTCACTGTCTATATAAGCTTTATAGATTCACTGTCTAGATCAGCTTTATAGATTCATTGTCTAGATCAGCTTTATAGATATACTGTCTAGATCAGCTTTATAGATTCATTGTCTAGATCAGCTTCATAGATTCACTTTCTAGATCAGCTCTATAGATTCACTGTCTAGATCAGCTTTATAGATTCACTGTCTAGATCAGCTTTATAGATTCACTGTCTAGATCAGCTTTATAGATTCACTGTCTAGATCAGCTTTATAGATTCACTTTCTAGATCAGCTTTATAGATTCATTGTCTAGATCAGCTTTATAGATTCACTATCTAGATCAGCTTGAAAGATTCACTGTCTAGATCAGCTTTATAGATTCACTGTCTAGATCAGCTTTATAGATTCACTGTCTAGATCTGCTTTACAGATTCATTGTCTAGATAAGCTTTATAGATTCACTGTCTATATCAGCTTTATAGATTCTCTGTCTAGATCAGCTTTATAGATTCATTGTCGAGATCAGCTTTATAGATTCATTGTCGACATCAGCTTTATAGATTCACTGTCTATATCAGCTTTATAGATTCACTGTCTATATCAGCTTTATAGATTCACTGTCTAGATAAGCTTTATTGATTCACTGTCTAGATCAGCTTGATAGATTCATTGTCTAGATCAGCTTTATAGATTCACTGTCTAGATCAGGTTGATAGATTCACTGTCTATATCAGCTTTATAGATTCACTGTCTAGATCAGCTTGATAGATTCACTGTCTAGATCAGCTTGACAGATTCATTGTCTAGATCACCTTTATAGATTCACTGTCTAGATCAGCTTTATAGATTCACTGTCTAGATCAGCTTGATAGATTCACTATCTAGATCAGCTATATAGATTCACTGTTCAGATCAGCTTGATAGATTCATTGTCTATATCAGCTTTATAGATTCACTGGCTACATAAGATTTATAGATTCACTGTCTAGATCAGCTTAATAGATTCATTGTCTAGATCAGCTTTATAGATTCATTGTCTAGATCAGCTTTATAGATTCGTTGTCTGGATCAGCTTTATAGATTCACTGTCTAGATCAGCTTTATAGATTCACTGTCTAGATCAGCTTTATAGATTCACTGTCTAGATCAGCTTTATAGATTCACTGTCTAGATAAGCTTTATAGATTCACTTTCTAGATCAGCTTGATAGATTCACTGTCTAGATAAGCTTTAAAAATTCACTGTCTATATCAGCTTTATAGATTTATTGTCTAGATCAGCTTTATAGATTCACTGTCTAGATCCGCTTTATAGATTCACTGTCTATATAAGCTTTATAGATTCACGTATAGATCAGCTTTATAGATTCATTGTCTAGATCAGCTTTATAGATTTACTGTCTAGATCAGCTTTATAGATTCATTGTCTAGATCAGCTTTATAGATTCACTTTCTAGATCAGCTCTATAGATTCACTGTCTAGATCAGCTTTATAGATTCACTGTCTAGATCAGCTTTATAGATTCACTGTCTAGATCAGCTTTATAGATTCACTGTCTAGATCAGCTTTATAGATTCACTTTCTAGATCAGCTTTATAGATTCACTGTCTAGATCAGCTTTATAGATTCACTATCTAGATCAGCTTGAAAGATTAACTGTCTAGATCAGCTTTATAGATTCACTGTCTAGATCAGCTTTATAGATTTACTGTCTATATCAGCTTTATAGATTCACTGTCTAGATAAGCTTTATAGATTCACTGTCTAGATCAGCTTGATAGATTCATTGTCTATATCAGCTTTATAGATTCACAGTCTAGATCAGCTTGATAGATTCACTGTCTAGATAAGCTTTATAGATTCACTGTCTATATCAGCTTTATAGATTCACTGTCTAGATAAGCTTTATAGTTTCACTGTCTAGATCAGCTTGATAGATTCATTATCTTGATAAGCTTTATAGATTCCCTGTCTAGATCAGCTTTATAGATTCATTGTCTAGATCAGCTTGATAGATTCATTGTCTAGATCAGCTTTATCGATTCATTGTCTAAATCAGCTTTATAGATTCATTGTGTAGATCTGCTTATAGATTCACTATCTAGATCAGCTTTATAGATTCATTGTCTGGATCAGCTTTATAGATTCATTGTCTAGATCAGCTTGATAGATTCATTGTCTAGATCAGCTTTATAGATTCACTGAATAGATCAGCTTTATAGATTCACTGTCTAGATAAGCTTTGTAGATTCACTGTCTAGATCAGCTTGATAGATTCATTGTCTATATCAGCTTTATAGATTTACTGTCTAGATCAGCTTGATAGATTCATTGTCTAGATCAGCTTTATCGATTCATTGTCTAAATCAGCTTTATAGATTCATTGTCTAGATCAGCTTTATAGATTCATTGTCTAGATCAGCTTTATAGATTCACTTTCTAGATCAGCTTTATAAATTCATTGTCTATATCAGCTTGATAAATTCACTGTCTAGATCAGCTTGATAGATTCACTGTCTAGATAAGCTTTAAAGATTCACTGTCTAGATCAGCTTAATAGATTCACTGTCTAGACTAGCTTTATAGATTCACTGTCTATATCAGCTTTATAGATTCATTGTCTATATCAGCTTGATAGATTCACTGTCTTGATCAGCTTTATAGATTCACTGTCTAGATATGCTTTATAGATTCACTGTCTATATCAGCTTTATAGATTCATTGTCTAGATAAGCTTTATCTAGATTCACTGTCTAGATCAGCTTTATAGATTCATTGTCTAGATCAGTTTTATAGATTCACTGTCTAGGTCAGCTTTATATATTCACTGTCTAGATCAGCTTGATAGATTCATTGTCTATATCAGCTTTATAGATTCACTCTCTAGATCAGCTTGATAGATTCACTGTCTAGATCAGCTTTATAGATTCACTGTCTAGATCAGCTTTATATATTCATTGTCTAGATCAGTTTGATAGATTCATTGTCTAGATCAGCTTTATAAATTCACTGTCTAGATCAGCTTTATAGATTCACTTTTTTGATCAGCTTTATAGATTCATTGTGTAGATCAGCTTTATAGATTCCCTGTCTAGATCAGCTTTATAGATTCATTGTCTAGATCAGCTTGATAGATTCATTGTCTAGATCAGCTTTATCGATTCATTGTCTAAATCAGCTTTATAGATTCATTGTGTAGATCTGCTTATAGATTCACTATCTAGATCAGCTTTATAGATTCATTGTCTAGATCAGCTTTATAGATTCATTGTCTAGATCAGCTTGATAGATTCATTGTCTAGATCAGCTTTATAGATTCACTGAATAGATCAGCTTTATAGATTCACTGTCTAGATAAGCTTTGTAGATTCACTGTCTAGATCAGCTTGATAGATTCATTGTCTATATCAGCTTTATAGATTTACTGTCTAGATCAGCTTGATAAATTCATTGTCTATATCAGCTTTATAGATTCACTGTTTAGATCAGCTTTATAGATTCATTGTCTAGATCAGCTTTATAGATTCATTGTCTAGATCAGCTTTATAGATTCACTTTCTAGATCAGCTTTATAAATTCATTGTCTATATCAGCTTGATAAACTCACTGTCTAGATCAGCTTGATAGATTCACTGTCTAGATAAGCTTTAAAGATTCACTGTCTAGATCAGCTTAATAGATTCACTGTCTAGACTAGCTTTATAGATTCACTGTCTATATCAGCTTTATAGATTCATTGTCTATATCAGCTTGATAGATTCACTGTCTTGATCAGCTTTATAGATTCACTGTCTAGATATGCTTTATAGATTCACTGTCTATATCAGCTTTATAGATTCATTGTCTAGATAAGCTTTATCTAGATTCACTGTCTAGATCAGCTTTATAGATTCATTGTCTAGATCAGTTTTATAGATTCACTGTCTAGGTCAGCTTTATATATTCACTGTCTAGATCAGCTTGATAGATTCATTGTCTATATCAGCTTTATAGATTCACTCTCTAGATCAGCTTGATAGATTCACTGTCTAGATCAGCTTTATAGATTCACTGTCTAGATCAGCTTTATATATTCATTGTCTAGATCAGTTTGATAGATTCATTGTCTAGATCAGCTTTATAAATTCACTGTCTAGATCAGCTTTATAGATTCACTTTTTTGATCAGCTTTATAGATTCATTGTGTAGATCAGCTTTATAGATTCATTGTCTAGATCAGCTTTATAGATTCACTGTCTAGATCAGCTTGATAGATTTACTTTCTAGATCAGCTTTATAGATTCACTGTCTATATCAGCTTTATAGATTTACTGTATAGATAAGCTTTATAGATTCACTGTCTAGATCAGCTTTATAGATTCACTGTCTAGATCAGCTTTATAGATTCATTGTCTAGATCAGTTTTATAGATTCACTGTCTAGATCAGCTTTATAGATTCACTGTCTCGATCAGCTTGATAGATTCATTGTCTATATCAGCTTTATAGATTCACTGTCTAGATCAGCTTGATAGATTCATTGTCTTTATCAGCTTTATAGATTCACTGTCTAGATCAGCTTTATAGATTCACTGTCTAGATCAGCTTGATAGATTCACTGTCTAGATCAGCTTTATAGATTCACTGTCTAGATCAGCTTGATGAGTCACTGTCTAGATCAGCTTTATAAATTCACTGTTTAGATAAGCTTTATAGATTCATTGTCTAGATCAGCTTTATAGATTCAATGTCTAGATAAGCTTTATAGATTCACTGTCTAGATCAGCTTTATAGATTCATTGTCTAGATCAGCTTTATAGATTCATTGTCTAGATCAGCTTTATAGATTCATTGTCTAGATCAGCTTGATAGATTCATTGTCTATATCAGCTTTATAGATTCACTGTCTAGATCAGCTTGATAGATTCATTGTCTTTATCAGCTTTATAGATTCACTGTCTAGATCAGCTTTATAGATTCACTGTCTAGATCAGCTTGATAGATTCACTGTCTATATCAGCTTTATAGATTCACTGTCTAGATCAGCTTGATGAGTCACTGTCTAGATCAGCTTTATAAATTCACTGTCTAGATAAGCTTTATAGATTCATTGTCTAGATCAGCTTTATAGATTCAATGTCTAGATAAGCTTGATAGATTCACTTTCTAGATCAGCTTTATAGATTCATTGTCTAGATCAGCTTGATAGATTCACTGTCTAGATCAGCTTTATAGATTCACTGTGTAAATCAGCTTTATAGATTCAATAGCTAGACCAGCTTTATCGAGCCACTGTCTAGACTAGCTTTATAGATTCACTGTCTAGACCAGCTTTAAAGTATTCACTGTCTAGACCACTGCGCTATTTATCCGACGATACTTACGACATACTTGTTTGAGTAAATAAGTATTCTGATGTGTAATTCTACTAATATTTACATGTGTTTACAGTCTATTTGTAAATAAAACCGACCAAAAACTTTGTTCAATCTAAACATTCATGTCAGATAACTGTTATCGACAACTTTCATTTTCTACTGGTTTCCACAAAAATACTTTAAGAGGAAATCCGTTTACATGTAAAAGGTATGAACTACGTGATATCAAATATCCGTGTTGCAAATACATTTGTTTACTCGTAGCTAAAAATATCTTCCGATGGCGTGCAATAAAATAAGGGAAATCATCCATACAGAGAAATTTATCAAGGTCAACAATACGCAGAAAATAATTATAAAGGCTTTCGGTAACCAGTTTTGTCAATTTATTTAATGGAATTACAAAATGACAGTTTTTCTCACGTCATCTGTTCACCTCGATTTCTACAAAACGTCAAAAGCTGTCGCACGCCGGGGGAACTCTGATAAGGAACTCGTCTTGCGCTCCCGACAAAATCATATCAGCCGCTTCCGGGGTTCCATATCAGACAAAAAATTGACACCGAAAAAGGTAGGTGATCCTCAATTTCCATCGATCACATAAATTATGGACCATTTCCCGGAAAAACTCGAATGCTATTCGACCGTCCTTCGAATCACGAACAACATGATTTGTCTCTTTTGGATCAGTTCAATATCGACTGTAAAAAAGATGTTGAACATCGAGGATTGATCATAACTGTAGGCCGATCTTCGAACATTTTATAAAATAATACGTTGTTTACTCCTTTGTACGAAAGTAGTATCGTTGGTATGCGTACAATTAGATGATATCTCCCATCGGATGAAACTTCAGTGGCCAGAAATGTACAGCTACTGAATAATTCGCTAAAATATTTTTGAGTTCCATATCAGGCTGCCGAGTTCCATATCAGACCAATCAGTTTCACATCAAAATGCTTTCAAGCATGTATAATTATATATAAAAGGATGTTTTACATTTAATTATATTAAAATATTGCGGTAGAATGATTTTCAAAATTAAATTTTTCCTTGCTGATAGAGTTTCTTTTCCAATATTCAGGGTACGGATCTCTTGGGCCAGGGCATACAAACGTCGGATATGGAGTTGAGAAACCAAGGACCGTTGCTTCGACACGCCAATCAGAAGAAAGCAAAAGAAGAAAATAAAGTTTCAAGTCTGGTATCAATGACAACGGCGGGGTGAAATGCCTGTTCGAGCACATTATACACAATCAAGGAAACAAAGTTCCAATGGCGAAACAATGTGAACTTTACTTTTACAAATGATTTATGGTCTGCCCTATAATGTACGACTCCCAAGTGAATGCATCAGGTGTATTACCAGTGACAGACTTAAAAATACTTTCACATTCAAAAGAATCACTTTTTTCGTGAATGACCTTTATAACGTACATCTATTCCGCCCAAAAGAATAATGGGCCCGGCTTCAAATCGACATTTACAGCGAATGTGGAGTACCATGTGGCCCGGCTTCATATATAGGTTTTAAGCGAACGTTAATTTCCAGCTCAAGGTTATTTATAGATGAGATCGATGAGTTGGTGTTTTCTTTTAATCAAAATTGAAAGCTTATTAATTTATAAATAATTTACACTCTTTATTATCGAATTTTCGAATTATTCTGTTTTAAGTTACATCCATATTGACGCTTTCAACATGGATGTTACTTAAAACAGAATAATTTCTGTATTTTTCTTGAAAAAGAACACGGGTTCGAAAATTCGATAAAAAGGATGTAAAGTATTTATTAATTTTATAACTGACTTCCCTTTTGGAAGATTTTACGTAATTGTGAAAGCTTATTGTTGTAAGCAGTTATAGAAAGAGTGAACATGTAGTAAGAGACATTGTTCAGATAGTTATTCTTGTTATTTTTTAAAAGGAACTTTAAGTAAAACACAAAGAAAATATGTATTTTATCTTTAATTTTAAACGATTTTAAAATAAATCAATAACAGTTTGAGACTATATCTCGACTGTGTAGTTCACGTGGTGTCTTTTGAATGTTTTGTTCTGCAATATTGAAAGGTTTTTCATTCATTTTTGTCATCACAGATCTGCATTTGGGTTGTGTAATTCCCTTAAACAATTAATAGTTTGCTGCGTTTATTGCAAGCAGATTTTGTTCCCGGCAATATGATGTCTAAAGTCCGCTTGTACTCATAATTATTGTCCACTGCATATGTCACATTTAAATCCTAGAATTCCACAACATGAATGACACTGGTGACAGATCAGATTCTTGTAATAATGTTTGATGCAGATGTCACATTTAGTTCTATCCATGTCTCAACCGTCTTAACTGAAATAGATTAAAACACATCAAAGTTAGGTTATCACAAAAATTCAACAAGCTATCATACATGTTAATATTCCTACATGACCAATTCTGATAAGGAACTCAGCTGTCTGATATGGAGCTAAAAAATATTTTAATAAATAACTAAGCAGTCATAAATTTGCGGCCATCAAAATTATACCAGATTGAACTTATGATCCGAGTTAACACATGTATACAAGTAACTGTCACTTAACAATGAGATAAAACCGTATTATTTCAAAAATATTTCAAGAGCGGCCTACAGTTATGATCAATCGTCGATATTCAACATCTTTTTTAAAGTCGATTTGAACTGATCCAAAAGAGACAAATGTCATTTTGTTCGTTATTTAAAGAAGGGTCGAATAGCATACGACTTTTTCCGGAAAATGGGCCCTTATTTTTACATAACTGATGAAAATTCAGGATGACAATATTCCGTCTGATATGGAACCCCGGAAGCTGCTGATATGAGTTTGTCGGGAGCGCAAGACATGTTCCATATCAGAGTTCCCCCGGCGTGTCGGGCCAAATATCTCGTTGCGCGTCACAAATTTTAGATATACAGAGGGTTTTTGGGTCACGCCACAGGAAAAGGTGTTCGGTAATATTTTTTTTCATATTTAGTTTTTACTATATTTGGAAAGCGCTCACTATTATCTACCGTAATCACCCGAAGTATTGGGACACCTATATTTTATACGAAAATAATAATTTTTTGTGTCCCTAAATTTTGGGACTCTTTTTTTATCAGTATTTATCGATGTCCCTTAGTTATGGGTTCATTTCTCATAACTAACAGGGCATTTTATGATATACTTATTTTGACAGTAAGATTATTATATTTACAGCCAAATACGTGAAAGATACTGCTTGCACATTATAAAATAATTAGATCTAACAGGATTTTCAGATTAAATTTAGTATAGGTTAGTGATTATCAATGAGCATTTACAAAATTAATTCGGTCTAGCGGCGTAAACCCACTTTGCGGGTGAAATTTTATTTACTAAATCGACTCGCATGAACTAGGTGAATCATTTAATTATACACAAGTACTGATTTGCATCTGATTTGAAACGAATATTTCCCATCAGTTTGAAAAATACTGCAATTCCATTAACGTTTCCTTTTAAAATTTCCGAACATTTTTAAGTATCTTGACTTGCTTCTCAGTTTTAACATCGTGATGGCAGAAAAATAACTGCGCGAGGAAGGACATGGCTGGGGAGTTAAACATTTTCCTGCACCAGGGAAAGCATGAATAAACAACGAACTAGTATCCATGATCGAATATAAATAAGATAATGTGTTACATGTAGTAATTAATTTTGCGCTGCAAAATTTTCGCACTGACTATAAATAGCATTGTCGCGCAGAGATAAAGTGGAGTAGTTTTTTAGAAATCTTATAAGATAAGTAAACTTAAGCTATTTAAAGCTTAAATTTTGCAAGGTTTACTTTCGCGTTTTTTACCTAGTGCAAAATACGCGAAAATATAACCCTCGCGAAATAAAATGATACACAATAAACGCTCGTATCATAATTAATAAAATAAAATTTATTCATGTATGATACCGTCTTTATTAAGCTTAAACGTGCGACAAAATACGCGAAAATATAACCCTCGCCAAATAAAATGATACAAATAAATACTCGAATTATAATTAATAAAAAACAAATTTATATGATACTGTCTTTATTAAGCTTGAACGTGCGGCAAAGTACGCGAAAATATTACCCTTGCGAAATAAAATGATACACAATTAACGCTCGCATTATAATTAATTAAAACAAATTATATGGTACTTTATTTCATTAATCTTAAACGTGCGGCAAACATTCGGTAATCCAGATCAATATTAAACGCGTGGCTGTAATTCTAATGCTGATTATTACTTAACTGTCTGACAATGCAAAATGACCTTTGTAAGTCGTAAATAATAATAGTACAATAATCCATTTTTCCATTTCATTAAACGTGTTTAATCTTTCTAAAGTATAATAAACATGAAAGCTTTGATTTAACCAGCGTATTATAGTTGCTTTAAAAGGAAATGTATTCGATTTCGTATTGAAGTTATGCGCATTGTTAAATGGAAGTATACAACTTAGTTCCATAATTGTATACACGGACAATAATGGAAAGCGCACTAAGGAGTGCATAAGACGTGCTCTTTTATTTGGGCTGAACTTAATATCAAATTATTAATTTAAATTTAATGTTTATATTATAAAGTCGAATGTTTACAAAATGGAAATCAAAACAGTGTTGAAATGAATTAACGGGAACAATTGATTCCTTGATGAATTGTTCGATTTTCTTCTTGTTACGTCGTATTACATGTATTGACAGACGGATCATTTTCATATATTCAGACCGTCTCGATGATGGTATTATTTCAGAATTGATCATCTAAATTGTAGATTACATCGATTTTATGGATGAAATAGAAAACGATTGTTCGTGAAAATAACAATAACAATTATTTTAATTTGAAAATTATCTATCATAAAAAATCTGCTGTCAAAGAATTTTCATCGACGGATCGTTCCGTAAAATGGAGTTATTTGCCACCTATATGGATGATTGTTGTGTTAAGACGAATGATGACTTCCATCGTTTATAATACAATTCATTTTTAAATTTTTGTATAACGCTAAAAGTTAGGCGGACATTTAGCATTAAGCGAAGTGAATTTTAAATCGCGGAATAACGACAAAAAGGAGCGGACAATTTTTAGGCGAAAAAAAAAGAGAAATAGAACACCGCATTCGTAAAAGTAAGGAATCCATTATTTATGGGTGTTTACATGCCATATTCCTAGAAGGGAACTGTAAAATATTTCAGAAAGAGGAAATACAATAATCCTAACAGCACAGATAATACATTATTCACGACACTTTGGAATACGGTTTAACTGGTGTAAAGTCATTTTTTTCTAAGGAGAGATAACAGATAAGCGGAAACCATTATCGCACTTTCCTAGGAACCATTACTTTCATCATTGGTAAAATAACACGGAATGGCAACACTTGCGACATCAAATTATTCCGAGGTAATTGTTGTTGTTGCTGCTGTTGTTGTTTTTGTTGTTGATGATGTGGTTGATGTTGCTGTTGTTAATGATGTCTTCATCAACCGGCTGATTGTTTGTGTTATGCAGTTATTTTTTAAAATTTGAATGTTTTGTACATAAAAATAACATATCTGATGATGGATAAGTAGACAGTCACGTGATGATATGTTTATAAGCATGATTTTATGGCAGATATGGGCAAATTAAATATTTCTTTCCAGTGACCAATTCTCATCTTTGGAACTTTACGATATCAAAGTCTGAAACTTTTTGCATATTATTGGAATGAAGTCGTTTGTCACGTGACTGTCAAGTTATCGATAATGTAGTGTACGTGTATTGTAGATCCCTTATCAGACTGTATGATGCGCAAGTTTATAAGGGTCAGCATATGCACAGATCGCATCAATGATTGGCGGATAAAATTGTCACATTCGCATTAACCCTTTACTCCGTAGATACGGCTTTTATTGCGTGGGCGAACAGTTTAGATCCAGATCAGCTGACACATCTTTGCCGTCTGATCTAAACTATCCGCTGGTTATTTCTGACTAACAGGAAAACTGGAAAATTTATGTCCAGATCAGATAAAATGGCTGTGGCAGCTGATCTGGATCTAAATTGATCATCCAGGTAATAAAAGGCCTATATATTGAGTAAAGAGTTAAGTGACATTTCGATAGGAGCGGTTAGATATAACGATCTGTCTTGATTTTGAGCTACTGAAAATATCACAGTTAAGTTGTTGTTGTCGGGGTATTACATGTACATGTACAAGTATCACAGTCTGGAAAATAGCAATTTGGAGTTAGTTAATCAACCGTGTTTTCGAGCTAAGAGCTAACAGGTCTCCGTCCGAATGCTATCAGTTTGGAAAAAAGCGATTTCGATGTAGTGATTTAACCTTGTTTTCGAGTTCAGGGAAAAAATCTTTAGGTTATATTTATCCGAGTGCTATCAAAATTCTGAAAGAGTGATTTTCGATGTAGTGGTTCAACCGTGTTTTGGAGCTAAGAGAAATGTGTCCGATTGCTATCAAAGTTTGGAAAAAAGCTATTTAATTATATTGATTTCAACATTTTTTGAGCTATGAGAAAATTATCACAATTAAGTGTCGTTTTTCCATGTGCAACCGATGTTTGGAATAGTGCGATTTGAGGATATTAGTTACATCCTGATTTCGAGCTAAGAGAACAGATGTGGTGAGAACAAAAGGGCTTCATGTTAATAAAACTCTCAGTTATAATTACCAAAATATTAGCTAAGAAATGATTTCAATCGCATGTTCTCCGCCGATCTCCGAGATTCTCCGATCAAGGCAATCGTAACCTCTCGGCCGATCTCCGAGATTCTCCGATCACGATCTCCGAGATTCTCCGATCACGATCTCCTAGATTCTCCGATCAAGGCAATCGTTACCTCTCGGCCGATCTCCGAGATCCTCCGATCAAGGCAATCGTAACTTTTCGGCCGATTTTCGAGATTCTCGCATTAAGACCATTTGACAAATGTAAGAAGGTGAAAGTTTTCTTGTCATTGTACGAAAGACCGATGGTGACATTTCAACTTCACGATTTCACGATTTCAAAACGAGGAATAATCGTGAAATTGTGAAATCATGAAATCGTGAAATCGTGAAATTCTGAAGAGAAATCGCGAAATCACGAATTAATGAAGTCGTGAAATCGAGAAATTACGAAATTTTGAAGTGAAATTGTGAAATCATGAATCGTGAAATTGTGAAGTTTTCGAAAGGAATCGTGAAATCATGAAATCGTGAAATTGTGAAGTTTCCGAAAGAAATCGTGAAATCAAGAAATCGTGAAATCATGAAATCGTGAAATCATGAAATCGTGAAATCATGAAATCGTGAAATTGTGAAGTTTTCGAAAAAAATCGTAAAATCATGAAATCGTGAAATCATGAAAACGTGAAATTGTTAAGTTTTCCAAAGAAATCGTGTATAATTTCACGATTTCTCTCCAAAACTTCACAGTTTCACGATTTCACGATTTCACGATTTCTCTACAAAACTTCACTATTTCACGATTTCGTGATTTTACGATTTCTCTCCAAAACTTCACGATTTCACGATTTCGTGATTTCACAATTTCGTGATTTCACGATTTCTTTCAAAAACTTCACAATTTCACGATTTCACTTCAAAACTTCATAATTTCACGACTTCATTAATTCGTGATTTCATTATTTCTCGATTTCTCTCCAAAACTTCACGATTTCGTGATTTTATAAATTCGTGATTTCACGATTTCTTTTAAAAATTTCACAATTTCACGATTTCACGATTTCATGGTTTCATTTCAAAAGTTCAGAATTTCACTATTTCACAATTACGATTTCATGATTTCACGAATTTCATCGGTTGGAACTTCCTGTATTCACTTTTTGAAATCGTGAAATCGTGAAGTTGAAATGTCACCACCGGTCTTTCGTATCATTGCTATGCGATTCAAACTTTTTTTTATCATTTCGTTCTAACACAAAACCTTTACTCCATATACACGGGTTTGGTGGCATGCGCGAACAGTAAACATCCAGATCAGCCGGCACATCGGACAATATCTTTGATCTTCCAACGCTACAAGCGTCTAGTGGTTTACATATTATATGCTGGTGTAATCTTTAATGAATTATAGAAACGGCTTTTGAACGTCGAACCGTTGCAATGCTAAGAATGCTATCTGATATCTAAATTATATATAAAGGCAAAAAATCAATATGATGCTTTTTTAACAGTAATTCACCAAAACATTTGACTAATTTCAAAACGATTGAAACAGAGCAAAGGGGCTATGATACAGAATAAAAACCAAAGTACTGAAAGTACAGAAAACTTTGCTTTTGCTTTTTTCAGTAAAAAAAGCATACTCTCATGATTCTCCTATGCACTGCCATATTGAAGGATATGTCACACACAGACAAAAATACATTGTAATATGTTCTGTCTTGAAGGATGAAAATCATGATTTTATAAGTGTAAAAGCTCATGATCGACATGTTCGTGAAGTTGGCCGCCTAGCAGCCTGGCAGCGTGAAGTTGGCCGCCTAGCGGCCTAGCAGCCTGGCAGCGTGAAGTTGGCCGCCCAGCAGCCTAGCAGCCTGGCAGCGTGAAGTTAGCCGCCCAGCAGCTTAGCAGCCACAGCAGCGTGATGTTGGCCGCCAAGCAGCCTAGCAGCGACAGCAGCCTAGAATTCACGCCGCTGTGTCTGCTTGGCTGCTGGGCGGCTAGGTTCACGCTGCTGTTGCTGCTAGGCTGCTAGGCGGCCAAATTCACGCTGCCAGGCTGCTGGGCGGCCAACTTCACGCTGCCTGGCTGCTAGGCGGCCAACTTCACGCTGCCAGGATGCTAGGCATCCAACTTCACGCTGCCAGGCTGCTAGGCGGCCAACTTCACGAACATATTATGATCGACGGCATATGTGTTTGAGAATTTATCAAGCGTACAAAGTTGTGATTGGTCTACATATAGGACATGTACCGATCGAGTCAGTTTGTGTATGCCTTTCCTACCGAAAACACACGTACTACTTTTTCGTATTCGACTACATTTTAGACGGACTACTTACTAGTATTGTCTTTTTTTATTTCAGCACAATCACCATCACAATAGCACTCGTCAGTATGACACTGATGGGGACGAGCTTTCAACCACCCTCACGTACCAGAGCGGATATAGTTCGGAATATCGACCGCACAATATTTCACGGCTAAGTCGGCACAACATCAAACTGAAATCCTGCTCCAGCTTCCCGAACCTTCTAAGCTTGTATCAGACTCCAATCAAAGAAGAGGTAACTAATTAAAAGGTATTTTACAGGTGAAAATATTAATATTTCCAGACGGAGGTTTAGCTTTCCAAACCGGCCAAGCTTTTGTTGTTGACCTTACATAAAATACAATCAGCTTATTTTTCTAAAGATCTCACCGCTTAGTATTGTACTTGGCTCTCGCCAAGGTGTACTGGATAAATACAAGATACAAGATACAAACTTTTATTTATATTCGGTATAATATGTATATCACTGTATATAAACCGATTGTATCATATGCCGGATATAGCAAGCCGATTGCATGACTGCGATATAAACAATTCGTAAATAACACATTGAAAACGGAATTATTAGGATCATTTTAAGTACCTTCAACAAAAACAAGTACGTTATATTTTGTACAGTCCTTATTGATTGTAATACCATTTGTTTTGCGCATATAGATGGATAAAAACTTGCAAAATTGCATTTAATCACAAGAAGGCCTGGCAAATGACCCACATGATTGTATCAAAATATTGTTATTCTCTACAAATAAACGCACTGATGCACGAATGCATACAAGTTATATGACTCTATGATATTAATATAAAGATTATTACATTACAATATTGCTTTAAATGTATAGATAGTGTAAATTATTAAAATGTTTGAGGGGTGTGTTTCGTAATGACTGTATCATCTATAGCATTATCATACTATCATTTATAGCATATGCACCTATTTCTGTTGTATCATTAAGTGCGATCTTCGTTGAATGATTTTCCAATAATCTGTATCACTTATGGCGATGCACATTTGCTGATTTTATCAAGTTTATGCTTTTAGGTAAGATGGAGGAGTTCATCTACAAAAATTGTCTATACAAATCGGGTATATTTGGAGAAATAATAAATCATGGCGTACAAAAACACGAAGAGAAGAACTTTAAAAAAATAAAACAGTATGATACAACAAAAGTGACTATAGGTTATTGTTAGTTTGGAGGCTTGTACAAAATTAAACTGTCAGGCCCAACGCATCTGGGCGACCGTTTAATTTTTCATACAAACCTCGAAATAAACTATAAACTGTTTTTTGTAACTGATAAATTGGCATACACATAGTTTACACAAATCAGTTGTCAAAACAGTTTTTTAATGGCTAGTATGAATGTATTATGGGAATATGTTAGAAAGAGAATTCGTTAATTTCTTTAACTGAAATCAGCATGGGAACATACCTGACTCTAAATGAAGACCTTAAACAGTCAATCAAGACATTGATTCCTTTGCTAAAGTTCCATTTGACCCTTTACTCCATGGGATATGGAGTTCGTTGTCTTTGTTGAACACTTTTTGTTATTACATTTAATAGAATATTTCTGAAAACAAGTGACCATTGTATATTCCGATCAAATGACATGGTTGTTTCGTGATCTACATTGGTCGTACATTGAGTAAAGGATTTATCATCAGCTTAAAATATCAGTATTTAAATAACTTGCTTTGCCTTAGAATTTGTATGTCACTGAGTATGAATTTATAATCGTGAACCTTGAGTTTCGAAACTTTTACTTTTAAAAAACCTTAGACTATGTTTATCAAATCCAAAACATTTTGGGACGACATTATTTATCGCTAGCTGTAAATTGTAGTTCTCAGAGCGGCCTGGGTGTTAACTATAAAGTCAGGTAGATCCAACTGTTTCGTGTCGCCGCAGTATATAAAGGCACTAAGGCCCTTATATTTCATAACGCATCATATTTCTGTAGGAAGCACTTTTAATACATGTTTTTACACCAAGCCGTTGTTCTTAAATCCGAAAAATATACTAAAATCATCTTTAAAAAATCGCCATAACTGATACACATAGATCACCAGAAACATACAAATGATTGAGTGAACATGTTCAATAAAGGATACAGTCTTTGTCGAATCTACATGCATGTTTGGTCTAATATTTTGATGTTTAATTGATCAGCTATGGTATTCTTATTATTGTAAGAATAACAATGATATGTTTTATCATCGCTAGCATGAGAATACCTCTCAAAACCTGTTAAAACATAAACATTTACGCTGATTTTATAACAGTACACAGTGCAAACGGTACTTTGTGTGAGTGATTTAGGCGATTTTTTAAAAGTATATTGCATAAAAAAGGTAACAACGTCTTTCATAACAAGTGCTACGAGAATCGCCAGTTGAATATGTATTTGTCGATTCGATTTCTCATTACAATACATACAAAATCTCCTCATTTTTGAACTGTTTACTATGTTTTTGTGACAATCAGTGCGCTATATCCGGTAGATGATACAATCGGTTTATATACGAGGGATGATAAAAAAACGTGGACTTTTGTTACAGATTTTATATTTTTCAAAATACCACAAATAAAATTACACGAGCCTTAATCGGAATATGTCCAGCATATTTTTACAAAATATCAGCAAAATACAACATCGCGTAAAAAAAACTATGAACAATTAAAACCATACACTAAGCGCTATCCGGCGCACGTCAAATTAGATCTCTCAACGTCAACGACGTTTATTCATGGGCGCAGCGTTAGCGAAGCGGCGTATGATCAATTAAAGTTTTTTTTAAATAGACCCTGTCACCAGAATGCAATGCCGGGGAACCCATTTATTGAACATAGCAGTGTTTTATCGCTGGTCAAAACCTCGCAAGTGGTTATGAGGCGATCAAGAAATTGGTCACTTCTCGCTCGTACCGCCGAAGAAACGACCGGGAATGCAATAACCACACTATCGCGGTTCTTTAGCAACGGGCGTTTAACTAAAAATATTTCATTATAAATTTGTATTTTTTATAAAACAAGTCTTTGGATTGCGGACACAGTCTCTGTAGCTGTTTACTCAAGTGTAATTAAAATAAACAACGTATTTATTCTTTTTTGATTATTTATGAATTCTTAATGATTCAAATACGGAACAAAAACATTGTTTGAAAAACAAATTTGTTAATTTATTATTAACATGCCTTTAAATATGTAATTTGTTCGGCAATATCCGGTGCACGCTACATCATCCAGTCTGGAATAGCTCAAAAAAGCGCCACAATAGTTGAACTTTTGTCCACTTCAGTTGCCTCCCGGATTGACGTCACTGCCGTAACGCCGATTTTTTGTCTTTTTGTCCTTTCCCCCAGGCCTATGTAATGGCTCTCCTGATCGTAAAAAAACCCACTGGTACCACTTAAAACTACAGCTCGGCTTACGGAAGTTTTCGTTTGCGTCAGCTAAATTATTTTAGCTTTTCAGAAGGTGATTTTCAAAGATCATTACGCAAAGTCCGATTGACGTAAAATTTTCGCATGACATCATTCGTATACCGCGACTTGAGGTTGCCAAGTTTGGCTCTTTCCCCACTAGTAGTTTTGTTTATATTGACAGGTATTTGCTTTATAAAGTACAATAGCAATGACGTGCGCCGCCTGCGTGTTACCATGGTTATTCAAATAAGCGACACGCTTTTAAAATTGATTAAATATATGAATATTTTAGCTCAGTTTGTTACGTTTGTGTTTTGATTGAATTTAGTATATAATTTATTGCGAACGTGTTTCAAATTAAGATGCAATAATAAAAGTCTACGTTATTTTTGATCATCCCTCGTACAGTGTATATGATTAACATTAGCTATGCGTAGCTCTATTGACCGATATGGTATTACATGTAACAAGATGTATAAAATAAAATGTGTGTAACAGTCATTTAGTTATATAGCAGAATACATATGACAGACTAGATTAAATATTCATCCTAGTATTGTATCAGAATTCAATCAGAAGTTAATAGTCCTTTTTGTTGTTATTATTGTATTTGTTTAAATTTGAAATAAAATGACTTTTTCTTGAATTCTAAATCCACTTATCTAGAATCAAGCAGAAAATGATGTTGATTTGTTGTTTTGTTGTTGTTGTTTTTTTTTTCAATTTAAAGTTACGTTTTAAGAATTCCATATTTCCATAAAGTCGAAATATAAATTTTAATTACCTCAGTCTTTTCTTGTAACATACACTAATCGCATTTAATAATTGGTGTTTTTTAAAACCTTCACTTTAAGGAAATTGATTGCTGATACTAACTACAGCAGTTAAGAAAACAAAGGAGATAACTCTTTCGCAGAATTTGACTTATAACGACAGGGGTTGTGTTTCATTCAAAACACCGACTTGATATCAATGCATTAATAATCATATTTTGTTGTCAATAGAGTACCACTGAAGAGGTACCAACAAAGAAGAAGAAACATGTGCGAAAAAGAAGGGAGCGCAAGAACAATGTAGAGTTTAAACAAGATCATGACGACCCACATGAGAGGCGCGCACGTCAAGAGGTAAACCAGCGTGGACAATTGGTTTAATACTATAGTATAAAGTCCAATCTGTGCTAAAAACACATATAAACAAAGATTATATTTTGAGTAAGACCACTTTGTATTTATTTTACTGACTTAAAAATAAAGGCCACCTGCTTTCAAAGACGTTTTTGGGGGTTTTCCCCTGAAGAGTCTTTGAGGACAGGATTAGGTGAAGTAAAAATATTTTAAAAGTTTAGCTGGTGTTAGTGTTTTAGAAAAGAAATATAAACTATTTAAAGATTTAAAAGAAGACATATTTGTTACTTTTTATAACCTGTCAGACACGTGGTAATTGTGCACTTGCCCTTGAGCAAAATAAGCGAAAATTAATCTCGCGCAAAATAAAATGATGCCACAGTATTATAGGAAGTTGGTTCGCCAGGTATGATTGTAAATCTCTATGTCTTTTTCCGGTTTAGATTCGCCAGCTTCGGATGGACGCTGTTGCCAGAGAACAGTTGGACAAGTTCGACAACTACGTGAAAAGTATGAAAGACAAGGTGGAGAGACAACGGGAAGAGCGAAAAAGGTACAACGAAGTTCTCCAGGAAAGACTGAGGGAGCAAGAAGAGGAGGTATGTAGCTAAGCTTAGAGCTTTTTATAATGGAATGGAAGAATTGAAAGAAAATAGGTCAAGTAAGTTATGAGAGAGAGAGAGAGAGAGAGAGAGAGAGAGAGAGAGAGAGAGAGAGACAGAGAGAGAGAGAGAGACAGAGAGAGAGAGAGAGGGAGAGAGAGAGAGAGAGAGAAAGGAACAACGAAGTACTCTAGGAAAGACTGCGGGAAGAGGCGGTAAGCAGCTAAGCTTAGAGTCTTTTATTGAAAGAATTGAAAGAAAATAGGTCAAGAAAGGAAGGAGAGGGAGGGAGGGAGGGAGACGCACAGACCAGACAGATAGTCACAGAAGGGGAGTAAGAGAGAGAAACATATATAGAGAGACAGACACCGTGAAAGAAAGGGAGACAAACAGACAGACAGAGAAAATGAGAGAGATGTGATGTGGGAAACAGAGAAGTACGAGTACATTATTATTAGTTGTTTGCAGTATTCAAACACAATTAGAATAAGATCAAAGTTGACAGAAAACTGAGTATGATCTGCATGTATTTATATATTTTCTGAAAGTAAACTCCTGCAACGACAAATCTTTCAAAAGAAAGGGTCAAATGCAATGTGTCAATCGGGAGTCTTTCATGATAATGTATAACTTAGGTCCACGAAATTCAAATATTACTGCCCAAAAGGTGGTTCATCGAAACATACTGAAACCCCTCTGGAGCCTACTTTGCAGCAGTAATTATTTTCTTATTCAGGAACGAAAGAAACTACGACTTCACAGAGGAACTAAACACGTGTATGTGCACGACAAAAGATACCTTAAAACCTTACCTGTTTCAAATTATTGTAAAGCCACGCGATTGGCTGATGAGCTACAACGGAAGGGCGTACTGCGCACGCGCGGGGATGTCGATAAATTCTGGGCGGGTTATTCGAATAATCAACACAAATCAACAGACATTTTCTCAGAAACTGAATCTAATTCAGGTAAATATTGCATTTCCTTTCTAATACTCTGCCGAGAAAGTAGAATATTTTACCTTCATTCATAAGCACTACAGGGGCGAAATCAGTATGGATTCAGTGGGGTTGCTTAAACCCCGTTTTCGGCCCGCAATATTTAGTTTTGATGAATATTTTGGCTAGAACTGTGAAATTATCATCTATCTACCCAAAACTAACCCCCTTTCCAGATTCGTCCTAGCATTGCACGACTCTGATTTAGATGACAGTTTCATATTTTACCATTAAGGCAGGGATTTTGTGCATTCCCTATGTGGTTTTTTCCTCATAATGTAAGACTTGTTTGAGGCTAAATGCATATTTGAGCTGCGCAAAGTGACAAATAACTTTTAGAACTGACGTCAGTGTCGGATACAAGATTTCTAGAAAGGAAGTTCGCTTGTGGTATTCTTTGGGCAGTTTAGTTGAATGATAATTTCCAACTATCAGGCCAACATCCCGATAAAATTAAATATTTCTGCTCCCAAAAAGGGTTAAAATCAACCCCACTGACCCACCTCTAGATCCGCCCCTGTGTGCAGAGGACACACGTAATTTTCATACATGTGCTCAACATTTGCATTGAATTTAATTATGTTGATATCGTTTTTATACCGATACACGTATAACTTTCAGTACTTTAGCCATTACACTGTCATAATCCAAACGAATGTTCATTTTGAACGGCGTGGAATAGTCACAGTTTAAAGAATACGTTTTATCATATTTCAGTAAATTACCCCCAGAAATGGATGACTACGATGAGACCCGAGATTAAGATAACGGACAATGACGAAGATGAAGAAACCATCACGGAAGCTGTCGATCTTCACCATCGGCAGTTGCCGCCAATTAAAACAACCAAGAAAAAGCATCAATAGCAAACTAACAGTAACTGTTACCGCTGTCACCACAAGGGATCGAACTCACAGCAGTAGTAACCTGTTTTACTCTAACAGTTATATCTACCATCACAAGGGGTTATTACACCACAATGAGCTTAATAACTGCTATCTATACGTTTATGGAATACTGACTACTAAATATAAAATGTTGCAGTTTCATTTAAAAAGAGAGTGTACATACGGCGACGGTCTTCGGATACTAACATAGCGTCGAAGGGAATTCACTGGGTCGAAGTTTCACAAAAGTTACTCCCCCTTATAATTGCAAGATTGTCAACAGTGTTAACTTCCCCTTACAGACAATGTAACGGCGTTATCAAACCGCGTTATCAAAGCCCGTGTCTTACAGGTCATGTTACCCTTTTATCATTTAAGCCAAACTCCCGCGGTGAATTTTCACCTCCAAGTTCTATCTAATTATAAAACAAAATGGCAGTTCCTCTTTTATCCATAAACACGTATTAAAACGTTGTTTTTTCTACGGAAGAGGTAAATACGCCGGTCGTGTACATGTAAACAATATATTCTTCGATTTTTCCGACATCGGAGGAATGCATGTGATATTAATAATGTTTCATTATGTATGACTTATTTCTGTTAGGGTCTTGTTATTTGAAATACAAGTTGCTGAATTTGTATTATGGATATATTTTCATTATGAGTATTATAATCTTGCTGAAATGATGCTAACAGAGTTGCGATGTATTGCAGAACACAGAGATTCTATCAGATATATAAACCAGAACGATTTTCATATTGGAGCAGTTGGCAGTTTCCTAAGGAATAGAATCGTTTTGGAAAGAGGGCTATGTTAGACCGTATATGTCACAAAACGAATATGTCACACGTGTGATATATTCGGTCGAATACGTGACACACGTAGGATATATTCGGTCGAATATGTGACACACGTAGGATATATTCGGTCGAATACGTCACACCCTTCAGTCGAATATGGGACAGTTAATGAGACATATTCGGTTGTAATTACTTTTTCCACGCTCAACAAAACGTCTTTGTCACTTGTCAAAAATATCCTAATGTTGTTAATTTGACTTAAAAACTTAATGTCAGTTTCTCGTCTATTAAAACTATTTGGGTTAAAGTTCTTGTGGCCCCTTACTGTACATTGCATATCTGCAAGTCGAAAACGTTACAACAAAAAATCACTCGTGATGATTATGTTGATAGTGATGTTTCGTTGACGTTAATGAGGGCAAGCTGCTGCTGCTGCTGCTGCGGACAAAGATAATGGCAACGATGTTTAGAATTGGTTCATGGTATGAAATGTGTGATATATATGGTCAGACATTTATCGCTTTTCTGCACAAACGTATATGTCACATAAAGACAGTGATTAATTCGGCCGAATATGTCACACACGTGTGACATATACGTTTTGTGACATATACGGTCTAACAGGGCTATACGTTTGTTCAATTTACGTTCATTAGAAAACACGCTTCTGGAAAGTTGATGTCATATCCGGAAATTACGTAATAGAATTGAATAATAGACGATACTGCATGTTTCAACGTACTTAAAGATAAACATATTAAAAGAAAATGCTTTACAATCTATAATTATTCACAAGAAAACATAATAAAAACATTAGCCTTTCTAAAATTCATAATCGAAAACAAATGTTTGTGTCTGCAATGTGAATTTACACTACTTAACCGTAATTATTTGTCAACGAGTAATTTACCTTCAAAAAGCCTTTAACAAATGGCCGTGAACGATTTTACCATGATTCATCTATGCATACGCGAAAGTGGCGCATACTGTTTTGTAACACTCTACAATACCCTTTATATTAGCGAGAAGGCGTAAGGCAACGGGATTAAGAAATCTGGGGTATGTTGGACCATGGACTAGTTCCTCAAGTGTCCGAACATGAACCTCTAAGTTCTGCTTAATTTGTTGCATAAAATAGTGATAATAAATATAATTTGCGCACCCCGATTGTATGGGCGTGATAAAGTTAGCAGAATAGCAGAACATCAGAAATATGTTTTTCCTTCTGCCAGCAGACTGGACGAACTAGCATAAGGAAAACACTGCCAGCAGACTGGGCTTACAAGCTGTATGGAAATATTTTCATTTTACTGGTCTATCTAGTATGCTGGCAGAATGAAAATGTGTTCATTCATATTTTCATTTTACTGGTTTTCCCAGTCTGCTGGCAGAATGTTATGTTCATTCTGCTAGTATGCCACTCTACTAACTTAACCGAGTTGATTGCATGCGATGTCTGGGATTTAAGACCATACATGTAGAATAGTATTTTTTTTATAAAACTGCAAAATCATTTCGTTGGAATTGATTGCATAGATTGCAAGTGACAAAACATTGCGCATAACATCGAGCAACACTACAGGACCCCTCTGGATCCGCACACGACTCACAATTTTTAGAAATACGATCGCAAAAAGTAAAGATTTTCATAACTTACAAAGACTTTATGGAGTTATAACTTTATTATTTCTGTGATTTCATGCCTATTACATGTACATATAAAAACTATGCACATAAAGAGTCAGCGATAAAAGGAAGTAACTTCTATAATCACGGAATGATTTATTGAACAAAAAATCCCTTTCTTGTTTATGTTTTATGATAAGGTGAGGCGCGAGGCTAGGTTTGGAAATAATGAAATGCATTTCATCTATAATCTCGCCACTGCCACGGTGGTCCAGGTCGAACCCAACGGCCTTCCTCTGGATCCCATATTCTTGGACTGTTTCGTGGATCGAACCTACGATCGTACATCCTGTTGCTTGCCCGCTGTTCTCTTACTGGGTTCCTTTGATATTGGTGATGTCTTGGATATCCCCAGTGGTCTCCCTCAGGCTCCTGTTTCCGGTGTGGGTCGTACCGCCTCTGCCCCCACGGTACACCCGGACGACACATAGAAACTGGCTGACCAAGCATTAGCGATCTGTGATCTGCAACACTAAACGCTTGCATGTTATTGTTGACATCAAGCGTTCCTTTTATTTTTCCGTTGGAGACAACCAAAACAGTACGACTTGCATTCAGCGCATGCGCACCTCGAGTGATTTTAATATTCCAGTTTGATTCAATGTTAATTTCAACTAGCCTCGATTTCAACCTCAGAATGTTCTTTTCAGCATTCATTCTAAGGAAATTGATAGGTCCCGAGTAAACCGATACCTCCCCGTTATCGTTCTGGTTAACCTTTGTATCATAGATTTTAACAGTACTCCCAGTCATTCCTTGTTTCCAGAAGTACGCATGCGCCAGGATTGTTTCCATTTTCTCTTTGTTTACATCCGATGGCGTATCTGTTGACAGAAAACTCACAGAGTCATCTTGCGACATATCTCTAAAATTTGGCTCTTCGGTCATCTCTGTCACCATTCTATGGTCAAATTTGTACGTTTTAAAATCGTTTCCAAACATGACAAGTTCATTGGTTAACCTTGCTCTTCGCTCTAAATATAGCTCCGCGTGCACGCTCGTATCACATTGGTAAATTCTCGCTGCCGGATGGATTACGCATGTCTTGTCACCATTTCCGTTAATGGCAACCACAAGCCTTTTCTCGTGATTTACAAGTCGCAGTGACTTGTCTGCGGATATTTCAAGGAATATTCCTTCTCTTAGAATGACCGATATTAAATAATCCTCTGTCATATGCAAAGCAGGATACGGAAGCCCATTTTCTGGGTTAACATACACTTGATTCTCGTCATAGGAAACAAAAAGTTGTCCATCCGTGCATGCTAACTGGTCGTTAATCAGTCCGTCGTAATTTTGAATTTGAGACCAATCCGTGAACCACAGATTGGATAAATTTGGATCTTGCTGAGTGTGAAACCCACTTTTCTGCTCTGTGACACACGAGACCGTGTTGGTATTGGTCTTCATTCGATCTGAAGCGATTGCCTCCGAACCGGTAAAGTTGCCGCCGGCTTCTACTGATTCAGAACAACTTAGGCCGTTATCTGCATAAGCCTAAAAGATTTGAAACAAAATATTTTCATGAATGACAAGCCAGTCGATGGTCAAGGTTCAAAATAAGTACTGTATGATCCGATGGTTAAATAAAAATGGCACAGAAAGGCACGTTGGAAAACAAACTTGGATTGCAACTTGATCTAATAAATGCAATAAAAAAACTTGATGCAAGATTTCTAAAAATGGTTCGTTCTGGACAGTCTTAATGTAGTTACACGATAATTTCTAATTTCCCGGCCAAAATCACCATAAACATTATTTATTGCTGCCCTAAAATTGGCTTGAGCCAACCCTACTGGACCCGCATTGGATCCGCACCTGCTCTATTATAGAAACCACCAATTTTGATTATGCTTTGTTCTAAGTCATAATGTTAAGAAAAGAAAATGCTAGTAAAATAATCAACGCAATTTTAACTAATCTTGATTGCAAAGTTATACATATTTCAAATGAATGCATCAGTTTTCACTGAAAGATATGATAAGAACTTCATAAATATAAAGAGTGATTGATTACAAATCGCTGAAAGGATGCCGAACTGTTGTAACTGCCTTTTTTGTTCCTATACACTTACAGTTTTTTTTGCACTCAGCCTACGAAATGGTATGTTAGGTTATCGTTGCAGCAGAAGGTACAGTTTGCTTTCCAGAAAAATGAAATCTATATCAGTAAACCTCCGACAATTGCAAATCATAGAAATTGCAGTGGTTGATAAAGATTTTTGTTTAATAAAAAACCCCGCAAAACTCTCTGATTTGAGAAATATTTCTGATCTTGATAATTTCCAAATCTCTGGCGTATAAAAACTTGGATGTTACAATAGAAGACCAAAAGGCTGTTAATTTATCATAAAATGAGTGGGTTTTTTTTGCTTATTTCTTATCAAATTACCTCCCTTTGAATTAAATAGCCGTTTTGAAATGACTGCCAGCTTTTTCACTTGCAACTGGTGAACGATGGTGCGTTTACGCTGACGTCATATCTCACAACAATGTGCACAGTCCAGTGTTCGCGAGCAGTTGTATTGCATCGAATCGGAGTAAATGTTTTTCATTGTAAAATGAAAACAGCCTTAAGAAAGGCTGAGTTAAAAAAAAAACACCTTATGTTTTGATCAATACTGTACACCTTATAACTGTGAAAGTGCACCTGCGGTGTGGACAGATATATTGTTCTATCAAATCTCAACTTATAAACACAATTAAATATTTCCTTCTGTTCTAAGACCACCCTGCAACTTTCGTGTTAACATTAATTTATGATTACATTGTCTGACTGATTAAATATCTGGTCTGCTTTCGGCATTTTTTCTTAAACGTAAAGGAATTTTATTTCATGCTCATCGACAAAAATTAAGAATGATTGCCGGATTCTGGTAAAATCTCTTTGAAAGCTCGGTAACATGCAAAAACAACAGAAATAATACACATTCTAAAGTAATACATATATTTGACAAGGAAGGGGAATAAAATGGCGTAAATCAGAACGATAATGCTGCTCCTGCTGCTGCTGATGATGATGATGGTGGTGATGTTGGTAATTGATGATAATGATGATTGCTATGGTTGTAATGGTAGTGATGATGATGAGAATGAGGATGCTGAGAATGATATAGTTGATGATGATTATGGTGTTGGTCGTGGGGGTGGTTGTCATTATGATGGTGATGATGATGATGATGATGATGATGATGATGATGATGATGATGATGATGATGATGATGATGATGATGATGATGATGATGATGATGACGACGACGACGACGATGATGATGATGATGATGATGATGATGATGATGCTGAGAATGATATTGATGATGATTTTGGTGGTGGTCGTAGGGGTGGTTGTGATAATGATGATGATGATGACGATGACGACTACGGTGATGACGACGACGATGATGATGATGATGATGACGACGACAACAATGAGGATGATTATGATTATCGACGACGATGATGTTTATGAACAAGTATTGTTTTACTTAAAAAAATACTTAACCTGTAAATTGCACGCAATAATAAAATATTTGAAGTTTTCGGCAGGCATGAATTTATCACTGTCTCACGCTCTTATCAATAGGGTTATACAATATGTTACAGCATCTCATAAATCGGTATACGAATGATAGATTTATGTTTCGTTACGGCTCAACATGTCTGCTTTGTTTTTAAAAATATCCCGTTATCAGCTCAAATGAACTTCTTGTCTGGCAAATATGCTTCAAGGAAACACTGTCTGCGTGCACTAAAACATATTTGCGGCCAAACCATAAACAAATTGGTTTTGTTTTACTCTTTTGGAAATTATTGCTGTTAATGTTTTCGTTGTCGTTGTCTTTATTTGTGCTAAAAAATTTTCAAATTTGAACATTTTGAAAGTAGAAATCATAAAAAATGTTTAAAAAAAACCAAAGCAACCGAATCCGAAAATTTTTATAATCTATTATTGCTGGCTCGATTCAACCACATGAGTTAAACATTCTTGTTAATAATAAAAATAAATTTCTGTACAAATGTCAAACTCCTTTGGTTCAACTGAGCCTGTTCATGGGCAGTAATGGAACTAGTATACTAGTTTTGCACGTCGCGTTCTGAAATGTGTGCTTGTATTCTTGAAAACGTTATTATTTTACCTGTGGCATGTATTCTTTGGCGTCCGTACTTTTTCCGGAAAGGCTCATGTTCTGCGGGCTGTATTCTACATCCGGTTCCGGTGGAGCGCATGCGTCATTGATATACATCATGTGATTGGGAGCATAGGATACTTGGTGCTGTAGGTGCTGCGGAAGAATTTCATAACTGTTAGGAATGTAAAATACCTGTCCATTATACTCTATTTGAGACAGAAAATTACATTGTTCATCAATTACTACAGTTTGCTCATGATGTTCTGATCTTATTTCGTTTTCGACTTTTTCTTTTATTTCATTTTCAGGTTCATGTTTTGTTATGTCTTGATCTATGTTCTGAATATTGCCTTTGTTTTCTATTAATTGTTTTGAACGGCAATCTTCTATCACGGCTTTGCGATGTTTTTTCATGGTTGATTTCTTTTTTTGTTGAATCGATTCGCAATGTATTCTATCTTCCTCTTTTAGTTCAGAAATGATTTCACCTGTTTCATTTTTACACTGGGGTTTTGATGTTTCTATGCAATCAACTTCTGCTATAGATTCGTTCAGTTTCATACTGATTCCTTTATTTTCTTCTATAATATCTTCATGATTTTGCTGTCCTACCCGTTTATCATCTGTTACTACATTGAGTTTTTCTTTCAAAAAATTTTCTATAGATGCACATTCGAGCGCGCATTTAGAATCTTTCACAGTTTTCATTTCCTTAATGGAATCAGTAGCTTCTACATCGTTTGACAACGTTTGTTTGTCGAATATTGTGTTGTGACAGTCTGATTCCGTACGGGATCGGCTGGTATCCCGGATCCCCGGTACAGCACAATCGTCCACATTATTCGAGATTGATTTCAGGACTTCCCTCACACATTTTTCGGCTAATTCAGACTCGTCAGTTTCTGTTTCGGATTCACTCTCCGATGCAGAATAATCGATGGGCTCACTGGATGCATTTGATTCATTAGACAAACTTCCTTTCACATCAACTGGACGAGGCGAGTTGACCAATTCCGCATCGCTCTTGAACTCGCCTTCAGGAGCAAAGGAATGTAAGTCTGCATTTTCTGGCATTGCATACAAGTCAGGATTATCACGCCTTACCTCATACATATTGTGATCTATTGGAATGGAAATCATGTACCCGCTTGGAGCAATAGCAGTCGCAGCAACACCGGATGGCATTGACACTTCATTGTTATAAAATTGCTGTTGCTGCGCAACGGATGGAGGTGGTATAAACTGGTATACACCTTGTCCATTCTGTTGATAAGCATACTGGCCAGCCGGATGTTGACTTTTACCCGGGAATCTGCTTTCATCAAACGGCTGAAATGTCCCGAAACTTTTGTTGAGATGTGGTTGGCAATTTACCTCGTTTGATTTTGAATTGTTTCGTCCATCCAGAGCGTTGTTTGCACAATTTAAATCGGAAAATTTTCCTTGAGAGGTGTTAGGACCCTCAGAAAGGCGATCAAACTGATTCCAATGTTTCTTTCGATTCCAATGATTATTTTTAACTGGATTCGTATACCTGTGTTTGTTGATGTTTCTTCCTTCTGAAAACCGTGCGGTTTTCAACCCTGATTCGGAGTCCACTAATTCGTTTCTAGTAACTAAAAGTGTATTACCATCTTGAGACATGTTAATCTCATTGCTTTTTGTTGCGCCCCCATCGCTGTTTTTGTATCTTGAATTCTTTATATAACGTCCACTATACATTTTTTTAACTTCACTTTTGATGAGAAAAAATATTTAGATCCTGGACGTCGCCATTTTGTTTACGTCAATGACGTCAAAGTGGCGGTTGCACGTTACCGTTCCCGCACGGCGTACATTAACGTCGTGTGCTACTCGTTGAATGCATATCTTAACATGACACATTTCTGATAAATAGACTAGCCGCTTTAAATGTGAACTTGATTAAAGAAGTTATGCCAATTTGAACATGGGTAAACGGCAAGAATAATTAAAACACGGTAGACCCACGGCGATAGTTTTTCAAATTTGAAAAAAAAATATTTCTCACAATTTAATGTACTTAATGTGTTTAACTTTTACATGTACAACGCGATTTTAAATATTATTAATAATCTGTCGTTCACTGGTCATGTTTTGTAAACAATAACAAACAACAAAAATACAAAGGCATTTACACACAGACATTTGGGGTCTCCCCATACATGTAAACAGCTGACGATGAACCCGGGCCTCAGACAAATTTGGTCAGTCAATGCAAAACCCGACTTAGTACATGTACATGACTTGTATAATGAGGTGTTATTAATTCCGAAACGGAAAAAATCGAGCTCCTGTCGTTAAATAGCCCCATCAAATTAAAGTATTTGCTATCTGAGCATTAATGTTATCATTTTAATTCGCGGGGTTTTATATTCGTGTATTTTCGTGACAATGAGAGTGAAATAAAACCGCAGAAAAATAAAAAATCAAACCATTCAATGTCTGATTTTACGAGAATAAAACAAGTGCGCGAATTGATGCCCACGCGACAAAAAAATCATTTATGTCATCTGTGCAAAATTCATTCCCGCGTAATTTAATAATACCGCAAGTACGTAAGGTGGTTTGTTCTATCAAATATCTCTACAACATTATAAACAGATAAAATTAATGAAAATATCGGTTAGCTGATGAAAAACACGAAACAAACAACACCTTGAACGTATCTCCTATCAAATGATTGAGGTTTTTATCCTATAAGTGTTAAGTTCAGTGGAATAATATTTTGTTCCGAAAGCTGCAAATTGTTTAAAAAATGCTAAAAATTTAAAGTTCAACATATGGCAATAAATATTTAACTCATTAAAATAATTAAATTTTCTTAACAAACTTCAAGCCTACGAGCCATAGTTGATACATGTAATGGTTTGTTAGTAAACAGGGAAAATATCCTATTATTCTTTATAACCCATCAGGGGCGGATCCATAGGTGGTGCATTAGAGTTGCTCGAACTTCGTTTCATGGTGATTTTGGTCTTAAAGTTGAAACTTGTCATGTACCTACCCTAAGAATGTTACAAACGAACCACCATAAATTTTCTGGAAATTTTGCATCTGACCCAGCAAACTGAAATGTTTGAACCCGTTTAATTTAAGTATTGACCTGATGTGAATTAACTCAAATTCACGAAATCAAATCTTGAACCATAACAATCGTTTCCGATTTACTACAGTTAACATACTACCTCAGCGTCAAAGAGATAATTGTATGTGCAATTCAACGCACGCAAAACTAATATGACTACTTTTTATACTTATTTTTATTTCCTAAAATGTGTTTGAGTACGAGTTTGCATAAAACAATTCATGCATCAAAGTTCAAGATGATAGCATGAACATACATAAGAAGTCAAATTATACAACAGTTAAGTAGTCAGGACCATCTTTGTTCACTAACCTGGACTGTGTTAAGACAACTAATATTTTTTAATCTGCATTTAATTTAATGAAGTTTGTTAGGTTCGGAATAGTTATTAAACATTTCTCGGGGCCCCTTTATTTTTGTAACTCCATTTATTCCTTAAATTATATACTTAAATACAGTTGTCGTGATATATTGTGACCACGGTACCTGGAAAATAAAATACAAGACCTTCGACACGTAATATCTGTTAACACATTATCAGTTGATTGCAACTCTCTCATTGTTTAATTTTCCTTTAAATACAAGGGCATTACTTAAATATATAATCGAAATTGTTGAAAATAAATTCAAATGACGCACATTCTACAAGTTTTCTTCTAGAAAAAACACGGTGCATTACGCTCTTGTAGAATTTACATAATGCTAAATATATTGGAAGCAATTGCATGCAATTCCATGAACGGAGACATTCATTGACTTGTTCGTCTATCACCATTATCTAACAAATCTTGGCTGACGTGGCATCGTGCAATACTTAGATAAAAGCCGGAAGCATAACATCGCGTCAAAACATCCACCGTTTTTTTTTTTAATGATTTATACATAAAAACCAATTTGTTGCTGAGATGCAATTCTGATAAACTGGAATAAAAGGATTTATCATCAAACGCCGAGGGTGTGCCCGTGTTGCTTGTATATAAATCCTGATTTCTTTAAAGTCGTGATTTATCGCCTGCAGGTGAGTCTGTTTTCTTGTTCTAGTTTAAATTGTTTTTAAAGCAGCTAGTTCAAGTTTTTTCTTACGTTTTAAAGGCATGTGTACGCCAGGTTTGCTGTACGTTTTCGGAGCTACTGGGAATAAACTTTTTATTGACTTTTTCGTTATTTTTAATGAATAAGTAGTCAATCCTACACTATCATCAAACGCCGAGGGTGTGTCCGTGTTGACTGTAAGTAAGCCCTGATTTCTTTAAAGTCGTGATTTATCGCCTGCAGCTGAGTCTGTTTTCTTATTCTAGTTTAAAATATTTTACTTTAAAGCAGCTTGTTCGTGGTTTGTTTTCTTTTGTACATACGTCGGATTTGCAGCCTATTTTCGGAGCCAATGGGCATCAATGTTTTCGTTATTTTGTATTCGTTAATGAATTAGTAGTCATTCATACATGTACTTACTTTGATTTATCATCAAACGGCGAGTGTGTGCCCGTGTTGCTTTTAAATTCTAGGTTTAAGCCCTGATTTCTTTAAAGATGTGATTTATAGCCTGCAGGTTTAGTCTGTTCTAGTATTATGTTGTTTGTTTTAAAGTAGCCAGTTCATGCTTTTTTTTTCTTACGTTTTAAAGGCATATGTACGTTAGGTTTGCTGCACGTTTTCGGAGCTACAGGAACTTAACTTTTACTTGACTGCTTTATTATTGTCGGTCATCCTGATGATTGTCGGTCATCCTGATGATTGTCGGTCATCCTGATGATTGTCGGTCATCCTGATGATTGTCGGTTATCCTGATGAATGTCGGTTATGCTGATGATTGTCGATCATCCTGATGATTGTCGGTCATCCTGATGATTGTCGGTTAACCTGATACGACCAACATATTATAACGGACCAAACTAGAACTTTGAAAGCCAACACCGATTAACAGCGGCACCGGACGTGGTCAATTTAGACAAAACCTCCCGTTTGAGCTAGAGAACGCATTTTGTTCCCCCTTTGTGGAATAGAAGTCTTCTAAATGTTGATGAAACAATGTTTGGACATTGTAGTTACGGTTAATCAGAAATTGGGCTGATCTATAACGACATGTTTAATTATGTGAACATGCATGTTTTCTACAGCGTATAGAAATAATGTTATGCGTCTTTGTTTTAGAAACTCACGTGATGCAGACCTTTATAGCAAAATATCAGTTGCATATAAGTTGTACTGTTACTGTATTTGAATCAAACAACTGTTCAGAATGATGCCATATATGAAATAGATTCTAGCATGAATAAGCAGTCAATCATTTTAACTTTGATTTGACGCATTTTTGCTTGAAACACACCGGGGTTTAATGTTTGTGACTGATAAGCATGCTGACCCCACGTTTAACGAAAAGAACCACAGTAAAAAATTAAAGGAGTAAGTTTTCTAAGTTGTGACATTAAAAGTCGCACATGTTCACTTTTCCGTTTTGTAGCAGTATTATCTGGCTTGGATAAAAATGCTAATTAATATCTTTAAAGACAATCAAGGAAAGTTAGAGTGATTTTGATTTTTTTCTATTTCATCGATGACAATGCAATGACGAAAGCAGTAAGCGCTTAAATCATAAGTATTCGTGTTGACTTATTTTGTGTAAATTTCGGGTTTATGCAGATGTAGATTTCTGTGTAGATTTTGGGTTTATTTCGGCACAAATTCAAACACCTATGGCGAGTTACGTGTATGTTCATTTTATTTTGTTCTTGATTAATTGCACCTTTACGCCCATGGGATATGGCCGTTATCTCACCGGCAACCAGTTCAGATTATACAATTATTTACTTATTAGCTGGGAAATATGCTGTGATATTGACCTAAAAATCGTTATTGACCGAGGCGATAGCCGAGGTCAATAACGATTTTTGCGGTCAATATCAACAGCATATTTCCCAGCTAATAAGTAAATAACTGCTTTATTACATGAACTATAAATAGTTATATATGTAATAAACTATATTACATGAACTATAAATAATATAAAAGATGGAAACTTTCGGATTCTATTTATAGGCAGGTCAATATCAGCGAAAGCGGGTCAATATCTAGATTTATTGACTCGGTTATTTTGGGGTGTGACCAATCGCGTTGCGTCTATTTATAGTTCATGCAATAATGAAGGGATATGGCGGCTGACTTGGACCTACACAATGCTCACAAAGGTTTAAACCCCGTATATGAGTAAAAGGTTATTAAACTATTTTATCTTATACTAAGTACACGTCTTTTTCGTTTAAAAATAAGGACATTTGTTATTTACGAAAAAAGATTTTATGTTATCTTAAGTAAATGTAAAAAAAGAACTTTATCTATCACGCAAAAATGTTCTTTGAAGCTGTCATAAATCATCGGAAGTGCGTCGCTATCAGGCTAGGAATAAATTACTTGTAAAAGTAATGTATTTAATTTGCATTTGTCTGATAAATTGGGCACTAAATTAGCATTACAATTACTCCAGAGATGCGTTAAATTAGCATGATTATGACATGGCGTGCGTAAGCACTGGCATGATGTACGATAGACTATACAAGTTATATTTTACATTATCATTCGGTTTTTTTTGTGTGTTAACTTAATAGTAGCAACAAATATCATGTATTACAACGGAACCAAACATACAAACTACAAGGAGAAAATTGAGCTTTTATTTACGATTTAACGTCGTTTAACATCATTAATCAATAACGTTTTATTTTTTTTTAAATTTTATTGATTGAAACACACTAGCGCATTAAAAGACTTTATAATATTCGTTTTAAAGTCACAAGCGGCTCTCGATGAGGGGGTGTGGGCGCCCCCAGCGCGCGCCCCTATAAAATGTCTTACTAATATTTTAGTAAATATCAAAGCACATATTAGTTACGTCAATACAATATTTTTAATAGTACAATTAGAAAACACTGTTTAAGATAAAAAAGGCGGGTTGTTCCTGTAAGAATGATGAAAAACGCTCATTTAACTTTTTGAGATGTATGACGCTACGAATTTGTTATCCTAACTTATACAAAAACATAGTTTCCCCGCACCTTAGATTGGAAGTTTGGAATTCTGACAAGTACTGTTACAGTGTTGAGAATTTAAATTCATCTGCCAAACAAACAATGCTAACGATTTCCCACCCAAGTAAACATCAAACAGGGAACAAATCCAGCTAGATCATCATCATCAACAACCTCTTCATAGTTATCATTGTAATCATCATCATCGTCATCGTTACCACCATCCTCCTCATCATCATCAGCAGCAACAACAACAGCAGCATAAACATTGTCGTCTTTATCATTTTCTTCATCATCATCATAAAAAGTCATATAAATAGTTAACGCACAAACTATGAACGGTATGATTTATGAGATTGATAATTTCATCATCATCATCATCATCATCATCATCATCATCATCATCATCATCACCATCACCATCATCACCATTTTTGTCATCATCATAATTATCATCATCGTCGTCGTCGTTGTCATCATATGTATCATTATAAGCATCATCATCATCATCCTAGTCCCTCTAATCAGCATCGTTTCATTAATATCGCGATCTTCATTATTTTCGTCGGCGTTATTATGAAGTCCAAAACAGAAGAAACGTAGCATAACTATGGGCCAAAACAGTATCAGATTTAGCAATTTAATTTTCGTATTACGAACGAAAGCAATAACAGCGGCAGCAGCAGTATCTGCATAAATGTCATCTATAGCACTAGCTTATCATTCTGTCATCGTTATTATTATAAATTTCCAATGCATGTAAATATATTTGATATTAGATTTGCATTATGTTATTGTTTAGGCAAAAATAAACTTATTGCTTTTGGCATGGAAATGCAATTAATGCCACATAACGATACAATCCAATTTGTTAAAAAAGTAAGGCATTATATCCAACTCTGGTTTGTAGCCAGATAATGCCACTTCAGTCAATAAATTGAATGCATGTTAGGCACATGAGATTATTGTTTACCCACAATGTTATAAAAATGGCAGTGTAGTTGGTTTGCAGTTTATAAACATAGTGTTAGGAAAGAATCTAAACTATAGTGATACTTGATCGTGATCCATACTTCTTCCTTATTCATGCACTTTAAACGGAACAAGGCCACCAACTAACAAATCCGAAAGTTTATTTATAATAACCAATCAATACAGAAATTGAAATCGCTAAAAATCTTGGCGGTCAAATGTTGTGAATGTGGCATGAAATAAACCGCCATAACAAATCAATACACACCTTATAATCACTAAATATCCTGGCAATCAAATGTTAAGAATGTGGCAAGAAACAAACCAAAAAAAACCAAATTACCGGTAATACAGACCTTGGAATCTCTAGTCTAAAATATCTTGGCGGTCAAATGTCGAGAATGTGTCAAGAATCAAACCCAAAACAAATCAATACAGACCTTGAAATCACTTTATTTCTTGGCGGTCAAATGTCTGGAATATTCTGCAAATCTTACACACATTTATCAATTACATTTTAATTAGCATTGTGTCTCCTGTTTTCCGATTCTATACAGAATCAATTAACGATAGGGTTAGACTAGTACGTGCATTACAAAGAACTTAAATGATTCACTTAATTAATTCAATCTTACCATTTATAGAAGAAAATGCAGTAGATAAAGCGGCAATCAAAAAAAGCTGCAGTCGAAAGTAGAAAAAGACAATTCCAGCTATTTTGTTTCGATCATAAATTGCTCTGCGGCGAGACCATAATTGTGTTATGTAACAGACTATTCGGGCCAAAAAGTGACAAATGAGGTAGACGGGCATAAATGCTGGTGATTAGCAAAACACAGGCTCTGAATATTGTGGTTTCCTAGTACCGAAATTTACGAAACAAGTCAAAACATGAGAATAATTTTGTAATAAAAATGGTAAACTGTGGCTTACTTGTCATTAAGTGCCCATTTTATCGAAGCTACGCTGTTAATAACATTTGTAATTGAAAAAAAAAACGCTTCAGTTTTTTTTCTCAGTATTACCAAAATAATTTTTAAATTATAGTTTAATTGAACATATTAACTGTATTTCTTCTGGAAGTGATTAAATTATAATTTTATTATATTATTATAATCAGGTAAATGGCATATATTAATTACTTATTTTTTTCAAGTTCAGAAGTTACATTTCTTTTTAAGATCATGCACAATAATTAAGCAAAACATAACATCGTTTATAAATGCCCTCATTAGATCTCTGGTACTGACAACAATATGTTGTCCCTTTAAAGTACTTTCTATTATGAAGAGAGAAATCAGCATTTTTATTTCTTTTTCACATATTTACGCGACCAGAATATCCAAAGTCGAACAGAAGTTTACAAATAACTCATATTGTAAACTTTTAGTTATGGAATTAAAGATCTGTGTTTTACTTCTAAACTGTTCTAATATTTCCTAATGTATGTGAAATAAAGATACTTTACTATTATTTCGTTGTGCAAATTTAACTGAACTGCATTTTTTCACATAAGAGTTTTTAACTGTATTTTTATCAATGAAAGAGGAATGACATCAGTAGACGGTCTTAAGGTGCGCGTCACGTGAAAAGGTACCTTCGGACAGTTGACGTCAATTATTGAAATAACGTCATAAAGTTAAGCAGACGAAAATACTTATTATGCATTTTGATGTAAAATTTACATTTATTGTCAAAATGTGTACATGTTACACAATTATTTTTAAGTTATAAGGAAATAATAGATATTTGTAAGTTCTTTCTAAATATAGTAACAACTAAAATGTTACAAAAATATGATCGACGGTACCTTTTCCCGTGGCGTGCCCCATATTATACTGTGTACTTTAGAGATGTACTGGTAAAACGTTCTTTATTTCAGCCTTGAGTCTGTTATTGATGTGTTAATCACATTTGAGAATTGTGGAAAAACAAGATATAATACGAATGTTTCTGTATCGTGACAAAGGAGAACATCCCCGAGAAAACGTGATGCAATCTGTCTTATAAAAAGCTACGTGTCGTCTTCGATATCAGATCTCTTATATAAGTTATTGAACCGTCGCATGTAATGCTAGGCAAGGACAACTTAGAGAGATATTGTACAAAAAATTCAAACGTTATCATTTTTAAAAAGAGAATGGCGAAAACCGTAAAGATCTTTATTTAATATCAAACCTGAAACTGTAACTGAGTTAATTATCGTGGAGTGATATTTTATGTTAATAACAAAAGGGGTTAAACGCAAAAGATTATATCCTCATCATTATTCGCGACGCAATATCTCTGTTCTGTTGTCGGTCAGATTGATTAACAAACCTCATTTAACCTTATAAATAGCTTCTATCCATTTCCTTGAAAGTGACTTTGTGTTTACAAGCACTTGTATTCATCAAGGTCCAAATGGTGGTCGTTTGAAGTTAATTTACCACGTCAGGTTGCTTATGTTTATTCGTATGAGAAGAAGACTCGGTCTGGTTTAAAGAATATACAACCACCTTGTTTGTGTCTGTCTATCTTAAGGAGATAAACTCATGTTTTTGCAAAAACCCCTCATAAAGATCACCTCGAAATTAAGTCAACCCTGAAACTAAAACCACTTTATGTAATAATTACTGAAACAAAATTAGGTTCTCTTATTTCTGATTTAAAACTATTTTTTTTTTGTTTTAATTAAATATGAAATAATCACGTGACTGTCTACTTATCCATAAGCAGTTATAAACAGACATATACATGTACTCGTATTTCTAAAAATCCCAGTTAGGCTAGTCTCTTCCTAATGATCTTACTTGAATAATCAAATCAGCAAAAAGTCAGACGCACAAAGACTGTAATTATCTCGGTTGTCTAGAAAATATTTTTTTTTCCTATTAATTTGTAAAGGTCAATGGATTTGGAGATAACAAATTCCGTTGAATGTCAAAAACAAACGTCTCGTAAATTTGTCAGCCATATTATTTTGCTGCATGTTTATCGTTTTTGTGTACTAACAATAAGTTTTTAAGAAGACACGTTATCAAGGACATAGTATCCTTGACCTTTATACGAATGATAATGAATTTTAATAAACTTGTTTAAATTTATGTGACACATTTTTGAAACATATTTCATATTAATATTACAATCACCACATTTCGTAAGTCCGTCCGGGTTATCTCGACAAAACAGCAAGAAGGATGTCAGCCAAATTATGTATCTATACAACTTGAATCATGAAGATCTACTAGGGATCTACTAGTACCCAAGGTTATAAAACTGAGCATGGAAACCAGTCTCAAATCTCAAGCATCTGATTGGCTAAAATGGCGACTGGTCGCCATTTCAGCCAATCAGATGCTTGAGATTTGAGACTGGTTTCCATGCTCAGCTTTATAACCTTCAGCCTAGGGTATGTTAATTTTCCATTTCCATCTCAAATTCTCGTACATCCCGCTGATAAAAATTCATTGTAAAGTCAATGAGAATTTTATCGATAAATCTATTTAGAAATCTGGTTAAAGATAGTAACCATTTTACCATTAGTTATTTCTTTTATGTTGAGATATGTTCGCAGTTTGTTTTTGGTTTTGGAGGTGGGGGTTGAAGCGAGACGGGGTCAGATAACAAATTAAAAATATAACCATTTGAAAGCAGTCTACATTATTTATAAATGATGTTATGGTTCAATTAAGCGATGAAACCATGTGTTGTCATTTCCTAAAATGACGCCAAAAACGTTGACAATGCGACATTTTGATGCATTTCGCAATTCGCCGGAACACACATATAAATAGTAAAAAGTTTAACAAAATTATGTAATGTTTGGTAAAAAATAAATTAAAAAAAAATTGTTTTTAAACACAGCAAAACTGAAATGCTAAAATATCACCGGAAACGCGCACGACGAGACATCTTTCTTTTAGCAAAGAATATAAAGTTTTAAATATGTATTACATTGTCAATCACATTTTAATAATTATAACGGATTTAATATTTCTGCTAGATAGGTAAGTTTGAGGTAATTCATCAAGATAACAGGTGCTTGTTTGTTGAGATAACCTTTAGGGGCAAGTGAACCTGGTTTAAACACCAAGTGATAATATGATAGCCACGAACCGTTCCTAGGCAGTAAACCCTCGTGTTTATACTTCTTTAATGGTTTGTGATATTTTCATATTATAAAATACGCTCTCATTACCTTTTTACATTTTGAAGATGATGGGGGATGTGGTATTTCTTCTTTAAATCTGAAACTTCTGTTTAAATTAAGTTTAAAGGGCTAGTTCAAAAGACATAACTTATTATAGTAGTTAAGAAGTCGTAAAGACTAGTGGTGTCACTATAGCTGTACACCCTTCGTAAATACAGTCAAATCTTTATTAAGCAGCCACCCAAGGGAGTGACTGGGGCTGCTTAACACGTGGCTGTTAAAGACTGGTAAAGACAGAACAAAAGGTCAGTTTACGACGTATTCAGACTGGCTGTTTAAGACAGGTTGTTGCTGAATGCAGGTGGCTGATACGGCAGGTTTTACTGTATATAGTAAAGGAGGGCGTGAGCCCTAGTAGATAAGTTAATCTTCTGGTTACTGGTTCTCTATACGTCTTGCGCTGATCTGGGAACCAAAGAACTTTATTTATCCAAAAGGATCAGCATTAATTTAGAACTCGGTTTTAAGAAATCAATTAACTAATACATTAGAACATATAAATAAGATTTAAGACGCAACACATAACACGTTAAGCTTTAAGTCTCTGCCTATGAGAACCAAGAAATATTGTCGCTAAAAGCGTAATACAAAATTTATGTCGAGCTTATACGAACATCAGTGTGTTGCTGAAACATATGCCGGCTATCGACGTCGCCATTTGTTTCAAAATGCCTGGGCCACCACGAATAGTAAGCGCGACATTCCCATGATTGCTAAATATAGAATGTATTTTTGTATAGGGATTTCTTCAGAAGATTGTTTTCAGGTCCGGTAAAATGGTAAAATTACCGAAAACTTCCTCCTGGAGGGTTTGAAATGTAGAGTTTAGTGAAAAGTACACGTAAGTGTTACATGTACATAGATCGATCTGTTTACGATTTTACCGAGAATACCTGCTCGACCCTGCACATCTCCCTTTAATATTCTTGTACAACATGACAGGACAGTGAAAAAAATTGGATAATTGAAAAATAGCTTTCCGTGGTTTAAGAGAAAAAACTACAAACAATAAGAGAAAATTTGTAAATATTTAATGGTTTGATTAATAAGTTAAATGGTTCAATTGTAGTGTGCTCAACATCACTTTGTTCAAACTCTGAAAGCGCAAGTTCTCATGTTCTGAAATCAATATCTGGGCTTTAATCAAATAAATATCTAAAACCCTGTTATTTCTCATCGGCTATTTTAAATGCTACTGCGGATGCAGACGAATGCATGCTATTTAGCCTTTAAATCGTTAATGTCATGATGGAGTGAAGGCCGTTGTATCTAACAACAATAAAACAAATACTGTAAAATGTAAAATCAATAATATTCGCGGAGCACTTATTTTTGTGAATTTCTTAAGCTGATCGATTAATAAATTGATATCCACCACAAAATAAAGAGTCATGAACTTAAACACAGTTTATAAACTTGAATTCCGCGAACTTAAGAACCCACGAAAACTGGTGAACCACGGAAAACAACGGAAAAAACGAAAGTTGTCGCTCGGGAAAACATGTTCAGTCACAGTATAGTGAAAATAGCTTTCATTATGCAGAGGAATTTACAAGCATGTGAATCGGTGAGCCGGCTGTTACAAGAGACGGTTCTAGTCAATAGGATATTGATCGGGCAGAATGTCGTTGGTTTTGATGTGAATGCGGAATTGGTATATTACTGGCGCATTACAGATATAAATGGAACCACCATTGCACTGGAAATCTCCTGTGTGCTTAAGTGGATAAAACAGTGAGTTGGCGAGTATATTCCTGAATTAAACCAGTCTGGAAAATTAAACATCTGCTGTAAATTTGTTGTTGGAAATAATAAAATATCAAGGTAAGTTGTCTTAAGTTTTATAGCTTTTTGTTTGGATGTGTAATAAGTAAAAAATAAACAAAACTTGGTAGTCCTGAAGCATCAACGTGGACCAAAGCATCTAAACGCTTGCTGGGTACCTGTATATTTTATATAGATAATAGGCTATATAAGTCTTAGTGATTCAATTAATGTCAAAATAATCATCATATATCAACATATATGTAAATATTGAGAACTGCTACAAATAGTTACTATGTTTGTATGAATAGTTTGTATTATTGGATCAATAAGTATGGAAAAGCGCATACTTATGAGAAAAAATCAGACGGCAAGGATGCACTGGATGATCTGGATCTACATGGGTGCCATTTTAAATCGCGTGTACATTGATGAATTCCTTGAAGAATTTTCTTTTCTTCTTTCTTAAGGAGTTTACTTGCAGGTAGTGCTGCACAATGTACATTTATAATGTATTTTTCATGAAGATAATAGATTGGAGGACTTGAAGTTTGTGCCAAGACAGGCTACATGTAATAGCCTGATTTAATTTTGTTTCGTTTGAATCTCCACTCGTAATGCAAACAATGCACGCATGTATTCTATAGGTTAAGTTGCTGTATTTTTGACTCTTTATATTCTGCATTACTTTTTATAATATTCGAATTTAAGTAAAGGACACATGTTTCATTCTGCCTTTTGTACCCGGCCTTGCTCATTCAAACCATTCTCTTAGACCTTCGGAGACACATCTTTTCTCTTTCCGTTTCATGTTGCTAATGATTACCCTTCGTATATGGTGATCTCTGATTCTTAGTGTTTTGATCAATTCAAAATTTTTTAAAGAGGATTGCGGTAGTTTCCGCTTTCACAAAGTTGTGAATTTTATGTGAGCACCGTCTACATGACACGAACAGTATAATAAATTGTTTCCCCAAGTATTATCTACCAATTTGAAAGAAATTTTCTTCTTTGCCAACAGATTGCGGCATTTACATTTCCTTTGAGATAAATCTAATTGAAATTTCGAACTCTTTCATTTTATTATGTCATCTACTGTGGTATAAATAATTTCGCAGTTGTTAAATTTTCGCGTATTTCGCGCTTGGGTATATGCGCGAAATCAAACCCTATCAAAATCCAACCATTCAATATCTAGTCCTATAAGAATAATACAAAGGCGTGAATTTAAACCATGGCGACACTGTCACTAATGTCATTTGCGCGAAATTTGATCCCCGCGAAATTAAATGAGACAACAGTATACAAACGGTGCCCAAATGGAATTTATAATGCTGTGAAAACAGATATTACCGCGTTGAATTTCGCATTTAAAGCAGATCGAGAAATAAAGTATAAAAGTTTGTTTCGCTTTTGTAAGTGAAGTATCAGTCTTCTAGCTTACTGTTCAGTCATCATAATCATATGCTTCCTGCATCTGGCGTCTGCTGTGATATGCAAAACTATTGTGTCTCAGATTTCATCTCCAAAGTCTGTGTTTCTGCTAATTTATTTAATTTTCTTTAAGATCATGCGCCGCTGAAAATTGAATAATATCAATAAGAAAATACCTCATTGACGGTTCAATGTATGTGCAATATTCAGTCTGTTGAATCATTTAATTTTGCTTAGATAAAATATCGCGCAGAAGATACAAAAGACATTTTCGCGCGGATGTAAATTCGCGCAGTTATATTACTCTCATAAGATAAGAAAGTCATTGGTTTGATTTCGCTAGGGTTTGATTTCATGCATTTCAATGGCGCGAAATTTGGGAGTTAAACCCACCCGATATATGATTATATACCACCGTATACTACAATACCATGTTTACTTTTGTAAAAATTCAGTTCCGCTAAACCAGGGGCTAGACTGAGTAGAAGAGGTCAGTGCTTGCATGTTCCTTAATGCCAGTGTGAAAGAACAAGCACAATCAAACATTGACCCAGCAATATTGGTATATTGGTCGCGTTCGGTGACTTTAAAAGTTAAACAGTTTTATTTCCGTCTAAGCTATTAGCAAGGAAGCAGATGATAACGGTAAAAGAACTTAATCGTAAAACACAAGTTTTCTGCCTCAGTAATCCCAGACAGAAGTTGAAAGAAAAATCTTAGATTTCCGCCATAAAACCGAAGATCATTAGTGTGTGTTTCTTTGAGTATCTGAACGTTTAATTTAAGGAAAGAACCTTTACTGGACTATAAATATCTTGACATTGAAGTGTTTGTGTGTGTTGTCTAAAAATAACTAAGACATGTAATCATTCTTGAAAATATATCATGGATAACTGATAAATTGATAGTCACGTGATGAGCTATTCACAGAAAGCAATCAAATTGAATGGTCTTTCAGCTGAAATAGGCGATTTTAATGTTTTCTCCGATAAGCAATTTTTTTATAAAGGATATATAACATTATACAAGATTTAAAATATTTTGCTCATTGACCATATTTAAATATACTTGTTTGTCATGTGACCGTCTAATTATCAATAGTGTGCAGTACCATGTTCATGCATGCATACTAATTATTATTGGTCGGTACATGGAAAATAGACCTTATTCATGAAGGAGGCTAATACATATAATGAGGTTTCATTTAATTCCGAGGGGGCGAGTTTTCATGCAAAAATATAAACGATTTATACGCGCGGACATAACTTCGCGCAATTGTTTTTTTTAGACGTATTTAACTGGGTTTTCAATTCGCGCATGAACTCAAGCGCGATATAGGCGAAATTTAAACCCTCGCGATATATAATGATTCCTCTCTATTAAAGACCTAGCTAATCCAGCTTGTTCTGTGCTGCATACAATGCACAAACGGCTTATTTCGATCTCAAGACTGTCAGCCGACCCGTGAAAGGATAATCAGCATTCTAAGAAATACAAGGTCTGTGCAGATATTTAGAGTTAACAACTATTACCAAGTTGATTTAGGGGCGCCTCAATGGTGCTAGCTTATCTGTATGTTTATATGCTGATGATAACAACAATGTAATTTGATGAAGATTTCATTGAAACGTCATTTAATAATATAACGTAGCATACTCGTACTCGTACATGCAGAAGGTATAAAAAAATAATGCAACGCAACATATCATAATTAGATGTACACCCAGACTATATTAAAGTCGAGCACGTTTATTATTTCTCGAAGAAAAAAATCACAAACATTATTAAAAATTTGATGATCAAACCTGAAGAAGAAATTAGGCGCTATATTAAAAATTACGAACTTCACCATGACTATTTCTGAATATAATAGAAACATACGAAAGGAAAATGCTTGTTAAACAAAATAGACAGTGTTTTCATCAGAATAAAGCATGCTTTCATAGGAATAGACCATACCTACATAAGAGAAGTGCTTTCATAAGAATACATGTATACATGTTTTCATAAGAATAGATCATGCTTCCATAAGAATATTGTGGGCTTTATGCAAACAATTGTACCTGTTGTGAATTAGAACGCAATTACAACTGTTTTGCACTCAACCCATAGGACATGCTTAATAAAAAATATCATGCTTTCATAAGAAAAGTTATGTTTTCATAAGAATAAATCATGCTTTAAAAGTAGTCATAATTAAACATGAATTTCATCACATGCTGACAAACATGTGCAAAATAATTGATTGAAGCTTTAAATGCCGCCAGAGACTTTATTGAACCTGCAGTTGAAATTCCGCCATCATGAAATCTAGAAATAGAAGCAAAATCATATAAATTCTATACGATGACGTACGTCTAAGATAACTGTGCTTTCAGATTGAATTACGAATGAATTTTCTCGTAAATAAAGGAAGGCCACTAAAACATATTTACGAGATAAATTATAATGACATGATTGCACAAATAAGTTTTATGAACCAAAGCATTAATTAAAAATAACGTGTCAATGTAACTTAATGTAACTACTTTGCAACTCTTTTAAGTGTTAAGAATCTTTTGAAAATTGGTATTTCATTACAATAACAAATGAAATGTATAGAAACCTGTTCAGTTATCTTTTCTTACACGTTTTGAAAGCTATAAAATTTGTTCTTTAAAGGTTTGACAGTTATCATGGTGTTTGTTTGCAAAGTCAGACACATGTTTAAAGGTGACTGGACGCGTTTTGGGGCGAAAATATTAAGGGTTTACAAAATCACAATTTATAACAATTAATAAATTAAAAAAAAAATTTAGGAAGACATGTGTCCAAGGTTATAAAACTGAGCATGGGAACCAGTCTTAAATCTCAAGCATCTGATTGGCTGAAATGGCGACCAGTCGTTGAGATTTGAGACTGGTTTCCAATCTCAGCTTTATAACCTTCAGCCCAGTAAAAGTATATGTGATAAAAAAATTCTTAAACTTATGAGTAAATATATTTGAAGTCAACGTTGTTAAAGCGTTACTTATTCAGTAACACTTACAACAGATCGACTGTTTTGCCCTTATGGCTACAGTTACCACAAACACCAATACTGTTATGCCCTTATGGCTACCATTACCACAAACACCAAGTTCAAGTCCATAATATACTTTATTCGTTGATGGTGTGACGATGATGATGGTGATGGTAAAAGACTAAAACATAAACAAAAGTGAAATAGTTAACAAATGGTCGGTTAGGATTAAATATTTGTCATAATTTGACATTTAGTCATATTCTAATTTTACAAATTAAATACTAGTAAAACAATTTATTACCTCATACTTTCTAATTTTACTAAAAGCTTGGAACACAATTCAGTATTTAGAGAAACAATGAACATGCACAAATTCGGATGACACATCAATTCGAACACACTGATTTATCAAAAAGACCAGATTTTTATGGCAAATCAGACATACATTTTCAGTCTTTCATATGAATATGACACTAAACACAAAATTGCTAAGTGACTTACACTGTGTGGCCTTCCAAATCTTAGAAAATAAGTAACTTGATAAAAGTGGCGGCGAAACCACAAAAAAGCACCAACATCAGACGATCACTATTAACCCCAAGCAAGACAAGTACCCAAAAGAGAAAATAGTAGACTGTTATACTATTCGTTTATACAATAGACAGATAAAAGTTCGAAGGCAGTACATCGACAAATGACCTGATTAGTCGGAATTTTCGGCGTTACAATAGTTTTAGCTTTACACATATTCGCTCGTGCTTTGACAGTATAAGAATACTTCATCACAGGTTCTCCACAGTTAATATTATAAATTTTATTATTTGAAAACACAGGCCAGGCACCATTATGTTGTTTACCCTTGTAAACAGTATTGGAAAAACATATATATAATATATATTGTAGCCTAAAGTCTTTGCAACTTAAGCTGGCTTAAATAATCACATGTGGCTTAAATATCACGTGTAATATTTTAAGTATTTATTATAAATACCTTACAATCCTCATAGAACGCCATTTGATGCCTGGTAAAATTCTCCAGTTTCGAAAATAAATCGTTTACTGACAGTTTGCTGATAAAATTACGAAAATAACCCGTAGCTATAATTTGTTAATCAAGCTAATTGAAAACCGTGCCAGAAGAAAGGCACTGATGTAATAAGCAGTTAGAAACAACAACAGGCTAAATTACCAGCATTTTAAGACATTAACAAAAACAGTGAACATTATTATAAGGTGAAATGATAATGGACAAAGTGCTGTAATTTACATTCATTTGTATGACTTGGTGTAGATAGTGAGTAGCGCTTAACCCGGGGCTAGTGGGATGGGGGCGTGGATGGTAATATACATTCCCATCACAGCCCAAGACCAGGGTTGAAGGTTATAAAACTGAGTTTGGAAACCAGTCTCAAATCTCAAGCATCTGATTGGCTGAAATGGCGACCAGTCGCCATTTCAGCCAATCAGATGCTTGAGATTTGAGACTGGTTTCCATGCTCAGTTTTATAACCTTGGGCACAGGCTAAGCCAAATCGAGCCTGCCGGATTTTGTCAATATTGATATGAAGTGTTCATCGGCTTTAAAAGTATGCCTTTTCCATCTGTTTGTCAGAAAGGTTACAGCCTAATATAATAAAACCCATCCGCGCCTTTTGTTGAATTCTGTTCCTTTACCAGTGCTGTTTTTAGTTTATGCTTATATTTCTCTGCTGCTTGCAAGTATGTTAATTCTGAAGTTTAAACTAATATGCAAGAAACTTACAACATTTTGGCATTGTTAACAAATAAAGTCCGATAGCATCTGCGACTGGAAGACGACGCCACGTCCTGTTTATCCATAAGCTTTTATGTTGGTATGTAGAAAGCATTTTCAATATGCGTTGATTATTGTATGTGACGCTTTAATCATGTTTATTTTTCAACTTGTTAATGGTAAAAGCAAACAAAAATGCCGCTCTGTAACGCCGCATAGGAGCATCGTTGCATAAACAGATTTTTGTATCTTTTATGCGGTGATTTTCAACGCATAAAAATTATTTTTTATGCGGCAGAAAGGCATACTTTCATCATCACAAACGTCATCAGCATCGTTTTCTTCAACTGTTAGAACTCTGTTTTAAGCTTTATAAGTGGTTATTATATCCTCTTAATGTGGCAAAAAGGCACAGTTGCGCCCCATATAAGAAATTTTTGCTTTATGCGTTCGCGCTGTTTATGCGTTGAAAAATCATCGCATAAACGAAAACAAATTTGTTTATGCGGCGATGCTCCTATGCGGCGTTACACCGCTCATTCCTTTTTTAAATATTTGTTTTTATTAATAAATTGCGCTGAGACACTGTTCTTAGTGCGATTTGATCTTGTATGAAGATTTACACATATATCAATGTAAATACCTCATTCCTCTTGAAATTGAATGCAATCATTTTGCAATTTATATTACTTTACAATAATTGCTAATAATGTTGGCCTGCTGATTTGCAAATTTTCCGACTAAGTTAATAACGTTCTAATTCTCCTGGTTTCAAGCTTGTACATTTAAGGCAATATATTTCACTCAATATTTGTCGAAAAACAAATAAACACTTTGCACAAATAAATTTAATTATTTTTATTTTTTATTTTTCATTGGTTAAAAAAGGTTAGGACAGTAACGAAAAGAAGCTACATCTAACAATTCCCTCAATTTCTATTTACATCCAAATGCTGACATGAAAAATGCGCTACTGGCAACACTATGTGAGGTCTTTTTGTCTTACAAATGAATACAATATGAGATATTTGTAAAATTGTAATTGACATTGAATGTGCAGTTCGCTCAAATATATGACAGAAGAATACAAAAATGTGTATTTTCCTTTTCACAATTAAAAGTTATTTAATTATGTCATTTCTATATTCGCAAAGGACTTAGTAAAATAAATTAAATAAACGAATTATTTTAAATTTTACGTATTGTTACACTGTCTTAAAACTTTATGTTTCTGTAAAACCTCATAAAATGAATTATTTTCACGAAATATTACATTATTTTTGTAATTGAAGATGAAACTCTCTGACAGAAAAAGTAATGTACCGACAAATTGTTTATTTTGTTCATAGCTTCTTATCTCCAAGTTGCATTCGTGCACGAGTCTTGCAAACTATGAAAAACAAGATAAGTCTATTCAACAAAGATTATTCTTTTAGCTGTGTTGTTGGTAATGTAAAAAAAAGAGAAATAGCTTCACTGCAGTTAATACAGAAAGGCGTGGGCAATGTACGATTGTAAAGTTACACCTGATTGTATTGTTTGTAATACATTTTCATTCTGGGTTTGCAGGCTTTCATTTTACGAAATCTCTCATTACAGGTTCATACAAACGAAACTTCACCTACTTACATGTACAAGTATTTCTTTTTGCTCTGCAGGGTGACTTTTAAATATAGCTTTCATATATTTCGTCGTTTCCGTTTTATTCCCAAATTTTATGACCATTCATGAGCGGATCTAGAGGGGGTACTATTCGACAGTAATATTTAATTGTCGTTGTGTTTTTGTTAAGCAATTTGCGATTGATCTTGTAAGTGCCATAAGATTGTCCTAGACGAACTCTGTGCTTGGAAATCTTGCATCAGATCCGCATTCTTATACATGGATACTTTAATACATGTACAAGTGATACCTTTTCAAGTCAACGAGGGAAATTGAGGCACGTCAAGAGAAAAAGTGTTTACGGACAGCTAATGTCAATTTTTGAAATTAATATCGTAAAAACGTTGTGCACATTGCTTAGTATGCATACCGCGATAAAACTATCAAATATAGTACATGTAACAACTGGTTCCAAGGTTATAAAGCTGAGAATAGAAACCAGTCTCAAATCTCAAGCATCTGATTGGCTGAAATGGCGACTGGTCTTTTCTCCGTAATGTGCCCCGTTTAAGAACGGCTTGTTTGTAACACTAAATGTTCGGTTAATTAATTACAAGTTCTTGCAAATAATAAATTCAAAATAAATAGAAGTGTCATTTTACTAAACTGAAAGGTGTTAAAATATTTGTCGAATTGACGTCTAAAGGAGGTTTTACATGTTATGTTATGAAGAACTTGCCAGGTTATTTGAGAAAGAAATAACAAAACCAAGAAAAACGTCAACTGTTCGTGAAATCAAAACATTTAAAGTATGCAAACCAAAACTATAATTTTATTTGCTTTTAAAATATATTATTTAAGGCCAGAGAAAATAAATTATTAGATTCTCATCCGGATTTTGGGAAAAAAAGGGGCGGGTGGGCACTTTTTAATTTTTATTTTTTATTAACGAAGAAGGTATTTCGGGATGGTCTAAAATCCGTTCTGTACGGAACAGAATATGTTCCGATTTTTTTACCAATAAATAGTTTTTGGGGCGGGTGGTTTTGGACAGGGGCGGGCGGGGATGAGAATCTAAAATATTTTTTCTCTGGCCTAACGGCATTTTATCATTTACGTAACTTTTGCGTATGATGTTGGGTAATTTGGTTTCAGAATATTAGAAAAATCATGGAAATTCATTGATCAGATGTAATCATTGCAAGTGATTTCAGAAATCACATAATATGGATTACATGTATAAGTATCATTCACTTGTGTTGGGTAAAGATCGCGTGATCCGGCCCGAGTGAAATATTGACAAGGGCGGTAACGAGGCTCTGCCTATAAGTGCATATTTCACGAAGGCCGGATCACGCGATCTTTATCCAACATAAGTGAATGATACGTTTTCTTGCATACCGTATTAATTTTGCGCATTTTGGGGTATTTTCCTGTAAAATTTTATTTGCACTACTTTTTATAGTAGTTGAGTGATAAATGTATACGAGACATTCTACCGTTCATTCATAATTTCGTAAGACGTCGTGACGTCATATAAGGCGCGTCACTCATTCTACATGGGGCGGTGTAGGATCGAAATTTTCTACATGGGTGAAATAACCGGATGACTATATAGTAACGTGACAGACAAGAAATATTAAATAATCGTTCATAATTATGCAAACAGTTTTACAAATTTGATATTGTCCTGTTTCATTTATGAGAATTACACACTGGAAAAAACAGGCCGTTCTCCCTATGCTTTAGTCATACAATGTATTTACAAACTAAATTTACCAATGTATGTTACAATATTTATTTTACATCGTTTCGGAAATAATGAGCCCGGTGTGTTTATGATTTCGCCTCGTGTTTGCTTGTGTTCACGTAGTGTTAATAAAAATCGTAAAGTATTAAAACTTGTACTTATTTTCAACCCGCCTATGTGCAATAAGATCACATGTCAATTGGTTTTATAAACAGAGTATCACGTGACTGTCTACATGTATTTATCCATAATCAGTTATGTGTTAGAAATGGGTGATAAAACTTGTTATTGATGTCAGCGTTCTCAAATAATTATATTTCAGTAGATACGCCTCTGCCAAACTTCCGTCGAACAATCACAAGTAAACAACAAATTTTGGCATCAGGAGCATATAAGAATATCCAAATTGTTCTCTAGAACGGCGAAAATTAAGAATATAATTAGACCTCAATATACACGCACTGAAGCAGGAAGGCACGCACGCAGACACAAACACATCCATAAAACAACGAAAACATCAACAACAATTACATCAACAGCATCAGCAAAAAATACAACAACAACAACAACAACAACAACAAGGGCAGCAGCAACAACATCAACAAGAACAATTGTGTCAGAAGTAACAACAGAAGCAACAGCATCAAAAACACAAGCAGCAACAACGACAGAAACAACAGCAACCAAATAACGAAAAAAACAACAACAAAGCAACATGCTTCTCATATTATAATGTTCAGGCAAAAAATATTCTATAAATAGAAATGTCGACATTTGTTTCCTAGAATGTTTAGCTATTATTATATTTTTGGCGAAGAATGTAAGTAGTTCTGTTTCGAAGTGATTCGAATATCTGGAAATAAGCTTAAAATTGTATTTTTGTGAAATGCGTAATTTCAAGAACTGTTTATTCGCCCGTAAACAATACTGTATAGTTCTTTACAAACTAAGCTTTCAATCAAAGCGAATTTACAAATAATAATGGTACACGGGAAGTGAGATGAACAGATCAGATAAAGCGTATTTCATAAACACAGCCTCAACACACAGCCTCCATACACACAGATATAATAAATAACTACTTTAAACAGTATAACAGCGAGAGAGCGAGAGAAAAGGACAGAGAGAGAGAGAAAGAGAGAGGGGTAGAGAGAGAAAGAGAGAGGGGTAGAGAGAGAGAGAGAGAGAGAGAGAGAGAGAGAGAGAGAGAGAGAGAGAGAGAGAGATAGAGAGAGAGAGAAAAAGAAGAGAGAAAGGGGAGGGGAGAGAGAGATTTGGTGTGCAGGGGTGGATTTTTTATCGCTAAAAATTGAGAAAATCAAAACAAAAGTTGAATATTACATGTAAAACCTATAATCACTTTTAAAGTAAGGCAATAAGCTGAGTATTGTGGATGGGAACTGTTTAAAGTATGTTTTGACTGTTCATATGCATATTGACGACTAAATGAAGTTGTGAATTCAGTTGTACGTTCAGTGGTGTACGTGTACATTTTTACAGCAACGTCATGTAACTTCACAAACTTCATGTTCTGTTGGTACAGTAACCCCCCCACCCCCCGCCACACACACCTATCATTAACACCACCCCGAAATTAAAAACACACTTTGATAATAAAACCACAATGACAGTGCCTCATTTTACAGCTTTGCACATATTTTCTAACCCTCAAAAACAGTCCATCCGAATATTAGGACCACTTCCTCCCTTCCAGTCCGAAAGTGGGGTTACACTGTATACATTGGCTGTTTAGTGCAGTAAGTTAAATAGACTACAGCTTTGGAACTATTCTTCAAGTGCATAAGTATCATTTTGACGTTGCTAAAGATAATAATAGTTCGACAAAAACAGTGAAAATTATACTGGTATTTAAATAATACGGGGAAAGCCAAGCAAAGCGCCCGAATGGCGCTTTGCGGGCTTTGCCCGCCTATAGATAATGTGTATGCAGCGTGTAATTATTGAAAATGATCAATTTCAAAAATGAAAATATATACCCGTCCGACAATTTTTTCGGTTCCCACTTCATGGCGCCATATTGAATATTGAACTTCGGGATACTTCCGGTATCGCTAAAGAACGGAGTACGAACGTTACATCAATGTTTAAAACACAGATCGCGGTCCAAATGTTTAACTCTCGCAGAGTTAATAAAAAATAAAAGACGACAGTCTACAAAATGTAAGACATGTACCGTTATAAATATTTTAAGGAGATTCAGAACTTTTAAAATGTCTCATGGAATCTTTAAGAAATAAAATGGTATATAATTATTGAAAACCATTTGTTTAACTGTTCACTTTATGCCACTGTAAATCTTCATCAGTCCAACAGCATTTAGTGGAATGTAATGATTATCTATTTTTATATACAGTGCATATAATTTATACAAACCTGTCAGTCAATATGTTAGACGTCCTGTCCTAGATTCAATAAATAAAAAACTCTCATGTATTTGGCAAACATGGGTCAAAATACAGTCTTAATGTAATTAACTATAATTAATTAAAATTTTTCAATTAATTGAATGTAATTAATAACTGACACATTTTCAGTTGTTAAAATTGTAATCAATCTATTAAAATTTTAAAAAGGCAAAATAATTGTGAATTAAATTTGATTACAATTAAATTCAAGTAGCAAACTGTCACAAACATAGCTATAATATAGTGACAAAAGATTACGCAGTGGCTGTTATCAGCCAGGGTTATAAATTTCACACCAAAGAAACATTAAGTGTGATTTGGATATAAATCTGAAACTGTTTCACACAAATTTCGGACCTACTGGTCTTCCTAAAAGTTGTAATTTGGATATAAATATCAACTGAATCGCAAGAAAATGTACCTTGCAAGTAGCCTTACGAAAGAATTCTACATGTATTTTCAACAATAGCCAGTTTATTTGGCTCTTCTCAGCAGAGGGAAGTGTTAAGATCTTAATGGTGTTGACTGACAGACGTTAATATTGAAGTAGTGACGTTTTTTAATGCAATTATTATGACTTGAAAATCTGCATCAAGGTAAGTCACTATTTCACTGGCATTAAAAATATAAACAATTTTTAGAGCCAAAATCTCAAGATGATTCTATGTAAAGCACTCAAGAAAATCTTGATAAAAATCATAAATCTGTCACAGCATCATCTTTGTATTTGTGGAAATATTGCACAACAATGCAATTATCATCTTTACCTTAAAATAATTTTAATTCTTTAATTATTGCTGTATTGAGCAAGACTTGGAACTCAAACTTCTGGTTTACCATGCCGACGCTTTACCAATGGAGTTTCAGAGCCAACCATGTTCGAATACTATTTAAAACCTTTCCAGTAGTTTTGCCCAATAACCGAGTATCAATATAAGAAAGGTATTATTCAATGCCTATGTCTACAACCCTACCACATGTGAACCGACCAGTTTTCAGGAGCGTCCTAATTTTGTTAACAGTTTGTTTACTGCAATGCACATAACAGAAACGCTCTGTAACTTCATAGCTATCTGTGGTAAGCTGTCATATCTGATGTACCCAAAACAGGTGCAAATAAGGTTTGAAACATCATTTTTGTGAATTTACGGTTGCCCATATAGTTTTATAACACATTTTAGGTGATTCAGCAAAACATATTGTTTCCAGTCATTATTGATTTTAACAAGTAAGCTGATAATACACGGTTCCTGCTGGTCGAACAACGCTATCTTAGCAGTTCTTTGGCTTTCCCCGTTAAATAGGTAGCATCTATAGTTCATATTAATTTATAAGCAATTCTAAAACTAATTAAGATACGCATAACTCTCATGATAATGTGAGAGTCGTCTTAAGAAACAAGTGTTATAAATTGATTTTTATTTTAAGTTTAATTAGTATATTAGTGTGAATGCACTTACATTCCTGGGTATATAAAACTTTATGTATTTTGGTAAGATTATTTACGTGGGTTCTTAATTTCGCGGACCTTAATTTTTTCTAAGCTACGTTTATTTCCAATTCTTTATATATTAAATTCGAGGATATATCGGCCCGCGAAATCCGCGAAAATAAGTACACAGCGAATGCTCATGCTTTCAGCATGTTTACAGTAATTTATTTGATCCGGAGGAAAGGCAAAAAGATCCAACTTTATCTCTTCCAGAACGTGACGTACATCCAAATGCAGCACAGATAACCATTTTTATAATATGTTTGGTCTAATATCTTAATTATTAACATTCGATTTTGTGATTGTATATGCTTGTAAACAATGCAAATGGCGATCGAAAATTCATGTATGACGTCACAGCGTAAGATAATCAAGGGCAAATCAGCGATGACATAAAAGGGTAACTCATGTCAGCCCGACAATAAAAAGGCGAATTAAATCATCAAAACAGACAAATTATGCACGAAACTCATATCGGAGCTTAATTTACAATATTAGCGACAAGAAAAAGCGACTTGCATTAAATTTCCATCTTATTTTTTATTTTTAAAAAAAAAAATCTTTAAGTATAAAAATAGTTCTTTCAGTCCTTACATGGGACATGCAATATGTCAATTAAATGCTGGGTGTAAATTCCGATCAATACAATACTGAAAATTTCGATATGTTACGCTGGAAATGTTGTTTCTATGTAACAGCGGGGCTGTTACTTATATTTTATGGAGTCTTATATCTCAATTTGGTGTCCATAATCTTTAAGAGAATATTTACATGTACATGTACATGCTAGAAAAGAATTAACATCAAACATATAAAAACTTGAGCCTTGCAAACTTGAAAAATACTTAATTAATATAAGAAATAATACTAATACAAGAAAATTTTTAAAACGTGGATATAGATTCGATCATAACAAACCTTAAGGTCGGAAGCATTTCCGTTGGCAGTTTCAGTAAATTTCAAAGCTTTTTACAAACTGTACTATTTGGGGGAGTTGTGGATTATTTGCTTGAATTTTTTTAATAACAGTAAAAAAGCTTATCCGGGGGAAAGTCACAATACAAAAAACACAGTCTCTCTCTTTCCGCAGCCAACAGGGAGCACGAGAACTTAAAAAGAAAGAAGTAAACTAAAACAAAAAACAAAAGAAGAGAAAAAGCTTTTAAGTCACGCATATATCCTAACGTGTGTTACATGTAGGACATTATCTCCCTTTAACTGTAACCAGTAACTAGTTGGTTCCTAACTTTGAGTTAACGTATCCCAAGACTCTTGGCCAAGTTAAACTAAGAAAGCTAACGAAATTAACCTCAATACTTTAAAATAAATTTCTTCAAATTTTTGCTTAATTAAACAACTTGGAAATCGTGCCTGAGAATCATTAAGACATTATGCAGTTAAGAGAAAAACGTAGACCGACTAATTTACCGCAAACACTTACAACAAAAAGGTGGCACTCATGTGGTTCTTTGAAATATGTGTCACTAGGTTAATGTAAAACGTCAGTTTATACTAAAAATATAACAATAAACATAAGTTATAATCTAATACGTATCACGTGACTTTCTTTAGACAGCCACGTGATACTTTGTGTATAAATGTATAACCAAGAATAATATTGTGGCAGAAATGGGCGATAGTGTGATCAATATAAATTGATCAAGAAAACATTAATTATGCATAGCATGATATTATTACACAAATGCAAGTGGGTTTATAGCTGGAATGCAGTTTGTGTGAAAGGGATGTTTAAACGATAGCTTATTAATAAATAATTGTATTGTTGTTCAGTTGAGCAAGTTCATAAGTAATTTACGTATTTTATTGTTTGCACAATAGCCAAAGGGTAATTTTCAGGTTAATTTAGAATACATGTAGATTATGTTATGAAATCGCGACCAAGTTTGAAAGCATTAGAATGATAAAAATTAGTTCCGACTAATATAATTATCTAAAAGTCGTAATTACTCAGGTCTTATTTTATATACATTGTAGATTGTAAACTGTAGTTCACTCGTGGTTGTGAAATTCTTTGTGTTTTCTTCTAAGTACTGAAGAATTGGTTTTATCCGCGTTAGTTTTATTTTCGCTCATATTCGCGAATCGCTTTTTATAAATACAACGTAAATAATATGTGTTTCTATAAACCGAAATAAATGTATCCGAAAAAAAGGAAACTGTTAATCACACAAACCCCACAATGTCATATAAAACTTTTTTGGCCACCGCGAATTCGTAAATACGCGAACAAAGGACATAACTGATTTTTGACAAAAAATCGCGAAATTTTGACCTCGCGAAATTAAAGCGTTTTACAGTAATTAAAATCTTTATAACAATATTTTTCCGTATATGATTATATTAATGCTTCCCATCACATGAAATATTTTGAAACGAGCTTTACATGTGCATGTATTGCACTTCACGTTTATGAATAAACTGCTGAGTAATGATATAAATTTTAAATACATGTATTAAAGCAAACTTAAATGTTAAGTCACCGGAAAAGAAAAGTTATACATTTTATTTCCTTGTTGAAAACAAAGCTTAAGTTTTAAAGAAAAAAATACACAATAGAATAACGCATACGATGTCATGCATACTTTCCTTGTGCACATAAACTAAGTTTAAAAAGGCTACAAAACCAACATGTTTGAAACATTTTATATCCTAATCTCGAATCTCGTGGGATTTTAATTGTGAAGTTTGTATCAGGTTTGTTTCATCAGTTTTGACGGAAAACCACGAAGTAATTTCTCGTGAATATCCGTGCACCCACAGTATATTTATATTCGTGTTTTTTTTCAGATACGCCATGTCTGATATCTTAGTCGTTCTGCCGCCGCTAACGACGGATAATTGTGTAATATTTGCCAAGAACTCCGATAGACCGCCGACAGAAGTTCAGGAAGTTGTGTACTATCCGTCGGCGGACCATACAAATGGATCAAAGTTACAAGTGAGTATTCTATTATCAAAGACATACAGTTCAAGTTAGTACATGCAGATATGTTTATTTAAAAATGACATTTAGACAACTATCACATTGTTGTTAGATTGTCAAATATTGCCCATTGATTCTGACTGGTTGTTGTTAACGTTTATATTGATGTTGTTGTTGTCTTCATCGTCGTTGTTAAGTTTTTATTTAACAACTCTAGCTCCAGTTAATTATTGATAAATAGACATTCACTTACATATTAGTTCATTTAACAAAGGTACATATTGTGACCTTCACTTGATTGCATTTGGGGTCACTGGGATCAATGTCACTGTCAAAAAACAATTGTCCGAACAATAACTTGATACTGGTCTGAACTATTCTGACCAAACTTGCTCTTTAGATAAGCTTTGTTGTTACATTGCAAGTGATTGTATTTTTTAAACTAAGGCCGTTTTCCTTATATAACCATTATTTTTGTAGTCCTATTCAAGATGTTCAAAGATTCCTTTTTTTGTAGATTTACGTTTCTTCAGTTTTTGTTTTCATGTTCAATTAACTTAGAAGTATTTATATGTAAGATATCAATTCGAAAAGCAAAACAGCTAGAAAGCATGTTTAACGAAGCAACAAATCTAATACAAAGATTGTAAAGATACCCCTACATTTAATTAAATTGTCTATACGATGTGCTTTTTGTAGACTTCTTGTCTAAAGTATTTGATTCTTTCATTGGATATCATTTTAATAAACAAATATCAATTTTTGTTTTTGAAGATAATTTTTATATCAACAGTCTTTTACAAATATTTAGTTTTATACGCCTTTCCAATAATCCGATGAATTTTTCGGTTACCTCCCCTTTCCAGTCACGTGAATCCTATACGGGAAAAGTGGTAGAGCGCAGTAAGTTTTAGAAGTCAATGCAATACATAAAATTAACTGTTTATTTAATTGATTATAATGATTGTTGTAACAGTTGTACTTTTAGAAATTTATACATAACATTAATTGCATTCCAATATTAAAGTTATTATAATGTTTGTTGTCTTAGTTGTACTTGTAGAAATGACGCCGATAAGCTTATTGTGGGACAATCCGTTATTTTAAATTTGAAACACATTTAATAAAAATATCAATAGTAAAATTATTTGTTAAAAAGAACCATGATTTTTCAAGCTAGTAAACCTGACATTATTTGTCAAATAACGTAAATGAGAGGAGATTATGGATAAGTAGACGGTCACGTGACGCTCTGTTTATACAATCAAGAATGATCTTTAATCAGATAGGAACAACTTAAACATATATACTGTACCAGTGATCAAAGCTCTTCAAGAGAACATAGTGATACCAAATTTGTAAAACCTTTTGCTGACAAACCACATAAAAATGTTCTTTTCTGCCACATAGCTGTCTAGTTATCTCTAACGTACAATATTTTGTAGATATTAACCAACGACTCTAGTACACCGGTTATTGCGGTATATTTCGTGACGGTACGATATAGCGATATGATTTTCAATACTGGCGTTTGATATATTAAATGCAACCTACTTCAAACAATGCTATTTGAACATACAAAGCTGTACTTTGTAAGAATCATCGAAATAAAATTTAAATTATTTTATCTATCCATTCATGCTTTAATTTTATGTAAGTTAAAGTTTATTATTCTCATTTCTTGGGTGTGATTTTGTGAGTTTCAATAATCAAGTTAATAACTTGATTATTAAAACTCACAAAATGACATCAAATAACATTGACATAGTTCTGAGTTTTAACATGTTATTTTAAATAGAAATTATAATTGCAATGTATTGTAATATGACAGTTAATAATTGCAATACATCGAAATGTATTTACTGGAAATACCCATCCCTAGACTCTATGTAATTTATTTTTGTTTATAGTGTACATTCATTGAGATTGAACAAGTCAGCCATACACATGCCGTCATTCTAAGTAAGTCTGCGTGGTGTTGGGGTGCGGAGATGGGAGCAAATGAACACGGAGTTTGTATAGGTAACACCGCTTGTTGGACCAAACTTTGTCGTCCTGGAGACCATGAAGAAAAGCTTATTGGCTGCGATTTTGTCAGGTGACACACATTTTCTGTCAGTTTAAAACTGCTGTGAAAAGAAGTGTATTGTATACTGGAGCAGAATGTTTTGTATACTGTAGCAGAAAAGAAACGCCTTTGGTCTTAAAACCTGTACTTTACTGTATCGTCTGATTTCGTACATAAGCCAAATCGCGCGTGACGCCTATGAGTCAATACCGCAATTTATCATGTATCATGTAGCCACGTTTAATTGTAATGAGAAACGCGAAACCGGTATGTTTTTCGGCGTTAGCTGTCTAAGCTCACTTTTGACCTAGTTTTTCGACCAATGAAATGTTGTAAATAATACTCGTATTCTCGAGTTATTATGCAGAGGGAAAATGAAATAAACTATTTCGATTGGTAGCTATTTACACCAGAGAGGCATCTAGCAGGCTGGAGAGGTATCTAGTGGGATTTTATTATTATGCAGCGGAAAAATCAAATAGATTAATTAGGTTGGTCGTTAGTGGGTGTTGTATTGGAGGAAAAACATATTTACGATTTAAGTAACCAGTTAAGTCAATATTGGTGGCTTAAATACAATATTATGGAATATTCTTGGGTGTCACTTGCATACAATACACAGTGTAAAACGAAAGAGAAGTGTAGATATTCCTAGTTCTTACTTTTTCCTTTCTAGTTCCTTTGATACTGATTGTTAATTTCAAGTTCGTAAGACAAGTTCATTGTAGTGTAGTGGCTAACACTCTCGCCTCTCAAGCGGAGGCCCCGGGTTCAATACTCAGGACGGACACTTTTTAAACTTAATATACGTAAAAGTTGGTAGATTTCGCTCTTGTAACAGGCTGTTATTATTTATATTTATTAAATTTCAAGGACATTTATTCATCTTGAATTCTCACTCTACTCGAGGTATTTTATTGAAACTGAATATTTTGCTTCTTTAATCGACTTGTTATCACTGTATGAAATTGTTGCAACAGCTTCAACATTTTTTTTTGAAAGACACTTTCAATAAATTTATGAGTTGTCATGATTCGGTCGCTTAATCTCTAAGTCATACTAAGAAGGCAGGGAGGGTTCGTCAACAGCTATAACAAATTAAATAAAATAACTAAACTGTGTCTGCTTTGCCTCTCTGTATTTCTTTCTTTCTTATATACATGTATTTATAAATCTTTTCCACCAACGCCGTTTATCTTTTTTAAAGATATTTCTTGTTCATAATAATGCTTATTATGCATTTCATGGTAAAAATAAAATTTTCAAAGTCAATATATGTAACAAGATCGCCTATTAGTTTTGAATAAATAAAAGATACAAATTGTAATTGTCACATAAAAACTTTTCAAATAAAGTAAACACTATCATTTCAAGAAATATTAGCGAAAGCACATTTTCCTGTGACATGCCTGATATAGTTTGTAGTGAAAATGTGTAACATACTGACTTTTTTTATAAGAAAATGATAAATAACGGTTACAGTAATTGCATTCCAAACAAAGCAGCATGTAAATGTGAAAATAACACCGTAGACGAGTTTCCGGTCACGTGGCACATTTCTAGATTTATTTAGTAAACGATATTCTTGGTGCTTCATGTCCACGCTGCACGACATACACAATTTGCACGTATTCCTAACAGAACAATACAGAACACGAATCTCTGTCTGTCGTTAACGAATCTTTATTATTTTTACCATCAAGTCTAATGTACAGGAAACTTCGACAGGATTCTTCTGTAATTATTATCTCTTACAGTTCGTTTCCAGCATACTCAGAAGAATTTTGTCTTTCTGAGATTTTTTTCCAGTTTATCTCAGTCTTACAAATTAATGGTGTCTCATTGGACTAAAAGCCATATAAAGTAAAACGAGAGTGTGTTTATGTATGTGATTCTAAGTTTTGCGATACTTCGTCAGGAAAGTTACAAGTTATTCACGCCCCCCCCATACATGTAGCAAGAGGTTTATTGATCCCTGATAAAGATTAAAATTAAAATTGCTTACCAATGATAATTGTTGCCACCAGTTGCTTGTCGAATTATAGAAAATCTGGAATGTCAATTTTGTTATTAACACTAAGTACATGTATGTTTATATTTAAGTCGACATATCAATGGTACAAATGCCAACTAGTACTAGTGAATTATTTCATCTGCATTTTTCAGTAAACCGACTTGTTAGGTAAATTTGTCGGTTTGCGAGGTTAATTATTATTTTTGGCAAAGACAATTAATTAATCAATTGAGTGTTTCAGGCTAATTAAAGAAGCAAATACAGAGTTTGGGTGGTAAAGAATTTGGATAAATAGGCGTTGACGTTTTGCAAGCGCGTTACCAAGCGATAATCGCAATTTGATGCCGTGTTATTTCTTGCTTTTTGATGTGACTAATCGTTTATAAGAATTTATTATTTAAGGATTGAATCGATATTTTATCATATTTTTTCATATGGGTAAGGGAACAGTTGGGTTGTTAAGTGTGTAAAGCCCGAAGGGATAATTTGTATATTGCATGCAGGAAACGTTTCGCAAAATCAATCTGTCTCATCCGCCATTCCCAGTAATGGAAGCGCTTCCTGTCTGAGATTGAGTCTCTTGTTCACTTTCGTAATCAAGAAAATGGCTTTCTGATATGTCTTTACAGAGGCCAATCTGAAATGGCTCCGAACACGGTTCAGCCAGACGGTCTGACAACGCACAGTCTGAATATAAAAAAAGTTAATCTCCGGAAAACCGACATGACATCAGCATCTGACGACAAGTCACAACAACCTTCCGAAGCAAACAGAGTTTCCTCTATTAGTACATGATGATCGCCTGAATTATCGAAGAGTTCCGAACGTTATATTGTATTTTGAATCCATGAATATAGTTTTGTAAACCACCAAAAGTGTTGATACCCCGCGTAAGGCATATTTTACTGATTAATATGTTTAATGTGATATTGCATTGATTTCCACGGTAATGAGATCATCAGGTCATTTTGCGAGCGTTATGAATTATGCTTCCTGTATTGACTGTTTCTAAAAATAGTTATCGGGGAAAACCGGTATGGCTTATATACAGTGTTTGCGGGCCGTCATCAGATCTAACATTTTGTTAGGTTTGACTTTAGTGAGATTGAGCAGCGCAGTATAAAATAACGATACAAATGGAGTGATTTCGATGATTCAGATTTTAAACAAACATTATTATTTTACTCTGTTTAGGCTCGGGTTGGAAAGGGCGAAGACGGCCAGAGAAGGCGTGGATGTTCTTACATCATTACTAGCTGACCATGGTCAAGGCGGCTTATGTAGTGATGACCATAACTTCGGACAGTGGACGTACCACAACGCATTTATTATAGCCGATTACAAAGAGGCGTGGCTTCTTGAAACTGCGGGGAAATTTTGGGCCGCGAGGAAAGTTTCATGTAAGGGTACCATTTGGGAACTTTATTATGAAGAAACAAGTAAAAGTTAAAGAAAACAAATATTGGAGCTAACCCTTTTGTAACGTGTGTCTGTGTTTCTGTGATTGTTTTAGGTAGGGGAACATATATCGCTTTATCCTGCATAACTAAACACTACATTTTACTAATTTAGATCGGCCTTATCTTAGAACGTAGGAAACGAGCGACTAGGGGGATTGCATTGTCTTGTCACTCATCTCACTGATTTGTAATTCGAAAGTATTTCTGAGCGATTAAGTCTAACCACTAAATGCTTAAAACAAAAAAATAGAACCTGTCTAAAACAAGCATGACGTTTGTTGTGCAAAGTTGTTCCTTAACTGTCATTATGTATTAATTTAGCTCTAGATATAAATCAGACATAACTACAAAAGATCAAACTTCAGTTTTTTGTTTACAATTTCTGACATAAAACAGTGAAATGAAAACTTTTGGAAAGTAATTTTCTGACGTCATAATCGACGTCATTCAGAGATATTTCTTGAATATCGCTTTATTTTGTTCTATTTTTATATTAATTTTCTGTTCAGCTGGATTTCTCGTGGCCACAAGTACTCTTTCCATTGGCACTGATGCGGAAATGACGTCAGAAAATCTCAGTACGCAAGCTCAGTCACGTGGTTTTTGGAAACCTGAAGATGGTCCAGTGAATTTTGCTAAAGCATTTTCCGCGGATTACGCTGGTCTTTCTTTGTCTGACAAACAGCTTCCAGAAAACAGATTGAAATGTGCAAAACACAAACTGAAACAGGCATCGGACGAAGGTATGCTTGGTTTTGTCGAGCCCGCTTGCGGTGAGCTCGATTTAGTGGACAAATTGGCGGGTCAATGCAAGCGCAAGTGCGTGCGTCCATTAGTGCGTACGTCCCTATTTGTCCGGTCCATAACATGCATTGAGATTTCTTGTAATATTTAGCATGAATCTAAATCTTTATGAGGCGAAATGTCGCGCGCAAACTCCAGGTTTCCATCTCAAAGGCTAAGGCCACACTTGTTTTCAAAGTTCATATGAAAGCTTGTGCGGCCCATAACTTTAAAATGTGTTGAGCAATCTTGGCATGAATGTAAAATTCAAGTAGATGGAGTCCTGCGCGCAGACCCCAGGTTTTCATATTAAAGGTCGAGGTAACCGAGGTTAAAGGACCTGTGAAAGGTTTTCCGACCCATAACTTTTACATGCATTGGCATGAATGTTAACTTCAATTAGATGGACTGTCGCGCACTAACCTCAGGTACCTATCTTAAAGGTCACTAAGGGCCAGAGGTCGTGTGAAAGCAGGTTGGACATGTTGCCAACAGAAAACTTGTTATGGTTTTGCTTCCTATCTATCATCATCATTATTATTATTATTATTATTATTATTATTATTATTATTATTATTATTATTATTAGTATTATTATTATTTTAGTTTATTATTATTATCATTATTTTTGTTGTTGTTATTGTTGTTTTTATTATCATCATTATTATTATTATTATTATTATTATTATTATTATTATTATTATTATTACTGCTATTATTTGGTTACATACTCATTATTCCATATTTTTTCACATTACAGCCTATTCGCGATTAAAAACGTAATCAAAATTTTAAATTAAAGATGATTTCACAATCATGATTATGTAAAAGATAAAACTTTTTGAGGTATGAAGAGTTTTAATCATTAATAAATTTTTGGAAAGAAACATAAATGCGAAATAAGAAAATGTCTTCTGCTCAAATTTATGACATTCCAAGGGTTTGACGTCAAATGTTCGAAGACATTTTTTCCGTGACGCGTCACATTGATATTTTAATACTTTCAGGTACGATTGACATTAACAATGTTCTCGACATTCTACGAGATGATGATGGCAGTATCAACTTTGTTGGAGAGCTGCTGACTGTGGGCAGTCAGGTCTCGTTAATATCCCCACCCACTTCTTCACAGCCATCGTGCCACTGGTTTACTGGAACGCCCAATACGAACTATTCCGTTTTCAAGCCTTTTATATTCTGTGACAATGTATCATTAGGCAACTGGACAATTTCCCCTTCATCAGGGGATAAGCATCGACCAACATTCCAAATTTCGTTTGATCGCCGTCATCCTTTATACAAAGCGCATGAGAAGGGGAGAGCACTTATGGAAACCGGAAGTCCTTCCGGAATAAAGTTGCGCACCACGATGCGCAATTTGGAGAGGCAATGCATCCGGGAAGTGACGGAGTTTCTTAAATCATTCAAAGAGTCGGATATGAACGAGGTGAAAGATCTATTCAGTGATATTGCAGAATCAGAAGCGAAGTTTTATAGCTAACTGATTCATTGTGTCATCTGATAAAAGTTTAACTGACCACTGGATGTTGTCGCAAGCTATATGTCATCATTGACAACAGACATTGTACTTATTACTTTGATAATAATGAAATAGCGTTTGTCAGACACTTGTGCTGAGTTTCAAACCAGTCTCAAATCTCAATAATCAGATCCTTGAGATTTAAGACTGGTTTCCATTCCCAGTATTATAATCTTGAAGCCTGGTTATAAGTATTGAAAACGTTTGGGTCCATGTGCTTACATTTTATTTCCAGTCTGCTCGTGTCTTTCACTTCTCATATTCATTATTGCCTCAGGCAGTGGTTGCTTCCATTTACAAATACACTTATCACAATAATGATAGGTATGAGACCTATATATACATGTACTTTGCCGGATGTTCCTTTTAAGACATTGGCTGGCAGTAATTAGTCCCCATGTTTTTCTTGGGCGGGAGAAGGCATTAGATGGCAAATATGGCTTAAAAGGAACATCTATAGTAATTGACATGCTTTTACTGATACACTAATAGCAAATTTATGTCTGTGTTGGCCATAAATGAAAATGTGCCCTAGTCATTAGATAACATATGTTAAACAATTTCGTAGTTCACACGAAATTGAAAAAGAAAGACAACAACAAACAACAATGCACCGGTTTCAAGGTGTCAGATCTCTGATTATTGATAAATGACATGTATTTTTCTCGCTGAAAATGACCAGAACACATAATTAAGGATTGAATTGATATTTGATGGTTTTCACTTGGGTATGGAAAACAGTTGGCTCGTTTAAAGTGAGTGAAGCCCGAAGGTCTTCTCGCGAATATCGATTCAATCCTTATATTTTCACACATACTCTTTACTACAGAAATTATTGGAAGAATTCATGATATTACGGCTTTTTCGAATGGCTGTTGGAACAGCAACATTGACTACAAAGTGAATGACGGCACGCTTTTCACAGCAACTCGTGGTAAAACGTGCGTGCTCGGCGACGTCACACGTCAAAACATTGTGCAACGTCCAATAAATTGTGAACGGTTCTACTATAGCCACGCCTCATAAGCAATATATTCTTAATTAAAAAAATACTTTAGAGAATATTTTGATCACAGGAGAGCAGATTTTCTTTGGCTGCCTGAAAGAATACAGATAGAAAAGCTTCATTTTGGAAAGTTTGAGACATTAAAGTTTTAGCCAACGATTGCTCATAACCCCAGGTGCCCCAGGTGCTATTGTCTTCATTTGAGTGATGTTGATGTCTTATGTTTGAAATTGAGGGTAGCATACTCTGGTGATCTTTCTTTATCTGAACAATTATGTTTGAAATTTATCTTTCTTTCTTATAGCTTCTATGCTTTGATATTGATCGTCTTAAAATCTAATTATCTTTCTTTCTCATATCTTTTATTTTTGAACATGATTGTATAATCTGATTCCCTTTCTTTCTCTTAACTCTTAACCGGTGCTGATATGTTCACAATAAAGATAAATGCTTTTGTAAGCTAACATGATTATTTATCTAAATGCAACTGCAGTACTATAAATGTGCGCTATACATAGTTCCCAATAGTAAAAGGAACCTCTTTCATCAGTTGTCAGACGCAATCTTAACAATTGACATGCTTAAAAATAAAATATATATTAATAAAATTGAATAGTATACCACAGTGACAGTGCACAAGACATGATTAACAAGAATTATATTTTACAAAAAGATAAAAGGCATATTTGGTATATGAAAGTTTATAGCTGCTATTAATCATTTCATTGAGAATCCTACACAATGACTTTTTATTAAAATTACTTAAATTTGAATGTAAAATTACATACCTCACATAATAAGGTACAGATCAATAGATTTTTTTTTGTTTATAAATGTGAATCTTTTAATTATCAAAAACGTATTTTTAAGGTCTTTATTAATATCTTTAAACATAATAAACAAGGTATGTATCAATTACCGAGATAATAAATTAATTCAGTAAAGATCTTAAGTTTTAATGTTAGCAATAAAAAGTAATAAAGAGTTATACATGTAATCATTTTCTTTATCAAATTGAAAAAAAATCTTAGGAATATGAAAAAAAGATCTAAAATAAACCGCAACTTTCTTCTCTTTAATAGCAATCTGATAAAAACCATCTCCTGACAACCGCTAAGCTTACATGTTCTTAGATCTGGCTTGAGTGCGATTGCCTTAATAGCGAACTCTTGTAACATAATGTATTAGATGATATATCAATTGCCGAAAGAATACAATATATTTAGTGAGGATTTTAAATAGCGAACTCATTGTTAATATCGCGTAGCATATTATATACAGCTGCCTGAAAGCAGTTCCACTTACTTTCAGTTTCATTTTGGATAGGATGATAAAGAGTGACTGTATTGTTTTTGACAATTAAACCTAACCAATGACTAGTACTGGAGTGTGTCTCGTTTCAACATCCTTCGCCTTAACAGAATAGCAAAGATCTTAACGTCACAGCAATAATCGTTTCAAAAAGAGTGAACAAATTGTTTCAAAAATCCCACTAGATACCTCTTCACCCTGCTAGATGCCACTCTGGTGTAAACAGCTACCAATCGAAACAGTTCATTTCATTTTCCCGCTGCATAATAATAGAATACGACTATTAACTACAACACTTCATTGGTTTATAAATTATGTCAAAAGTGAGCTTGACAGCTACGCCGAAAAAAAACTAGGTCAAGAATTTTACCGTTAAAATGTACAGGGCCTGGTTGAAAATAAAACATTACAATCTGGTAAATAATATTCATGGTGTCAGTTCACAGGTCATGGTTGAAAATAACACACAATGATTAAAATCTGGTAAAATTTTCATCGTGATAATGCACAGGACAATATTGAAAATAAAACGTTACAATCTGGTCGAAAAAGCCACCATGCAAGTTCACAAGAAGTGTTTGCAACATTGATTAGCACAACCATACTTAATAATTTTCATATTTTGTCACTCCTGTTGTATGTAATTATCGTACATTTGTTAATAATGTTAGACTTTCTTATATACCGATTCCAAACGATTTGGCGCTTATTTCAGGCTTTTTTTAGTATTGTTTTTCCTGTTTTGCGCTGCTTTCCATCCGAGAATTTTGAAGAGTTTTACAATATGAAACAGAACATTAGAATCAAGAAGTTCAATTCGTTTGCCAATACCACCTACAATGTTTGTAGTGGTGAGAATGTTCTGTCAACAAATTGCTTGTTTCAAGAGCTACATCTGTTTTTAGTCTCATAAACTCATATTACTAGTATGTTTTTACCTGTTGAACTGAAAACATGTTTACACAATTTAAGATGAAATTATTGTTGATTGTATTTTTTTCTAGACTGGCTCCCGTGCCTATGTTCTGTTATAATTATGTTCCTCTGATATCCAACAATTTTACAAAGAAAATCAACTCTGACAGGCACTTCATTTTTCTAGTTTTTTAGCTTCCCTTAGCCCAAAAGCGTAGTGTCATTACTGTAACATATAGCTACACGTTGCTTGTTTATTTTGCACATGTTTTCACGAAGATAGTTGAGTTGGATTTAAATAACGAATTTTAAAGCAATTTGTAAATGGTCGTTCGTATTTCAGTCCGACGGGGCAGGTGCGAGAGTGCTGCACTGTAGATTCATGTTTAAATTTTTCGACGGCATATATATACCTTATGCTTTTAGTATACTGTTTTTCGTGTATTGTTTGTGGTCTACTTATTTGTTTTGTCTGAGTGTGTTTTTCATACGCACATCGAACGTTTTGAAAATCTATTTTACAGAATCATTAACGTAAAGGAAACACCACTTTTATTGTCTGTGCCAAGGAGGTTGCAAATGTCGGGACGTAATGTTTCTGTCGATTACTTTTTTAACAATTCAGTTAGCGAGGCAGACGCATCGAACAAATAAATCTACTACGTAGGGGTTCTTCTTTATCATTCGAACAGACAAAAAAATCTGTTTAGAGATAATCTAATGTCGTAAGTGAATGCCCCAGACAGAAAGCAGAATAACAATCAGCTGATAGGGCGAATACATGAATATAAAGCGACTATATGTTATAGATTTGATGATTTTTATATCTTTTGTAAGAAATAATTTCAAACATTAGTTAGCGATTACAGATAATATGAAATTAATTCAGAGCTGAAGAGACAAAAATAATTCTTTAAGTCTTCATGATATAACAGTTTTGAAATAGTGATTAAAACACAAAACCTATACAAATGTAAACACGGGTTATCATCTTTAAATAGAAATGAATGTTTTCCGGTAATCGAACTCGTTGTAGTTCAATCCATCGTCTTGTCTTAAAGTTATAATATCCCACCAAAACAAAAAGGATAATAGATGTAGTTATAAATTACACAGCTGTTATAGCCCAACCAGTTGTAATCAATTTAAATAACTCGGAAAATGAAGCTCATAGTAGCTCTGAGGTACATGTATTAACTTCCTAACCTCGATTAACAACATTACTTTCAAATTGTCGAATGTTAATATGGAAATACAGAAAATAAGCGGCAATTTTCTTAAAACAACAAAACTGTCTGAAGTGAATATTTTTTTTAAATCCATTAATAAGAAACAGCTGTCATTGACAAAACCAATTAAAAACATAAACAATAAAAAAACTGGCGTTAATCCTTGCAATAAAGTTAAAACTTTTTGCAGATGCAATTGCTTATTATATTTTCTTTCGTAGTAAAAAATGTGATATTTTACAGTCAAAAATTACACCCTGACAATGCACAGGTGGTGACAGTTCGAGTATTTTTATTAAAAGGAATTTGTTAATTAATGATTTTGTTTGGCTTATAAGATAGAAATCAAAGCACTGAAAGTACTGATGGGTGGCGTTTTAGAGTGATTGCCATTATGTCACATCAATGTGACATCATCTATAGATTTTGTGAGTTTCCTACTGGAGGAGTGTGAAGGAACTTTCGGATGGCAGAGCAAACGTTTGCGTGCCTGGCTTCTGCTTGATCAAGTTTTTATCTACCACGGATATTCGAGAGGATGCTAATATCCAAGACTGAATTGTGCCAGAAAAAAAATGCGTCTACATTTGATTTGAAACTTTTAATTAATAAGAAAGAAATGAAACACATACTATTAGGGAAATCAAAAATACTTTAACTATGAAATAGTTGCTATTTGCACTATAATTTGAAACAATATTTATTCACCAGAAAGAAATAAAAGATATGCACAAATAAAAGTAATATAACTATATATGACACCAGAAAGAAATAAAAGATATGCACAAATAAAAGTAATATAACTATATATGGCCATTTATTATAAGCATTTAAAGATGTACAGTTAGCACTTTTATTACATTAAATTACTTTTAAATTGTCTTCATTTTTGTTTATAATCTGTTATAAGTAACCTTCTGTAAGGCAATAGAAAATTAATTCCTAGATTCTCATCCGAATTTTGGGAAAACATGGGGCGGGTGGGCAGCTTTTATTTTTTATTAATTATTCTTGCTGTTTCTAATGACACTTGTGTGGTGAAAAGATAAATAATCATCAAGCCGACTATGAATTGCCAATTCGCACTTAAATGTTACATACTGCGTTTTCGTACTCTACTGATTTGTACTCGTAAATGTAAATTTTGATGCACACATTTTTTCAGAATAAAAAAACGTTGGGGCTGTGAGTGATTTTCGATGGGCGGGCGGGGAATCTAGGAATTAATTTTCTATTGCCTAATCACCTGTTTATAAAAGTGACAAGATTATTAATTATCCTAACACGTTCATGCTCACAACTCTTTACAGTTAGCAGATCATCAAAGAACAATATACCAATTATAATCTCAGTTAGGCCATCATAACTGCCGAGATAATATGTTCTTAATTGGCTGATTTACGACCGTCTTCTCTACTCAACAGACACTTATCCAACTATTCGACATCTGAGACACAACAGATGCTGATTAAATATTGTAAAGAGTGATCTTGTACAGTAGACGCTTGAAATTGGCGAGGAAGTTTCATAATTTGACATGTTTACTCTAGACAGATTAACAATCGAGCAGCGCCGTCTACCGTCTCATAACCTCTGTGACCTACATAGTATGCATACTGTATAAGTTATTAAAGGGCGTAATTCTCTGGAGGTAAAATGATCGAATTTCACTTTTGGTAACCGCGTTCGACTACATAAGTAGATAGGTACCATTTTGATCATGTGACCAAAATTCACATGTAAAATCACTGGGGGGCGTAAAAACGCCCCCCAAAAATGGCCACGGAGAATAGCTGTGTTGAGGTAAAAGTCCAGAAGCCGGCATCACGTTCGTGTTGTACATTCACTGAGTTGAATGACTTATAATAAATTACACCCCAATCGAAATAAATTAACTACATCATCCAGTAATCTAATTTTCAAAGTGTAACATAATTATGTAAAGCCTGTGTTTCAAACACATTTTAAAGTGATGCAAGTGTTTTCAACAAATTATCCATGGACAATAGTTAAATATACCGACCGACAACTATAGTTATTGACGCGATCTAGGTTAGCGGACGTGAACCATACTTATCGATGAAAACCATACTGTAGTTCTCCACGTCAGCCATAGTTTTCGGCAGTAAACTTTAGCTATTGGTTCAATAACTATGATAATCGAAATATTGTTCAGGACCACTACATGTAAAACTTGTCGGCAGTCACCGTGAAGCATATTATGATTATTTTTTCACCCACGTTCTCACCAGAAAACTTGTTTTCGGATTCCGGGAGAACTGTGGTTACTAATTCTAGCGTTTAAGTTGGTTAAATAAATGTGATATTTTCAACAACTGAAAGCTGATTCAAACGAGATCCCTGTATGTGCTGTATCTTCTAAATTATAATGAGATTTCCCTCAAATTTTAAATCAATTTAGGACAGCGATGCCTGCAAAAAGTTAAGTAGATTATTTTGGCATAATTTTTGATAAGACCACCTACAAACCTCATTTCCTGTTAATTAAGTTGTAAACTAGCAACGCATGTTTATGTAATTTGGTGATTCACTGATTGACCTTAGGATTAAGCTTGTTATTTAACTTGCAACATTCTCTGATTTTGCTGCTCAACTCTACAACAGTTATATTTGTGCATTCAACAAACACCCGAAAAATGTTGTCAAGAGCAGTTTATAGTGTCATTTTATTATTGCATGTAGTAAAAGGAGAAGAACCGCAGTGTTCAAAATTTGATTTTGAGGAAAAGGTGTTGGAAAAAATGGTAAGGATGGAATTTGAAATGGAAAAAATAAAATTAGAAATGCAGAAAAATGCCGAGACGGTTCAAAACATGACCACACAGGTCCAAAGAAATGTTGACCTTTTCAGTAAAAAACAAGAAATAATTGACAACCAGATGGAACATTTGGAGCTTTTAAAAGACAAACTAAGCGATGAAGTTAAACGTAATTTAGACAGTTTCAAAGGTATGTACATGTTAAGTGTTAAAATGAGATATTGTTATTTAAATTTTCCATGATTGCTTTGACATGAATAATGTACCAAGTACATGTATCAATAAATTAAGGAAGTATAAAGTGTTAATAAAGTGAATTTGAAAATGGTTCCATTACTGTCCATGAATAGGCTTAGAGAAAAGCCAGACTGAGTGATATTTTCATATTTTTGTGTTCGTTGATTTCTCTTTTTAACTCTTTTACCAATGTGTAACATCTCCAATTCTCAAATCCTTTAATAAATGATCATCATAAGATGTGTATGTATCACATTTAAATTTTATGTGAGCTATAGACAAAAATATCTCACCTATCAATAATTTGTTAATTTTAATGTTGAAACTTCGCACTGATAAAAAATGTTACTGTCCTATTATGAATTGTTATAAAGTGTATAAAATTCATAATTACAAAAGAAATTTAATCGCATGTCCTCTACCGGTAAGGTTGTTAGGTGACCACGCAATTTATGCACTTGTGACAGCTTTAAAACACAGGGCTGTATCATTATTCACATAATTGACTTATATTTAAAACACATTATTAGTTTCGAAAAAAAGTTTTTAATGATAAATAAAAGTTCCTAGCACAGCAAGACTTCTAATTTATAAAAAATAAATATGTCAATTAGACTTCAAATCATAAAATGACTTTATAGAATGTTTTAAAGACTAACATTATCATCCACGAATATCATATTTTTTCATATTTTTTCGTTATGCCGTATTAGGATGGAGAAACATTTATGTTAGCAAGTTTCAATACGCCCTTTGCAAGCTGTGTTTAAATACCGAAGGCTTTATGTAAATTAGTTGTCTGTATCTGTTTGTATAAAAAGCTTTTTTTAAGTAACATTATCTATTAAAATTGACTGAGAATTTTACGTTAATCATGCCAATTATTATTGGTTGAGAGAGCTTTTTATAACATCGGATATGACATTATTTCGGGGGCATTAAGTTGTCAAAATGTGTATCAATCTTTCCCGTTTGTTGAGCAAATAAAAAAATAAAACGAAATATAATAGCTAATACTAAAAGTTAGAAAGACATCGACCGAAGACACATTTTCCAACGTAATGTCACTGTAAATATAACAACAACAAAAACAACAAATATTACATAAGTAACTGACTGAAACATGCTTATATTAAATTCACAAACTGTTTTGAGAATAATTTTGCGTTTTTATTTTATTTATGTCTTTATTGTCTTATTGCAGAGGTTCACAGAAAACCAACGGTTGCATTCAAAGCAAGATCAAATTCTAACATCAACGTACAGGACGGAATGACCCTCGTTTTCCCCGTCATTATCATGAACGTAGGAAGCGGATATGACAGTACCTCAGGGGTGTTTACAGCTCCCGTGAACGGAACGTATTTGTTCACAACAGCTTTATGTGTGATTTATCAAAAAGGTCTTACCTTTGTAATAATGGTGAATGGAAAACAACAGTCAGTAACAACTTTTTATGGCGATGGTAGCTACAGCTGCCACTCTGCTGATAGTAATGCTGTGCTGACAGCTGGTCAGAAGGTCTGGGTTCAAGTTCTTCCAGGTAGCTCTTCTGGCGACACTATTGCACACTATGATGGTTACAGATGGAACACGTTCTCTGGTACGCTAGTGAATAGCTAAATGTTGAGATGACTATCCATGTTATTTCAATCAACTCGCTACACTTAAAAAAGCTAAGCGTTATATATACACATGATTCTATTTCATTATCATATTAACAGTATCATCACATGGATAAGAATTCAACATACTTTTATTTAGCAGTGTTTGTTCCATAAATGAAAAAAAAAATTATTAAGACGTGTAATGCAACTCAACAAGAACCACCGAATCATCGCAAAAAAATTCTCAGACTGGTGTTTTGTGCAAAAAACTAAATGGTACTACAATAAAAAGACAGGCTAATTTTGTATTTTAAAGTATTAAGTAACGTTCATGATTACACATATCACAGTTTGCATGGGTACACTAATTCATTTTTATCATCTGATACTGAAGATGTAGAGCTTAAGGTATTGCGCATTTTCGCCATTGCTTTGCCATAGACATAAAAGAAAAAATATAAACATCTTTTAAACGGTACGATGTACTTCCATCAAACTTTGCACAAACATTGCACAAATAAAATTTAATGCTATAAGTGTTTGAATTTTTGCATATGTTAGGAAAAGTAAAAACAATAGAGAAAAAAGTTATACCTATCAAATCCCTAAAATTCTATTTGCAATTTATCACAAAAATGAAGCCTCACAAAATAATAATTCAAATGTCACATGCGTGAAATGATACTGACAACAACATCTAAGGTCCTTGAAAAAAACGTTCAATTGTGAAGAGAGAAATCAACAGTTTTCATTTTTCGTTTTCGCCAGCAGGAAATTGAAGGTCAAACACACTTTTACAATCACTCACATTGTATACATACTGTACATTTGTTATACCATGTGACCATAGGTATCGTTGTCAGTTAAACTTATTACTTATCACGACATATAAATCGATGGTTAGTGTTGCTTCGTTTTAATGATAAAATGCAAATTGACTTTTAGGGTTTTTTGTGATAAATATTTTTCATTACTGTTCTTACTTTTCATAGCTTAAGTAAATTAAATATATTAGTAATAGCATAAGTTTGATGAAAATGAAACTGCGATGTGCCGTTTGAGAGATATTAATGTTTTTGTCTATGGCAAAGCAATGGCGAAAGGCGCAATACCTTAAATTTGCTGTTGTACTTACTTGAGTAAAATGAATTCCCAATTAAGGGTTGTACTATATATTATTGAGAATTTTGGTCAGTTTTTGAAATCAAAACGCTTTACTATAATCGTTTATATTCACACGATTTTTTCAAATTATTTTGACGATTTGTGTCTATTTCAACAACCACAAATTCACTTTAACTTAATCTTTACCTGCGTATACACCAAAAGTTGGAAAAGATGTGTGTCACAGCATTAAATGCAGAATAGTGCGAAGTTATTTGGATCACAAAGAAACATTCTACAATACAGTGTCATAAGGGATTATCCATAGTAACTGTCCACTCTGCAAAATACTAGAACATAGAAAGGTAATAATCTGATCGCATTGATGCTTCCTTGTTCACTGCCACATGCGCATCATCGTTTGGGATGGATAAAAAGTATGATTTAATGGTGTAAATACTGAGTTGCGCTCAGTCCGTGACGAGGCGGTGTGGTCAGTAATATGCATTTCCATAACTGCTGGGGGGCATATTAATTATTATCAAGATTCAGAGAGTCTATAAATTTGGGAACTACACACGGTTAGGGCTTCATAGTCCCAACATTATATAAGTTACTGACGGATAGATGATTCCTAGGTAGAAAGTTGTGGCTTAGAAATGATAGTGTCTCTAGCTGGGATCGAACCCGCACCGTCACGGGGACAGCGCCTAGCCATGCAATTCCTGCGACGTAACCAACTGAGCTTACCGGGACAACGCCAAAAAACGTTGATCGGATAGCCATGATATACGTAACAATCACTGCATGACATCGGTAACGGGTTAATTAACTACAATGGTAAAACTGGGCATTAGAAAGAAATCACTACAGATAAGTGTTGAGTCAAAACGTCTTTGTGATCAACACTTATTAGTTTTAAATATATATCATTGTAAATCACGTAGCTAATCATTTCATTTAATCATATAAGCAATTTGAAAGTAGCTTGAGAAAAATTAATATATAGCTGGTATATTAGCCACAGACTTAAACATTGTGACAGTCAACTTGTAAACAAACTATTTCATTATTTTCAAGACTAAAAGATTGAACAGTCTTAAATGAAGACGTAGGTTCTCGGTAGCTCTTGACACCGTTTACTGGTATAAATATTGAGTTCCGCTCATTACGGGAATAGAAAGCACGGGCAGTAAAATGTATTTCCATTTTAATTGCTCATGAACAGGCTCAATCAAACATAGCTTGTAATGATTTCACCTAAGTCGTGTTCGGTGCGTATGAACGTTCTCTTTACCTCTGTAATCATTAGCCATGATTTTAAAAACAGGATAGTCACGTTCTAAAAAATCCTAATAATAATGTACAAACTTTGTCTCATGTTATACTTGCATCTATTTGTATAACTTTGCGTTAGCCAAATTAAGGCGTTGCACCTTACGTCAGTGCAATTTCATAGTAACAATGTTAACAAGATGGGCAGATATTCTAAATTTTGTTAGTGCGATCCTAAATTTCGTTTTTTTTTTTAATTTATCAAGATATTTTTCAAATTCGAGTGAATATTTAAATATACTTTATGCTTGCTTCTAATCGCCTCGAATGATTTATCTCCGAGAACCAAGACTGAAAATACATGTCACGAATTCTTTGAATAATTGAATTTACTGGTATATCTAAAATAAACTGATTATTCCAAACATTAAAAAACATGCTTTTGTAATATTTCTTTTATTTGAAGTGCCCATTTTTTACCATTGTAGTTCCGACCGATATCTACATCATGTTTTGAAATCATATATATTTTCTTGGTAATACTGTTTTCATTAGAGCTAATTAGTTTAACCCAATATTTAACCATATTATTTTTTCTTTTAATTATAAAAGGTAGGCGGCCTAATTCGACATAAAATGCTGATAAGTCAGTCGACTTTCTAACCATTCCGTCCTAGAAAGGCGTAGAAATTGTTTATGTATTTTCTCGATATCGTTGGCTTCATTTGTACCCAGAAGTTCCGATCCAAAATCTAATATAGACCCAAAGAGAGAATCGAATTATTTGTTTTGCTAAATCTCTTTGACTTCGGTGCCAGTTTCCGTTTTTATAAAGATTAATACCCAAATATTTAAAAGTGAAAATTTTTTAAAGACCACCAACATAAGATTTAGGTAAGATCAAAAGTGGAAAACCTCACATATCCTTGCATCAAAATGCAAATGCCCGCATATAATGAAATCCCTGAATATACTGAATTACTTGCTAATGTTGTTGATAGTTACTGTCACATACAAACGAAAAAAACATACACATAGTTTCATATGTTTAAAGTAATGATATCTGTGCAGGAAAAGTTCGATTCTTTTGGTCTTCACCACCTCTCTTTTGTTAATCTTCAAATGTTTTT